>JBBBDQ010001756.1:1275000-1482500 GCA_037127315.1 Ascarosepion bandense
AAAAAATGTAAGTTTCTTCAAAAACTAATTGTTGATTTGAGTTCAGCATATACATCTGCACAGAAATAATGCTATTTTGGATAAACTTGAAGGGAGGGAAAGCCGTCGGCAACTAAAACGAAGATTTACTGTATATATATTGTCCTTTAAATAGAGACAAGTCCGAAGGGGGGATTTAAGTGAGGCTGGTTGTCACTGACTATTTTAAACCGAGCTACTCTGATTATGATCCATTCATACTATATACTAATTCAACATAAGGAGCTGCCCCCCTCTTTACCCAATCCTACATTTACAAAATACTTCATACTCACAGACTAAAACTACTAAAATCCCATGATATACTAAAATCCACTAAAAATCCATGATGTTCTAAAACACACTAAAACATTAATGATGGACTAAAACCTACTGGCACACTATGATAGACAAAAACCCACTAAAACACCATGATGGATTAAAACCTACTAAAACACCATGATAGACTAAAAACTACTAAAACTCCATGATGCAAACATTTATGAATATTTACAATTTTTTATTATTTTACTTTTTTATTTTTCCAAAATGTATAAAATGACGTATCATGAATGATAAAAGTGGATCTAGTCCCAATAACGAAGATAAAAATTAATGAAATATTCAAACTAAAACAAAGTTTTAGTAGAACCCATCCACCCCACATAAAAATAAGAACGGCCATTGTATTCTGTCGTTATGCAGAATCAAGAAGCACGTTAGCTAAAACAAGAGGAAAGAGCCCCTCCAAAGAAATACGACTTTATTTATAGATCACAAAGCATTTAGCGGTTGGCTAGCAAAACGAAGAATTTGCATAATTAACAACGCTCATCTCACATTTCCGACTATTACGTGGAGAAGCTGGTAAATACTTTCTTACTTCATACCCAGACGTCCCGGGATTCACACCGGCTCTGTTCTGACCGATGGAGGCGGGTACCTTTATCAGCAACAGTAGACAGTCTGCATATCGTTTCTGCGTTTACTAATTCTTAGCATAGTACAATAGAAGGTATCAGCAGTAGGACACCCTGTGAGAATCAAACTCAGTAGTCAATATATAGAAAAGTTTAAAATATTAAGCAACTAGTAAGAAAAAGTTTTAATTACTCCACAGAAGAAAATCCTCAGTTTCAAAATCTGTGTTGGGTTACTGTGCCTTCCTGACACTCTCCTCAACCCGAAAAAAAAAATAGTTCAGAGGTAGACGCCGTAAAGAGAAGATGTTTTCCTGACCCGTGGGTAAAACACAATTTCTTGAAGCATGACGGTAATCAGTATCCGGCAGCAAAGCCTCTGATTGAAAGTTTGTGAAGAGCATGGAACCACCTCTTCATTGCTGTTGTTCCCAGGTCTACCCTGACCCGAAGTGGTAGCACCTGTTAGGGTCCCAGCTATGGTCAAATAGCTAACCTTTAAACTGGGGTCAAAATACTATGAAAGTATAAAAATAGACTTTTATAAAATATATATATATATATATATAAATTAACTTTTATAGAAAAATATACATTTTTAAAGGAAAAATATTACCAACAATACATTTTTGAAGGACAAAGAAAAAATATTGCCATAATACATTTTCGAAGGAAAAAAATATTACCTTTAAAATATTACTTTTGAATAAAAAACTAGAAAATATCTTCAGTTTTCGAAAATAAAATAAAAATTAGATTTTGATTTAAAACAAAAATATAACTAAATCAACCTTTTCACTATAACTGAACATTAAAAAAATATCTTCAAACTCTACCGTTTTGGCATTAAATAACCCACATGGGTCGATATGCCGTCAAACAAAAACTCACTCAAGCTCAAAGAAGTACTTCTATACACTTTGTTAGCATGTTCTCTGTTGTGGGATCTCCCCCTTTTGTATATGACAATGGACTCGACTGAATGTATATATAATCCTGTCATAGAGAGAACAGTGAAAGATCTGGAATTTCAGTGTCATGGGTTATTTCCCAATTTTTAGGTATCCCTTGTAAGTTTGTGGCATTGTGGTGTATGAAGGATTGGGAATTGATGGATGGATTCTTGTGGTGATTGTGCAAATTGTAATGAGTGAATGGGTCGTGATAGAGTTTAGCTAGGTATAAGATAGTTAAGTGAGTACCAACCTCTTCCCCTCCCCTTTTCGGCTTTGTGCCACAATTTTTGTATTTTATGCAAAAAATAAATAGTGATCTGGAATCTCAGTTGCAATTGCAGTTTACAGGGGAGAGTAATTCGTAAAGATCCGTTACAGTTATCGAAGAGTTCCGACAGATACCGAAGTTAACCAGAGACCAGACTAACACTGAGCTCCACTCCGCTAGAATAAATTATCCAGACATACTATTTCATTTCAAGATTACTATATATTTATTTATACTAGTAGTATTCCTGAATTGACTAACCCGCGTTCCAGTTTGTATATTACGTTCAATATAACCTACTTTCTATCTCCATGCTGGTTTTTGTTGTTCATTATTTTGGCGGTTTCTACTCCGGAATCCACAACACTGGCTTTCAGTGAGAAATCTCGAACGTGCGACGCTGGGACATTATCTTGAAGACATCTGATTTGACAACGACCGTAGTTCACCGAATACCAGTTCGAGTCTCATAAGATGTTGTGAAAATGCAACAAGGTATATTTACTGTTGTCGGATGCAGTTTCCTACAAATATTAGGCTAATAGCTGAGAAAGAATGATATACCCTTTCTTTTAAAAGAGCTTTGACTGATAATTGCTACCCTTCCACGGAGCCTCGTCTGGGTTCCTCTCCGCCCCAAGGTGAATGACTGACACACGCAGTCGTTCCACTCAGACTGTCAATGACATTCCGAATTATTTACGGTATCACCACTTGCGCAGAAGCCGAGGTAGATGCGGCAGAAGGCTAATTAATGTGAGTAAAACCGATCCATTAAGCCCGGACAAAAATTAGACGAAACTCTACCCTTCAACAGATCCCTGTCTGGATTCCTCTCCGCCCGAAGGCAGAGAGTCCGACAAAGTGAAAGACTAATGGACGCAGTTGTTTTCAGACTGTCAATGACAGTCCGAATTCTGAGACTGCTATTAGTCTTTATTTTTATAGCTACCTCGATCCATAGACCATTCCATCTTGCTAGAACACCTCCTCCTGAAATGTTTTGATAACTTCTAACTGTTGTGAGATCTCCTCCTTTTGTAAATGACAATGGACTCGACTGAGTGTATATATAATCCTGTCATACAGAGAGTACAGTAGAAGATTTCGAATCTCAGATGTAGTTTACAGTGGAGAGTAATTCGTAGAGATCCGTTACAGTTATCGAAGAGTTCCGACAGATACCGAAGTTAACCAGAGACTATACTAGCTCCGAGCTCCACTCAGCTAGAATAAGTTATCCGGACATACTATTTCACTTCAAGATTTGCATATATTTATTTCTACTAATAGTATTCCTGAATTGACTAACCCGCGTTCCAGTTTGTATATTACGTTCAATATAACCTACTTTCTATCTCCATACTTGTTTTTTATTGTTCATTATTTTGGCGGTTCCTCCTCCAGAATCCAAAACATTCTCTTTCTAAAAAATAAATCCTTCATTTATTTTTCTTCTGACTTCTCCTTTGCCGGCATTATTTCCTCATTTGAATTTTTTGGGCAAATATCCGCACCGATGGCAGATACCACTGAGGACACCCACGTATATTTGGTAAACCCAAGATCTCTTATAATATCCATTGAATAAAGAAATAAACAAATAAAGGTAAGCACGAAACATGTGTGGTATACCCACGGAAGCAAATATCTATTACATTAATAGACAAAAATAACCCAGAATAATTTTATGAAAAATGAAATCAAATTAAAAACTATGCGAAAGGAATTGCGCATGCTGTGCCTGTTCGCGCCATTGAACCCGTAAAGGCCGCTGAGGATCATTTCTACTGGCAGACGATAGCGAGCCGACATAAAGCACACGTTGTTTGCATTAATTCCACACACGTAGGTCTATTTCATTTTATCAGAGGAGTTGAAAACACTCTAGTCGGCGATGAAACGCGTTGACTAAGGCTGTTAACTTAGAGTAAAATAGACATATTGTCAGACGCATCCATCTCACGTTTTCTTTCAAAGGAAAATATATTATTGTTCTGTTGGGTCAGATTAGCACGTATGTATCTTTTTCAATATATGTATATATACATACATAAGAGAGAGAGAGAGAGAGACATGACAGAATTGAATAGACGCTCACAGAAACCGTTTATTTTATTAAACAAGTAATTATTTTATTAAACAGGTAATTTATGCAAATGAAGTACTAATAAATGGTCATAAATGTAATAACTAATACTTGGTTGACATCCCCTTTGCTTTTTTTTTTAATGCAAGGACCCTTCTAGGCATGCTAGCGATGAGTTCACGAATATCATCTTGAGGGATATCTTGCCATGTTTACGCAATAATCTTAGAAGTTCTGGGTTAGAAGATGGCTTCCTGTTCTTTTTGCGAAGTTTTCGATCTAATATGCCTCAAAGATGTTCAATAGGGTTAATATCCGGAGACTGGCTTAGCCATGGAAGTTTATTGATCCCATTTTGTCTCAACCTCTCTGGTGAATTGTACGATCACTGCATTAACAGTAGAAAGGGCTATTGAAAGATTTTCAAATATTTTCTTTGACTAAGACCACCTTCATGTTGGCCCACGATACGTCTTCGCTGAAATTCGGATAGGTCTGATGCTCCTTTGGCATGTTCCAGTATTGTTATCTGCAATTTTAATCAAATAATCTGTTAATTTATCTTGGTTATAAAAAAACAATTCAGAAATAAAAATTATCTTGGTGTCTATTCAATTATGTCATGTCTGTATATATATATAGTGTATCGAGGCAGCAGATAATTTTCTAAACATATTTGTTTTTTTTAATCGTATCACCCCGAGCAAGGCGGTAACGCCACTGATGTGCAGGGGGCTACGTAATAGTGAAAAGATTGGAAAAGAGAAAGCCGGAAACCACATTCTAAACAGGAAACAAGGGATAAGCCTCTTAACGTGTTCAATAGATGTGGGTGGAGTGTGAACCGGGCGATAGAGATCTATCTATCTATCGCCCGGTTCACAAGTTGTGTTGTAGTTTCTGTAATTTCTTGGTCACGTGAGTTGTCTTTCCTATTTGTAAGTCGTTTTTTTTTTTCTTTTCCTCTTTAGCCAGCTTTTCCTGACGATCCGTTCAGGTGAAACCTAGGTAGGTTCGTCTGGCTCATTAGGTGCTATTTAGTTTGCTCTACCTTTGCATTGAGCGCTTTCTGTTAGATGATTACTCGTGTTGGGTTTTTTTCTTTGGGCTTCGTTCTGATTTCGGTCCGAACAGTTTTGACTGACTTTCATGCCCTAAGCTCTTTCTTTTTTTACAACCATTTTTTCATTCGATAGTTTTCAAGGAAGGTTTTCGAGACGAGTATCATTATAATCTCGATTATATATATATATATATGTATATATATATATATATATATAGGAAAAACTACTAAAAAGTGGTAAGTTTAAAAATGTATTTTTCTGACAGTTAGGGACTTAGGTGTTTTGAATCTTTATACTTCAATAGCTAAAAAATTTTTAGATACACTTAAAAAATTTTTCTCTAAACCAAAATTTATAAGTATTATTAAAGATCGGTTTACGTTTACAAATATTTTTTTAAAAATCTGTCGCTTTCTGCGTCACGTGATGTAAACAATCTCTCCGCGAACGCTCTCGCGAAATACGTTTCTAATTTAAATTTTAAAATCATTTGTTTCTGATGAAAGGCCGAGGACGGTCTGAAATATCAAATATAATAATAGAAATAAATAAATACTATCAGAAAAATACATTTTTAAACTTACAACTTTTTAGTAGTTTTTCCTATACATATTATTAAGACACAAGACGTGGATCATCACTATGTTATATATATATATATATATATATATATATATGAGAGGCTGTTTGTGTGTGTATGCAAATATTCTCAGATAGATTGAATATGTAGAAGAGACAAAAAGAATAAAAAGAGACATTGAATTATGACAATTTGTGTCCTTCACATGCTTTGACCGACCTTTCAACCACTTGATGAATATTCATGGTCATTCTTAAATTTAAAAGCCTTGATAAACCAATGACATCCTTGCATCTGTATGCAAACACTCACAGCACAATAAATCCTACATTGTCTTGATAAAGTCTCTCAGAGGACGAAACGAATACGTAATGGCAGGTTTTCCTCCTTATATATATATATATATATATATATATCCAAGTGAATACGGAACGAAAAAAAATTAACAACGTTCAAAACGTTAATTTTAAACAGTGCTCAATATAAAATAGAGCTATGAATATTTATTATAAATTATAGTTTAGAACATGTACATGTTCTAAAATATAATTTATAGTACACACACACACACACACACACACACACACACATATATATATATATATATATATATATATATATATATAATTAGTTTCTGTTCATAATTGAATTAGACCAGTATTCAGTTGTATTAAAAATTGCTCAATAGAGCTTTTCAATATTTTTCAATCTAGGTTTTGACACTTCGGTATGTTCAGGCGTTTATAATGACTTATTGTCCGAAGATACCGAAAAGTTGAAAACTAGGTTGAGGAAATAACTCATATATATATATATATATATATATATATATATATATATATATATGGGTAAAATGTATGACAAATTAGGAACGTTTCAGTTGTTGTACGCTCCTGCCTTCTTCAAGTGCTAGGAATTTAAGCGCACATTGCCTAGTGGATATAGACGTTGGTTAGAGTTGTGAGTTCAATACCAGGCTACAGCAGTGGTGAGCTTGGAGGGTTAGAGGGAGATAACTCATAACTACCAGAAGAGGGTCTAGGCAAGGAATGAAGATCATATATCCCAGTGATTGTAATAAAGGATTCGATTTGAAATTCCTAGCACCTGAAGAAGGCCGGAGCGTACAACAGCCGAAATATCGTACAAATGGCAACAAAGATGAGGACAACAGCCTAATAATGTAAATACTGTAAATTGAGAAAAAGTTTACTTGTGACGTGTTACATCCTTCGGGACTTCCTCGGACTAAATTTGTTATGTTGGAACGACTGCACATGCGCACGGAAGAGAGGTGCTGGGAATTTTAGATTTTTTAACTTTTTTGGTAAATTTTTGTTTTAGGTATCAAAGGCTTTACCCCTTCAAATTTATCCAAAATAGCATTATTTCTGTGCAAATGTATATGTTGAACTCAAATCAATAATTAGTTATTGAAGAAACCTACTTTTTTATTTGAAAGTCCATAAAAAAACGAACTATATCTCGCACTTTTTCTCTCCCGTAACTCTAACGCAGTCATGTAATTAACTGCTGAATGTCTTTCGGCGTAGGACAACAAATTTCGGTCGGTTTTTCGGCCGATTTTCTTCCTTTACTGAAACTTCCGGCGATTTACTTCCCGTAATTAAAGTAATACGCTATTGTATTTCTACGCTTATTACTTTCATTACAAGAAGTAAATCGCCGGAAGTTTTAGTAAAGGAAGAAAATCGACCGAAATTTGTTGTCCTACGCAGTACGTCATTCTGCAGTAAATTACATGATTGCTTTAGAGTTACGGGAGAGAAAAAGTGCGAGATATAGTTCGTTTTTTATGAACTTTCAAATAAAAGTAGATAAGTTTCTTCAATAACTAATTGTTGATTTGAGTTTAGCATATACATTTGCACAGAAATAATGCTATTTTGGATAAATTTGAAGGGGGAAAAGCCTTCGGCAACTAAAACAAAAATTTATTTGACTGATAATTGCTACCCTTCCACGGAGCCTCGTTTGTTTGTTCACAACATGCGGCACGTCCGTAGAGAAAGTCTGTTTGTTTTAGATAAAAATTTCTTGGAATATCTGAAAAAAAAATTTTTTGTTGTGAACAAACACACCACGTGATGTAAACACAAACATATTCGGACGCTATCGTGAAATACGTTTCTAATTCAAATTTAAAAATCACTTGTTTCTGATGAAGGACCGAGGACGGTCTGAAATATAAAATATAATAAAAATAAACAAATACTGTTAAAAAAAAGTACATTTTTAAATTCAAAACTTTTTATTAATATTCTTTCCTATACATATTAAGACAGTATACGTGGATGATCATCACTATATATATATATATATATATATATATATATATCCGATTTCATTTAGAGTCTTTTTGATTCTCCTTCTATCATTTTTGTAAGTAAATGCCCCACGCTGTGATGATAAGAGATAAGCCATAAATGATGAAGCGTAAGAGCTGAAGCGCCTAATTTACTCTAGATGACCTTGCGATTAAGGCACTATAGACATTTAGAGGATGTGCGCTGTGGTACAGTGGATATCGGCTCGGAACGAGAAGCCGGAGAACCGAGTTCGAATTCCAGTTGAATCTGTTGTATTCACTTACGCGCAAATACCCTTGGAAAAGGTATTAATCCGTCTCTTCCTTCCAGTTATGGGTTAAATAACAGGACAGATTGGGTTCTATAGCCTTGGTCGGCAACCAGTCTACCTCAGAAAGCAATGGCAACCTACTGCGGGATAATCTTCTGCCCAGTCAGTCATGTCTCTTTCGAGACATGATCGCCCAAGCGTGTATCACGTATGGCACTTAACTGACTGAGACATTTACGCTGTAGTGAATTGTGGGATATCTACTAACAAAAATGACGGAAAGAAAGTTTCTAAATAAATCGGACAGATAGATATATAAAAAACATCTTAGCGTTCTTCCTTTGTGTGCAACAAATTCATCCGATGATATCGCGAAGTGTTTTTTGAGTTTGAGTTATGTTTAACGGCATATCAACCTCTGTGGGTCATTTAATGCCAAAAAAGTGAGGTTTTAAGGTATTCTTATTTTATAATGTTCAGTTATAGTGGAAAGGTTGATTTAGTCAGATTTTAATGATTTTTTTTTTGTTTTTATTCTTTTTTACTTTAGAAAACTGAAAATGTCTTCTAGTTTTGTATTCAAAAATGTTTTGTTGAGAATAAGTTTTTTTTCCTTCAAAAATGTGTTATAGTAATATTTTTTTTTTCTTCAAAATATATTATTGGTAATATTTTTCTTTCAAAATGGTATATATTTATATAAAAGTCTATTTTTATACTTTCATAACGTTTTGAACCCAGTTTGAGTGGGGGTTAACTATTTGCCCATAGCTGGGACCCTAACAGGTGATACCACTCCGGGTCAGAGTGGACATGGGAACAACAGCAATGAAGAGGTGGTTCCATGCTCCTCACAACCTCCCAATCAGAGGCCTTGCTGCTAGATGCAGTTTATTGTCATACCCAGGACCCATGTCCCGAAGAAGGAAATGCATCAGAAGTAAACTTTTTTCTCTTTGTAATACGTTTTTCCCAATAATGTTCTTGATATATAAAAAGGAAAATCATTGTCTCATATATATATTATATATATATATATATATATATAATTTATTTAAACATAATTTTTAATGCATGCACTTTTTTGAGTAGATGCTTTGTTTTGTTTTTATAATTAAACAGTATATTTATTTATATCTAATGACTGAATAATTGAGAAATCTCGTTAAGAAAATACTGGCAGGATTCGATCCTGCGTCCTCTAGAGAAAATTGTCATTGTCAGAGTTTGCCCCTCCGGGTTTCGTACCTCTCGAATGTACCGATCGCCGACTCGAGGAAGCTCTTCGTTAGGCAATTCTGCACCCATGTTCACAGCTTCGGAAGACATCTTACTTAGCTTATGCCTAATTACCCGACCCGTGTAGCGCTCGCTTTTCAAACGTTCCAGGGCCTCCCTAGCTAAGGCTATCTCTAGGGGATCCCACCAGCCTCCGCTCGGAGCACGCTATCTTTAAGAGCCTTCAACTTTTTAGCCTTTTCTAGTTTGAGCCGTTGGCTAAATTCGGTGGTTAAGGACCTAATCCTATCCTTAAGCCTCTCCCACCACTTATTCCCAATAATCACTCCCCAGTAGTTCCCGCTGCACTGCATTCATTAGCTGTTGCCGAAAGTCCTGCTTGTCTAGTAAGAACAGATTGAACTTCCAGTAGAAAATTGTCATTTGATCTGACGTGTCATAACTGCTCGACCATAGTCAGTCAGTTCAGTGCCATACGTGATACACGCTTGGGCGATCATGTCTCGAAAGAGACATGACTGACTGGGCAGAAGATTATCCCGCAGTAGGTTGCCATTGCTTTCTGCGGTAGACTGGTTGCCGACCAAGGCTATAGAACCCAATCTGTCCTGCTATTTAACCCATAACTGGAAGGAAGAGACGGATTAATACCTTTCCCAAGGGTATTTGCGCGTAAGTGAATACAATGGATTCAACTGGATTTAGAACTCGGCTCCCCGGTTTCTCGTTCCGAGCCGATATCCACTGGACCACAACGCACATAAGGGTTCATTAAAACCCGAATGATGGTTTTAAACATGCATCTTTCCAATTTTTTTTTTTCGATATATTCATATCTGCTCTGTTTTCTTATCCTAATGTAAACAAAGACAATTTATTTACGAAATATATTCAAACATGTTTCATTGAATGAGTTTAGCCAATGTGATCTTATTTTTTATTATTTTTTGAATTATTTATTTACTTATTTTTACTTGTATTTTTTATTTTATTTTATTCTTTTTCGGTTCTTATCTTTTCTGCCTAATTTTTGTGTAAATTGTTCTTAATTATGAAATTTAGGTTTGACTTATACTAAGTTAAAACTTCATTAACTTCAGTCACATATTTATTTTTTTTAATTGGAGTAGATAGTACCTTCTATCGCCAGGTCTCACACTCCACCCCCTTCTTTTGGACAGGAGTAGAGTTGATCGCCTTGTTTCTAGTTTAGGAAGGGGTTCCCGAGTAGATAGATTAAACTAATTGGAGTAGATAGATTAAACTATCGCCCGGTTCACACTCCACCCACATCTATTGAACAGGTGAAGAGGCTCATCCCTTGTTTCCTGTTTAGGATGCGGTTTCCGGTTTTCTCTTTTCCAATCTTTTCACTCTTTTCCTTTATTATTTTATTTTTTTTTTTCAATTGGAGTAGATAGACTAAACTATCGCCCGGTTCACACTCCACCCACATCTATTGAACAGGTGAAGAGGCTCATCCCTTGTTTCCTGTTTAGGATGCGGTTTCCGGTTTTCTCTTTTCCAATCTTTTCACTCTTTTCCTTTATTATTTTATTTTTTTTTTTCAATTGGAGTAGATAGACTAAACTATCGCCCGGTTCACACTCCACCCACATCTATTGAACAGGTGAAGAGGCTCATCCCTTGTTTCCTGTTTAGGATGCGGTTTCCGGTTTTCTCTTTTCCAATCTTTTCACTCTTTTCCTTTATTATTTTATTTTTTTTTTTCAATTGGAGTAGATAGACTAAACTATCGCCCGGTTCACACTCCACCCACATCTATTGAACAGGTGAAGAGGCTCATCCCTTGTTTCCTGTTTAGGATGCGGTTTCCGGTTTTCTCTTTTCCAATCTTTTCACTCTTTTCCTTTATTATTTTATTTTTTTTTTTCAATTGGAGTAGATAGACTAAACTATCGCCCGGTTCACACTCCACCCACATCTATTGAACAGGTGAAGAGGCTCATCCCTTGTTTACTGTTTAGGATGCGGTTTCCGGTTTTCTCTTTTCCAATCTTTTCACTCTTTTCCTTTATTATTTTATTTTTTTTTTCAATTGGAGTAGATAGACTAAACTATCGCCCGGTTCACACTCCACCCACATCTATTGAACAGGTGAAGAGGCTCATCCCTTGTTTCCTGTTTAGGATGCGGTTTCCGGTTTTCTCTTTTCCAATCTTTTCACTCTTTTCCTTTATTATTTTATTTTTTTTTTTCAATTGGAGTAGATAGACTAAACTATCGCCCGGTTCACACTCCACCCACATCTATTGAACAGGTGAAGAGGCTCATCCCTTGTTTCCTGTTTAGGATGCGGTTTCCGGTTTTCTCTTTTCTCTTTTCCAATCTTTTCACTCTTTTCCTTTATTATTTTATTTTTTTTTTCAATTGGAGTAGATAGACTAAACTATCGCCCGGTTCACACTCCACCCACATCTATTGAACAGGTGAAGAGGCTCATCCCTTGTTTCCTGTTTAGGATGCGGTTTTCGGCTTTCTCTTTTCCATTCTTTTTACCCTTACGTAGCCCCCTGCGCATCAGTGGCGTTACTGCCTTGCTCGGGGTGATATGATTAAAAAAAAAAAAAAAAAAAAAAAAAAAAATAATAGTCGCCCATATCCTAGAGTTACAACGGATAAAATAAAAATATTAAAACGATTATAACAAAGTTCGCATGTTATCAACAGTCACCATCACAACGATCACAATTTCAATAACTGTTTTTATAATTCACCTCCAAGGATGATCTCGGACGAGATCGAAAGTACTTTAGTACGAAAAAACTACGAGGCTTTCCTTGATGAATTTCACCTTAACATAAAGAAACTGATTACAGAACTGAGAAGAGTTATTATAAAAATAGACATGTGTCTATATTATTCAATGAAGCGTGTTTGAAGACATGCTGCATATATATAAAACAAATGTTTAGAGGTACAAAATTTGTTTACTATTTTAAAAACAAGAAATTTATTTACAGTCCCTAAGGCCATTTCGTCCAACATCTCATCAAGAGAAAATCGTTAGAATTATAAATGAAACGAAAAGAACAGCAACGAAAATGGAGAGCAAAAACTTGGAGTAACACGTTAAAATAAATATCCATATAAATATATATATATATACTTTTACTGAGGTGCGGAGAAATCGCGTGTAAATAATTAGCGAGGGACAGTTAAAATAAAATATCCCTCAACAAATTTAAAGATTTCACAAAATCCTTCTGCCGGCAAAGAGAAGGTTTCCATATAGATATACAGACTGATTCCAAAAGATATTTATTTGTATAGAAATACAAAATGTGGCAAATGACCAGGAAAAGGGTGTGGGTAGAGGGTGGTACTCATTAACTGTCCGATACCTAGTTAAACACTTCACGGCCCTCATTAACAATTTGCACATTCACCACAAGAACCCATCCATCACATCCCAATACTTCATGCACCACAATACCACATATTTACAAGGGGCGCCTAAAAAGGAGAAACACACCTATGATGTAAATATTTGCTAATATACACAATGATTACAAAAATATGTTTAAAAGATTTAATGATAATGAAATGAAAAAAAGGGGAGGGGAATGAAATACCTGAAACGAACTAAAATATAACAAAATATTCAGCGGACCTGAAGCAGACTACCACCACGTTTAATTTCGTTGTTTTTCATTTTTTTTTTTTTACTTTCTTCAGAGCAGTCCTATCGATAAACAACTTAGCTTTTTTCTTTTATTTATCATATCACCACGAGCAAGGCGGTAACGCCACTGATGTGCAGGGGGCTACGTAATATTGAAAAGATTGGAAAAGAGAAAACCGGAAACCACATCCTAAACAGGGAACAAGGGATGAGCCTCTTAACCTGTTCAATAGACGTGGCTGGAGTGTGAACCGGGCGATAGATAGATCTATCTACTCCAATTATGATAGATCTATCTACTCCAACTTTACGATTGAAAAAAAAATTTCAAAAATATAAATATTTAAACATTTTCTGGTTGGGGGGTCAGTTTCTCATACAACGTTATAGTAAATCGAGCCTCCATTTTGAAACCAGTCACCGGTACGACATTACCACCACCTGTAAATTTGTTCATTATCAAAATTTTGGACTTTTTCAGTGCAATATTATCTTTTACACCTTAAACTTTACGAATGACAAAAAAGAATTTGCAAAAATTTAAATATTTAAACAATTTTTTGGTGAGGACAAGTTTCTCATACAACCTTATAATGGGTTAAAAATGGAGGATCGATTTACTTTAACGTTGTATGAGAAACTGACGCCCCCACCAAAAATTTGTTTAAATATTGTAATTTTTCAAAATTTTTTTGGTAATCGGAAAGTTTAAGTAACAATCGATAGAACTGCGCTGAAAAAGGTAAAAAAACAAAACAAAAAAAACCGAAAAACAACGAAATTAACATATACAAAGCGACCCCAACGAAACTGACCCCCCCCCCTCACACACACACACAAATTTGTTCAAATATTATAATTTTTCAAAATTTTTTTTGATAATCGGAAATTTTAAGTAACAATCAATAGGACTGCGCTGAAAAAAGTAAAAAAAAAATGAAGAACAAAGAAATTAAACGTGGTGGTAGTCTGCTTCAGGTCCTTCAAATATTCAAACTAAAATAAACAGATGTTAGTAAGACCCGTTCACCCCACAAAAAACGAGTGGCTGCTGTATTCCGCCACAACGTAGCAAACTCGCTAAGGCAGTGGGTGGGGGGATAAAAGTAAATAATGGAATGGGAAAATCAAATACTGACCCAGTCAAGAGAAAAAAATGGAACCAAAACAAACTGGGCGAGGGAATCTTGATTCGGATCATAACGAAAGAGAAAGCCCGGAACAGGCTAGGAACCCATTTATTCACATTAACTAGGTACACAAAAGACGTCTAACTTAACCAGGGAGGGGTTCACAGGAAACCGCCCCGTCGAGCTATAAGGAACTTAAAAAATAAAATCAAGACTGGCCCCATCCATGCGAACCAGGCTTGCTACATTTACCCACCTTTTGCTGAAATCTATCGATATCAAACGCTTTCTATCAGGACTGATCTTCATCTTGAGCTGATGCTTAAAGAATCCAATCAGATGCTGATACGAATAACGCTCATATCGCAAGATTCCCTCCTTTCGCGTCGTCCATATCACGATTCGAGTTACGGCCGGCAACGTGAGAAACACTATTTGTTTCACCCCAGTAAACGAAAGCAAACACATTATCACACGCGTACGCAAGATCGATGGGCACAAGAAGATACGAGCCGTCAACTCGCCGAGATAGTCCCAAAGGGGCACACCTGAGGACAGTGGTAGAAGGCGTGCGAAGCCGTTTCTTCTAAACCAAGGTCACACCTGAGGACAATCGGGCATATCTGCCCCTCCCCATTTGAAGGCCCTGTCATAGAGAGATAGCACGTTCCGAATAAATCACCAGCTAAGCGAAAACTCAGGGTTGCTGAGGTAATTTGCCGCTAGCGCCCAAGACCAAAACGAGCATGACTCGTCCACCGACAAGTCGACGATCACGTAGAGGGTCCTTCGTCGCCACCCCTCTACTAATACACGATACATGAGAGCTTTAAAACTAATCCATGGTCCTGGAGCCCAGACTCTTTGGACGTTGGCAGTTAAAGCGAAACCGTTGACTGAAAGAAAAATGAATGGATGTAAGTCAAATTTTGATTTCCTGGTATCGATATAAAATAAGTTTCTTTTCGTCGTAAACTGAATTTTGAAGGCTAAATAAGTCCTCTGAGTAAATGGTATCATGACTGAGACTAAGAACTACAATTATACCTACTAAGAGCCAAACCCGAAGCAAAAAACTCAATTAAAAAGTCCGAAAAAAATACAGACATACAGGCAGATAAACGGACACGCACACAAACATATTGCCTTTTATAGATATATATTATCGATTTTCTGCACTATTGTAAGAACTGTAACCTTGAAACTTCTGAATATCGATTCTTATGTCTTTGTCTATGAGTGTATCAAATTTGATTAAAATCAGACTACTCCTTCTATAACCCGATTTTCGATATTTATCGGGGGTATCTCGACACAAAACCTAAGAACACTCGCAGACGCTTATAGTACAACTGTGTAAATTTTCAAGAAAATCGGTTCACCCGTTTCAGAGTCTATAAGTAACGGACATACACACACACAGACACACACACACACACAGAGACAAACTTCCATTTATAAATAAGTTTAGATAGATTTTGCTCAACAGCTAGTAGAGAATATACCCTGTGCCAAGTCGTAAAGGAAAGAGTGGTTCAAAATTTTACATATAGCTGGTTCCAATAGTCATTTAAAGATTATGGTATCAGCCTGTATATCTTTACAGAAACCTTCTTTTTGCCGACAGAAGGATTTTGTGAAGTCTCTAAATTTGTTAGGGGATATTTTATTTTAACTGTCCCTCGCTAATTATTTACACGCGATTTCTCCTCCCCTCGTTATAAGTATATATATTTATTTGTATATTTATTTTAACGTGTTTCCCACCCACCAACTTTCTTGCTCTTCATTTTCGTTGCTGTTCTTTTCGTTTAATTTATAATTTCAACGATTTTCTCCTGATGAGATGTTGGACGAAATGGCCATAAATTCCTAGTTTTTAAAATAATATATAATATATTCCATTTATAAACTAGTTATTACGCGACCTAGGTTTCTACCATGAGTGGTGTCTTCAGGCGATTTTCAATAACTGATTTTACCGTTTACCGTTTTTTAAGAACGCTCACGTAACGGTTTTTTTTTTGTTGTTGTTGTTTTGTTTTGTTTTGTTTTTTTTGTTATTGTTATTTTTTTTTTTTTGTTATTTTTTTTTTTTTGAACGCTCACGTGGCAGGAAATTTTTGAATGCGCAATTTTTAGATTGATAAGAAATTATTTTTTTTTGGGGGGGGGAGTTTTCATCTATGGCTGTATGAACCTAAGAGGTATTTTTTAGTATGGTTACACTTAGACATAATTTCCATTTTTTCATTCAGTACTTCGTTTTTGTTTGGGGATAGCATAATCTCTAACTTTTCTTCCTAGCACAGTCTACATATTTTGCCACTGCTGTAAGGCTTGGCTTTTTTTACTATACTCCACGTTATGTCTGGGTCTTTTCCATATTTGATTTTAATTTCCACACGTGGCTAGCCACTTTTGTACAGTTTTTTAAGTTTTCTATTTTGAATGTAGACTTGTGATTGAACCACCTGGTCTTAAAGGTATCTTTGGTTGATCCTAAATATATTTTATTTTGGCCAGGTACCTTTGCCTTGTAAATGACTTCTTTTGTGTTGCAAAGTCCTAAAAGTGGACATTAATTTTTCTCCCTGTAGTTAATATATATATATATATATATATATATATATATATATTATTATTATTATTATTTCATTAGTTTTTGGTCATAATTAAATTAGACCAGTACACAGTTGTATTAAAAAGTTGTTTAATACAGAATTGTAGAATTTTTAATATATATACATATGGAAAAGTTACTTACGTGCCAATTTGTCTTGGAATAAGGATGATATATATATATTTATATATATATATATATATATATATATATATATATATATATATATAACACGGAAAACTTTGCTGACGCGTTTCGAACTCTGTTGGACTTCATCAAGGAAAATGCAAGGATTTTATAACAAGTATTTATTGGCGTTAGTTAGTAGTCGCATTGGTAATAAGTGCAAAAATTCAAGATCTGATGCGGCCCTGGTGTGGTTGGGCATAAACTTGAACAGTAACGATAGTCTGCACAGCACAATTCTCGTATAAACCAAAGGTTGGGTCTATAGGCGTTGAATAAACACAAATTGTTCTGAGCAAGCGTCTACAACATGGATTTATTAACCATCCTAGCAGGTGAACCCGTTCGGAAACGGGAAGACTGGATTACATTAAAGGTCTTTATGCTGAGAAAGAGCAAAAGAATGATAAGTGAGGCTGCAGTAGAAAACCTTTTTTTTTTCTCTCTGTTTCCTTCGTTTTATTTTTATTTTTTATGTTTTCGAATTTATCCCCTGTTTGTAAATAATTTTAACACAAACCTGGATAGACAATGAAAATTAGAACGAACAAAGGAAAGAATAAGAAAAAAAAAACATTTTTTTTCTTTATTGTTTGGGGAATCGGGTCTTCGATTTCTTGTTTTGAACCTGAAACCATTACCCTAACTGCACATGCTGAATAACACTCAGTCAGTCAGTCAGTTAATTGCCATACGTGATACGCACTCGGGCGATCATGTCTTTTTCGAGATATGACTGACTGATTTTCTTTCTGCGGTAGACCGGTTGCCAAACAGGGCTATAGAACCCAGTTCGAACTCTTCTCTCCTATTTCTTATTCTGAGCTGATATTTATTACACCATAACACACATCCTAACACTAGTGAATAACTCGCCCAAACAGAAAAAAGTAATTACGACTAAGTAGTGACTTCGATCCTTACTGGGTACTCCACACATTCGGCCTTATGCCACATCTAAGCTACGCTTATAAAACAGCCTTATTTAGGAGCACCTCAACGCGGTGTAACATTTATCAGGCTTGTCTCGCTAGAACAAATACGATTGAGTAGTGAGTTCAATCTTCACTCATTCTCTTTCTAGTAATTCCTGGTCTAACATTTATCAATTTCTAAAAAGCCACTTCAAGAGTCATCAACCACGTCTAGAAAGTCTAGTTTGTTCTGTTATTTAACCGATAGATGGGAGAAAGCTGATGAATTAATACTTTTTACAAAGATATTTATGTGAAAGTGAAAGTAACGATTTCGACCAAAATTCGAACTCGGCTTATCATTTTCTCGCTCCGAGCCTATGAACACTGCATCGCTTGCACATTATAACACCACCAGAAAGAAAATTCACTAGTGCACATTCTCTGTGTAGTAATTTAACCAATTTGCCCATAAAAGCCTTCAGTGAGCCAGCACACAAATTTACAGTCATAATACCATTTATTCATACCAATTTTCTTTATCGCTAAATTGTTTGGTCTTAATAAATAGTCCATCGATCTATCAGATCGACCGCAGTCAGGATCAGTATTTCATTATAAACTCCACACACCTTTAGTTGGCTGTATCGTCTACGCTTCGCCAAGGCTATATACTCTTTTGGATTGAGAGATGTTTCTTCTTCTACACTGGTTGCCAACCAAGACTGAAGGTTCCAGTCTGTCTTACTATTAAACGATATCTGGGGTGATTCATAACTTTATTTATGCAAAAATGAATCTCGACTGGAATTCGAACACGATTCGCCATTTTTTTTTTATCTTAACCTTTGTCCATTACACTACTCACACAAAAATTATAGTCCGTGACAAAAGGAAATTATTTTAATTCTGGGATGAATTGATGTCGATAATAATTATTAACAAGAAGTTTGAAGTTTAGTTTTAATCAAACAATTGCTTTTCGTACTTACAATGTGTGTCTTTCTAATCTTTGTCCGCATGCAAAGATCATAATCTATTAATGTTATCAGTTAAGTACGTCTTAATTATAATCGTACAGTTTGTTCTATATTATCAAATCTTTAAGCTTTTTGTAAGGAGAAGGAATGATATTCAACGCACCTTCTTTTGATAACTGAGTCTAACATATCTCGTTTATCAAAATATCTAAACTTATTTATAAATGGAACTTTGTGTGTGTGTGTCCGTTACCTATAGACTCCGAAACGGCTGAACCGATTTTCTTGAAAATTTACTCAGTTGTACTATAAGCGTCTTAGCTAGGTTTTGTGTCGAGGTACCCCCATATAAATATCGAAAATCGATAATCGAAAAAATCGGGTTATAGAAGGAGTGGTCCGATTTTAATGAAATTTGATACACTCATAGACAAAGACATCAGAAACGATATTCAGAAGTTTCAAGGTTGCAGTTCTTACAATAATGCAGAAAATCGATAATATATATATATATAAGGCAAGATGTTTGTATGTGTGTCTGTTTATCTGCCTGTATGTCTCTATTTCTTTAGCAGCCCTTTTATTTTAGTTTTTGCTTCGGGTTTGGCTCTTAGTAGGTATAATTGTAGTTCTTAGTCTCAGCCATGATACCATTTACTCAGAGGACTTATTTAGCCTTCAAAATTCAGTTTACGACGAAAAGAAACTTATTTGATATCGATACCAGGAAATCAAAATTTGACTTACATCCATTCATTTTTCTTTCAGTCTACTGTTTTGCTTTAACTGCAAGCAACTATTGCTTTTAGTCTTTCGTGCCAACGTCCAAAGAGTCTGAGCTCCAGGACCATGGATTAGTTTTAAAGCTTTCATTACACCCGAACAACGCCGGGCTATACTGCTAGTAATTAACAAATTTTGAAAGGCTGGATTAAAATTGAAGAAGGAAAGGAAGAAAAGAATGTAAAATAATGAGGGCTAATAAAGTAAGAAGGGGAAAGGAGAGAAAAAAATAAAAAGCGGTGAAGAGAAAAAAAAGGGTAAAAAGAATAGAAATGGAGGAAAAAGAGAAAAGATGATGGGAGAAAAAAGAGATGAAGGAAAGAATTAAAGAAAGAGAATTTCAAGGAAAGAAAGAAAAGAAAAGAGAGAAATAAAAAGAACAAAGAAAAAGATGAAGGAAAGTAAGTTAAAAATATGTGATAAGGGAAAAAAGAAAGAAAGGAGATAAAGTGAATGAACGGAAATTAAGGGAAAAGGTTTAAAAAAAAACGAAAAGAAAAAACAAGAATAAAGACAATGAAAAAGAAAGAAAGAAAGAAAGAAAGAGAGAAAAAGAAAACGAAACGAATAAAGGCAATGCAAAAGAATGGGAAAGAAAGAAAGAAAGAGAGAAAAAGAAAACGAAACGAATAAAGGCAATGCAAAAGAATGAAGAAAAGAAAGAAAGAGAGAAAAAGAAAACGAAACGAATAAAGGCAATGCAAAAGAATGAAGAAAAGAAAGAAAGAGAGAAAAAGAAAACGAAACGAATAAAGGCAATGCAAAAGAATGAAGGAAAGAAAGAAAGAAAGAGAGAAAAAGAAAACGAAACGAATAAAGGCAATGCAAAAGAATGAAGGAAAGAAAGAAAGAGAGAAAAAGAAAACGAAACGAATAAAGGCAATGCAAAAGAATGAAGGAAAGAAAGAAAGAAAAATAGAAAAAGACAAGAAAACAACGCAAGAAGAAATAAAGAGAGAAAGAAATAGAAAGCAAGAATAAAGACAATATAAAAGTAAGAAAGAAAGAGAAAAAGAAAAACAAGGAATAAGAATAAAGAAAGACAGAGAGAAAGAAAGACAAAGGACAACAAAAAGACGACGCTAAAGAAAGAAAGAAAGAAACTAAGAAAGAGAGAAGGAAAGAAAAAGGACGCGAATGAGGATAATGCAAACAAGATAACGAAAGCAAAAGGACAGTAATTAAGGCAATGCAAAAGAAAACAAGAGAGAAAGAGGGAAAGAATATAGGCAATGCAAAAGAATAAGAGCAAGTAAGAAAGAAAGAAAAAGCCAAGAATAAAAGCAAAAGAAAAAAAGAAGCAAGAAAAAAACAAGAATAATGGAAATGCAAAAGAAAGAAAGAAAAAAAGAAAGAGACAAGAACAATGGAAATGCAAAAGAAAGATAGAAAAAGACAAAGACAAAAATAATAGAAATGTAAAAGAAAGAAAGAAAAAGACAAAAATAATGGACATGCAAAAGAAAGAAAGAAAGAAAGAAAGAAAGAAAAATACAAGAGTGATGTAAATGCAAAAAAAAAGAAAGAAAAAAACGAATAATGGAAATGTAAAAGAAAGAAAGAAAAAGACAACAATGATGGACATGCAAAAGAAAGAAAGAAAGAAAGAAAAATACAAGAATGATGCAAATGCAAAAAAAAAAAGAAAGAAAAAAACGAATAATGGAAATGTAAAAGAAAGAACGAAAAACAAAGCAAGGCGAAAGAAATAAGAATATGAAAGAAATAAACGAAAAAGAAAGAAAAAGAAAAGAGAACTATGAAAAGAAAGAAGAAAAGCAATGCAAAAGAAATGAAGAAAAAACAAAATGAAAAAGTCAGCAGAAAACAAAGCGAATGAATGAAAAAAAAAAGAAAAAGTATAAAAACACAAGGAGAACAAAAAGTAGTCATAAAAAACTGAAAAAAAAAATGACCTCATTACTTGTGTTATTTATCTGTACTTACCTGCTTCCCCTCCCTTATCCTGCACTGAACCTGTGTTGATATAAGTTCAACCTTTTCACCTGTTTATATGTATCATTTCGCACTCACTTCTACCTTCATACGGAAACTTAACGATATTTCCGTTACGTCATCGAACCATGCACAAGTGATCGTGTCACAAAAGGCTTCATTTTCCCCATCCCGACCTCCACCAGTTTTGGCTCATTACAGTGTTTACTGATTACTTCACCCTCACTTACCTACTTGTTTTTATATAATTAGGAGCAGAGATAAAATTGTGTCGGGTACGGATAAGCGTCGGGTAGGTGAATAAATCTAATAAAATAGAAAGGGGCCTGGGTTCGAACGCCAGCTCAAACTTCACTTTTAATTAGAATCGATTTTCTATGGTTTTCCTAACAGAGGAAACAGCGAGTACCCTACCAATCAAGCTTTTAAAAACGGATTGAAGAAAAAGTAAATGAGTCAAAATGCATTGCTAAGAGCTACAGGTGATAGGAAGTTGTGGAGAGCAATGATCGCCTACCCCCTTAAGACAGAAAACAACATCAACCATTCAAGATCTTTACGTAAAACAAGTTGATGAGATTTAAGTCGGTAGTTTCGAATCTTTCGTCTGTCCTCAGAAATGTGATTTTCTTCGTGAGCGGTGGGGGGGGGGGGTCACTTCATCGCCAACGGGTTATGTTTAACAAGCTCGCTTTTCACTGGGTGCTTCTTCTTGTCCCCAAATTAAGCAAAGTTTTGTAATTAAACACTTTCTTCTAGATTTATGTTGTTCTTTATCACAACTTTAGACCAATCTTATACCGGAAAATAAAAAAAATAAAAATGACCGAAAAACAAAAACCTTCCGCCTTGTGGCAAGATTTGATTTCCCTTACTTTATACGTGGAATCACGTCTTTCCATGACAACGCCTTACCAACTTAGCCACAAAGACACAAATGTCTGGAATCATTCAAATTTACATGTAGTCGCCCAATAGGTTAATAGGCAATGCGACAATAAATAGTAATTTTTTTTTCAAAGTTTATATATATATATATATATATATATATATATAAACTTTGAAAAAAATTACTATTTATTAGAATATTATGACAGGATATATGTGATCTTGAGTTTTTAATATATATATATATATATATATATATATATATATATTAAAAACTCAGGATCACAAATATCCTCTGTCATAATAAAGACCGTTGTGTATTTATTTGTATATATATATATATATACAAGTTAATAAAGAACGAAGAAAGTATTAACAACGTTCAAAACATTAATTTAAAACAGTGCTCAATATAGAAATAGAGCAATGAATAATTATTATAAGTTATATTTTAGAAAATGTACAAATTATAATTTACTAGTTACCATCATTATTAATTACCTGATTAGACATTGTTCTTTCAATGTCGAAACAAAAT
Organism: Ascarosepion bandense; assembly: GCA_037127315.1. Lineage (NCBI taxonomy): Eukaryota > Metazoa > Mollusca > Cephalopoda > Sepiida > Sepiidae > Ascarosepion > Ascarosepion bandense. The sequence continues at coordinate 1,298,380 of JBBBDQ010001756.1, forward strand.
GTACAATTTTGTAGTAGCATTCAGTTTGTACATGTTTTAAAGTATAATTTATAATAATAATAATAATAATAATAATAATAATATATATATATATATATATATATATATATATATGTCAAATTGTAATGATGTTTAGTGCCAAAGTTGTTTTTGTCAGTAATTTACTGCTGGAAAGGCACTTTAAGCAAGTAGATTTTTTGTCATAAAGTGCTTGATATCAAGGTAAGAATAGAACGTTAATAGGATTAATGTTGGAAAACTTAACTGGGCAGTGTTATTTCTGAAATAAAATAAAAGATTCTGCACATTATTTCTACACACACACACACCCACACACGTGTGTGTGTGTGTGTGTGTGTGTGTAGATGACTAATATATATATATATATATATATATATATATATATATATATATAAACACTCCAGAATACAAATTTTTATTTTTTTAAGAATTCCAAGCGTTGTATGAGCATATTTGTTTTCAACTAGTATGCAAATCAATTTACAAGCAAGCTAGGAAGCAGGCCCAAGGTAAAGGAGCTACCGTAGTCTCCTTGTAAATCTAAGTGTGTTTTTTTTTTTCTTTAGTTTTGTTGTTGTTGGTGGTGGTGGTGTTCGATTTTTTTTTTTTTTTTTTTTTTTTTTTTTTGGTTTTTGCATTTCTCTTAAGACTTCTTCATATCTTACATGCTCCGTCCATGGAATTCTCAGCATCTTACTGTAGAAATACATTTTTATTGCTTACGGTTTTCTTTTCATCTGTGAGAAGATTGTCTGGTATTCACTGCTATATTGGGCGATTGATAGATATTACATAAAAGTTCAGCACTCATTATTTGATTTCTAACGAGACATTTCCTGTTTCTCAAAACTTTACTTAGTTTTTGAAAGGCATCTTTAACATTTTCTGCTTCCTTAACGCTTCAGTATTTTTTCTTTGTTTTTAACGAAACTCTTCCTGTTTCTTAATACTTTGATTAGTCTTTGGAAGGCATCTTTCGCTATTCCATTGCCTATCTCGATTTCGGTGTTGCCTTTTCGATTCGCTTTTAAGCCACTTTCTAGATATTTAAGCTTATCTAACTGCTTGATGTTGACATCTCCAATTTGTTCATCCTGCCAACCATATTCTCTGTTTTTTTGCAGTTGATAGTTGGTCCTTCCTTTTTACTGTTGACCGTGCATTTAGTTTTTTTGTAGTTTATTTGTAGTCCTTTTCCGTTTTCTTCAGCTACGTGCTGTAGGCGTCTTGTAGTTTCCTTACCGTGTTTGCTATCAGCACTGTATCACCTGCGTACCTTATATTGTTCAGATTGTTACCTCCAATGATGAATACTTCTAGGACCCTCAGAATTGTCTCGCTGTATAAGTTAAATAGATCCGGTGAAAAGACACATGATAAAGTTGCATAAAAACAAAAACAAAAACAATAAACAATTCTCTAACTTTAGAAACGTCGCTTCATAAGTTAGGATTACCGTAAACCAGGTATACCTTTTTTTATATATATATATTTATAATCGTATCGCCCCAAGCAAGGCATTATACTGCCACTGTTGTGCATGGGGTTACATAGGAGAAAAGTTATGAGAAAAGAGTGGCAGGTTATAGGGGGTGTCAGGAAGTGGATAAGAAAAGGATGAGAGAGGGGTGGACGAAGAAAGGAGCAAGAGAGAGGATGCAAGTTATTGAAATAGGAGATGCCTATTGACTTTACATTTGAATTCTTGAGGTCGGGGAAGCAAGTAAACGGAAGGGAATTCCACAGGCGAGAAGTGCGAGGAAAGAAGCTACTGGAATAGAACTTGTGTTTACAATTTATTTACTTATGAGAAGGAATGACAGAATAAAGGGGGGTGTCAGGAAGCGAGTAGGAGAGGGATGAGAATACTGCATAAACGAGAAGAGTGCATGACAGAGAGGATGCGAGTTAGTGAAATAGGAGATGACTATTGACTTTACATTTAAATTCTTGGAGATTGTAGCTGTCGGGGAAGCAAGTAAATGGAAGGGAATTCCACAAGCGGGAAGTGCGGGAAAAGAAGCTGATGGAGTAGATTTGGCGCTTATATTTTATTGGTTTCACAGTAAAGGGGTGGGACCTAGTTGCTAATCTTGTGGCTCGAGTAAATTCGTATATAGGGGGCACCAGTGAGTGAAGTTCATCAGAGTAGAAGCCGTGAAAGTACTTGTAGAAGAGACACTGGGAACTTCTTGTATCGGGTGTCTTTCGATATAAACGCATGTATGTATATGTACATTTTAAAAAAAACAAACCTTACCACCCCGTGCAAGACACTAAAGCCACTAAGACTCAAAGAGTTACAAGATGTGGGAGAATTTAGAAAAAAGAGATTAATAATGAACCGAAAGCAAAAGTAATCAGGGGGAAAGTAGATAGTGACATTGTATTTAGATTTTTGCAGAATAACGTTGACTGGAAAGCATTGAAACGGAAGGGAGTTCTATAAGCGAGAAGTGCGAGAAAAGAAACTGTTAACATAAAATTTGCGGTTATATCTAGCCAGCTCAATTGTAAATCGATGAAACCGCAAAGCCAGTCTAGTACTGCGCTTAAATTCATAGTCTAGATACCATAGGGGAGAGCGCATCTAAGCCAAATTAGTATCTATTATTAATGAATCAACTGCTAGGTCTTCTGATAGGAAAGTTCGTTCACTGTGTTTTGCGAGACAATTTTTCTCCCCAGAATCTAACTTATACATTTATAAATCTTCTATTTGTTCATGCATCGAATACTGCTGCCACATATCGTCTTGTGCTTCTGCTATGTAACTAGAAATACTTGATACAATACAAGAAGAACATGCAATGTTATAGACCTAACCTGGCATCTCGTCTTCACTTTATTTTTCCGTTCTGTAGCTTTTTGTGTTTTCTGTAAATACTTTCATGATAACTGTTCTGATTACCTTTTTTCTTCTAAACTTTACGAATTTAAGCTTAGTACTAGACTGGCTACTAGGATGTGCGTTGTGGTACAGTGGATATCGGCTCGGAACGAGAAACCGGGGAGCCGAGTTCAAATTCCAGCTGAATCCATTGTATTCACTTACGCGCAAATACCCTTGGGAAAGGTATTAATCCGTCTCTTCCTTCCAGTTATGGGTTAAATAACAGGACAGATTGGGTTCTATAGCCTTGGTCGGCAACCAGTCTACCGCAGAAAGCAATGGCAACCTACTGCGGGATAATCTTCTGCCCAGTCAGTCATGTCTCTTTCGAGACATGATCGCCCAAGCGTGTATCACGTATGGCACCTAAACTGACTAGACTGGCGGGTAGGTCTCATCATCTTACAGCTACATTTAACAATAAGTTCTATGCTAACGCTCTTTCCTCACATTTCTCGCTTCCGGATCCTTGCTTTCCAGTCAACTTTGATTTTTAACAATTTAAATGCAATGTCAATCGTTATCGTCTGTCGTTTTAATCCTTGTCCTTTTATTGTGTCTCTCTCTGTAATGTTTTTTTTTTTTTATAATCGTGTCGCCCCAAGCAAGGCATTTTACTGCCACTGTTGTGCAAGAGGTTACATAGGAGGAATGTTATGAGAAAGAGTGACAAGTTACAGGGTGATAATACTGATGAGAGAGGGGTAGATAGAGAAAAGAGTATGAGAGAGAGAGGATGCAAGTTAATGAGATAGGAGATGACTATTGACTTTACATTTGAATTCTTGATGATTGTAGCTGTCGGGAAACCAAGTAAACGGAAGGGAATTCCACAAGCAGGAAATGTGAGAAAAGAAGCTACCGTAGTAGAACCTGCATTTACAATTTATTGTTTATAATGTTTTCTTTTTCTCATATTCGCTCACACTCTGTAACCCCTTGCGTCTTTGTAGCTTTATTGCGGTGCTGGGGGTGAAATGATAAAAAAAAAATCTGTCTCATGTGTATGTGCGTGCACGCGCGTGTGTGTGGTGTATATGTGTGTGACATTCTACTCTCAGTATGTGAGTGAGTGTATCAGTTCATTGGTATGCGTGTATGTGTGTATTTTTTGATTTCTCTGTATTTATATATACCAGTCTACGTATGGTTGCCAATATGCTCGTTTACAATGCTCATGTATTTATATCTGCTTGTGTTTATGCGTGAGTGTATTTGTGTGTCGCTATTTATTTTTGTGTCTGATGTGTGCATAGGATTCTATATTTGTATTAGTGCGAATATGTTATAGTATTAAAATGCACTTCGCCCTCTCTCCCTTTCTCTCTCTCTCTCTCTCGCTCTCTGTATATGTATTTTTGTGTCTTAATATGTGTGCATATGCTTCTAGTATTGCATACGCGTCCGCACTCGTATTAGTACGAATATGTTATAGTATTTCCTTTGTGTGAGTGCGTGTGTGTGTTTTGCAATAAATTACAAACCTGAGAGTTCTCACTCTTATTCATTAACATACCGTAGCCATGACTGAGGCGACTTAAACTACTATTCGACCCCTCCAATCCCACACCTACACGTCAGCCCTCACCCGCGTCCCTGATCAAACCCGAGTGGCGGAGGAGGATGGTGATAGGGTGTTTTTTTCTTCCTCTGGATGGGGTGTTGTGGACGGCGACCCACGCACTCTACAACTGCCGACCCATCAGCCGGCAGTTTTAAAAAAGCAGCTCGTGGTATTCTTAGACACGACATTCCTCTCTAGCCTCAATTTTAAGAGAGAAAGAAACCACACACACACATACACACACACACACACACACACACACACACACACACACACACACACACACACGTATGCGTATACACATGCATGGACCTTGTTGGAATATTAGCTTACAAACATGCGCCTTCCATCCAGACGGAAATTTTTCCATTGAGATATATATATATATATATATATATATATATATATATATATATATAAAGTGGACATTGGGGTCAACACCCAGAGGCGGCAGTCTGTTTCATGCTTAAACACAATTTTCATGAAGATTGCATTTAAGCATCAAACAGACTGTCGCCGTCGGGTGTTGACCCCAATGTTCACTTTTGTATTTACAACCGCTCTATCCCTGATAGTGATTAATTTAACCCATAAATATAGAATGCCTTAAAACTATATATATATATATATATATATATATATATGTATATATACTTTTAATCTTCTTACACCAAGCAAGGCATTCTACTGCCACTGTTGCACAGGGGGTTACATAGGGGGAAAATGATGAGAAAGAGGGATTAGTTATAGGAAATGTAATAGACGGATGAGGATACCGAGAATGTGGGTGGAGTAGATGAAAAAACAGTTTGTGAGAATGGATGCGAGTTAGTGTGATAGGAGATGTCTATTGAAACTACATTTAAATTCCTGGAGATTGTAGCGGTCGGGGAAGCAAGTATATGAAAAGGAATTCCACAGGTGGGAAGTGCGTGAAAAGATGCTGTTAGAGTAGAAATTGCGGTTACACTTTATCGGTTTCACTGTAAAAGCGTGGGACCTAGTTGCTGATCTAGTAGCTCGTGTAATTTCATGCCTAGGGGCACCAGTGATCTATGTTCATCGGAGCAGAAGCCGTGAAAGTATTTATAGAAGAGATACAGGGAAACCTCGTCACGCCGGTGAGACAGCGACTGCAGCCGAGCTGCCAAGTCGGTATCGATCACATTACAGATTCTCCGTTGGATTTTGTCAAGAACCCCGTGGTGAATAGCAGGGGCACCCGACCAGATGTGGCAGCAGTATTCAATACACGAGCGGATGGTAGATTTATATATGTGCAGGATGGACTCAGACGGGAAAAAACTTCCTGGCCCTGCACAGGGAACCGACTTTCTTAGCAGCGGATTTAGCAATGGATTCGATATAGTCATTTCACTTGAGGTCCGCCGAGAGTGTAAGGCCAAGGAGGCGTAGTGTTTTACTCTCAGGGAGGCTAGCCTGTTCCATGCTAATGGGGGATAGGAGCGCTTGTCTATGACGGTTAATAAATAGCAGCTTCGTTTTGGAAGCATTCAAATTTACAAGTCATTTCTTACACCAGTCCACCACGGATTGGAGGTCCTTGTCAAGCTCGGCAGCAAGGTTTGCTTTATCAACCTCAGCAGATTTTTGAGGCGAGAGTAAACGGTGGTGTCGTCAGCGTACATGCCTACTTGTTGTCTTATAGCATCGGGGAGATCGTTAATGTCAGTCAGTCAGTCAGTTAAGTGCCATACGTTACGTGATACACGCTTGGGCGATCATGTCTCGAAAGAGATATGACTGACTGGGCAGAAGCTTAGATCAGAAAAAAGCGTAGGGTCTAGAATAGAGCCTTGAGGGACAGCCGCGTTGGTATGGCAGTTTTGGGAGGCATGTCCGTTTAATACTACCTTCATTGTGTGATTAGAGAGGAATGACTGGATTAGGACAAACAAATGTCCAATTATACCATAGCTCCGCAGCTTGCGTAGAAGGCTAGCATGCCTGATATATATATATATATATATATATATATATATATATATATATATATATATGAATGGGAGTGCGTGTGAACATTAATTTTTAATTTATAGAACTTTGGTTAATAACCAAAGAAAGTTCTTCTTAAGGATATTTTAAATTCATTTTTTCTTATATTTTCCATCATTTTCCTGGTTTCCGATGCATAGTCAAGTGCAAACTGTCAAAAATCTGGATACCTTTGTCTTTCATCAGCCATTATGCCATTTTCTTTTATTTGAAGGGCGGGTGTTGGGTATCAGCTATTCAAATTATCGATTTTTTAATTTAAGGAATATAGATTCAATTTAATTGTATTTTCATGTACGCGAACAAGAGATTTCCTTTTGTTAATTAATGTGTTGAAATTGTCTAAATGATTATTATATGATACACACACACACACACACACACACATATATATATATATATATATATATATATATATTAGTCATTCACATACCAGCCTGTCTCGCTGTATCACAGCACATCAGTGTGGCTAGACAACGTGAAATAAAAAATATACCTATAATGGTGCACATATGTATAGTATTGTTATGTAGGTGTTAATAAAACAGTGCTCAATTTTGTATAAACAGAGCTATTATATATATATATATATATATATATATATATATATATATATATATATATATTATAAATTATGTTTTAGAACATGTACATAATTTTTTCTATATATGTCCTCTACTCTACAATCATATCTTTGTTTCAATGTTGGGAACTCAAACATATCATCGGGAGACGGAAAGAGAGTTTGGAATCATCCTCTGTTTATATTTGGTTCGTTGTTGTTGTGGGGTTGGTTGGGGTTATTGATAATTAAGGGAATGTGTCTTTCGTTTTGACCGTTAGACTTTTGAAGAACCTGGTGTGTAAGTGTGAAAGTGTTGATTAATAGTATTATCTGTTGGAATGTACGTTTTATCTGTCGGGTATATCTTTTGGTTAGAATTTCTAAGAGAGCGGCGTGTGGAGTGCTTTGACGACTCGGTTTGTTGTGGGGTTGGTATTCTTTTCTCTCCTCGTTCTATACTTACTCGGATATATATATATATATATATATATATATATATATACCTATTTTAAAGAGCTATTATATGTATATATTAATAAATATTCATATTGTTCTACGTCGATTGCACGACTCGGAGTTACATGCTTTATGCAATCATCAGGTGCATTTTTCAAACTGCAATCATCAGATGCATTTTATCAACGTTGTATCTACACCACGATATCGAGCACTTTACGATAAAAAAAATATGCTTGTCAAAATACATTTTATCAGTATAACCACTGAAAAACAACAACATTGGCGCGAAACGTTATTACAATTAAATAATATATATATATATATATATATTCTACATTCGTTGAATAGCTATTTCAGCGATAAAATTCTCGCTTCTGCAGCAACGATCAAAAACAAAAATTTATTAATTCAAATATGGTACAAAAATTCACATACCGGAAGGAGCCAAAAAAGTATATGTCCATATACAGGAAGATTATAAAGAACAGTGGGGGATTAAGAAAAAAAATTATTTAAAATTTGTCGTCCAGAGAGGCAGAGACAGCAATTTGTGCCTCGATATTAGAAGACTTTTAGCTTACGTCTGTATTAAAGAATCAAAATTTTGTTTTTCATGTCAGGACGACAAATTTTAAATAAATTTTTACATTCTAAATCCCACCTACCAACCTTTTTTAACATCTTTTGTATACATAATATTTTGGGGCTCCTTCCGGTGTGTGAATTTTTGTACCATATTTGAATTATTAAATATTTGATATATTAAATTTTTGTTTTTGATCGTTGCTGAAGATGCGATAATTTAATCGCTGAAATAGCTATTCAACGGATGTAGAATTCGGAATCTTTTGATAAAATATACATATTTGGATCTGTAAATAGATATTACTATTTACATCGAGCCCTCCACCTGGATCATTTTTAACAATGATAAATTAATATTAATAGGATGTTGTTTTGGGGATTTTACCTATATACTCTTTCTTTTTGGATGGATTTAATATATATATATATAATTTCATGCCTAGGGGCACCAGTGATCTAAGTTCATCGGAGCAGAAGCCGTGAAAGTATTTATAGAAGAGATACAGGGAAACCTCGTCACGCCGGTGAGACAGCGACTGCAGCCGAGCTGCCAAGTCGGTATCGATCACATTACAGATTCTCCGTTGGATTTTTGTTGGATTTTATATATATATATATATATATATATATAAACACAAACCTATAACGATACTCGTTTCGAAAAACCCTCCGCGTGTTTACGTGGAAGGAATAAATGGTTGTAAAAAAAGAAAGAGCTAAGCACATGAACATCAGCCAACAAAATTCGGACCGAGTCAGTACGTAGCCCAAAGAAAAAAACCCGAGACGAGTAATCAACTAACAAAAAACCGCTCAGAATAAGTAAACCTCGTGAGCCAACAAACCTACCAAGGTTTCACCTAAGCGGATCATCATCATATATATATATATATATATATATATATATATATGATAGCTGTCAACACTTTGTCGAATATGATCATCACAAGATACTATTGTACATTAAACGAACATGATTATTGAAACAGATTAAATTTTTAGAAGTTTTGGCGCGAAAGTAACAGACATGAAATAAATATTTTGACACCCAGATGTTTATCCCAACAGCAAAAGTCTTAATCTCTCCAAGTCTAGGATTAACCTTTATCACTCCTATTCCTCCGTAACATAAATTACATTTCTTGGTTTTTCTTACGCTCATACAACATCACCACACAGTAACCCTCTACCTTGCGTGGTTCTTGGGTCGAAAGAACTAAATTAATGTTTATTAATCCGACAAATTTTTATCACTTTGAACATTATTTTTAGAGGATACTCATATTTGAGTAGAAGCGCCATTTATTTATTAAACAGTATAATTATTCATTTTCGTCTACCAGCCTGAGAAAAATATGCGCTCTTTGACAGCATTCGAACCCGTTCCCCCAGGGAAACCGTCATTAGATTTGACGTGCGTTCCCATAGAGGAACGCTGGAGAAAGCATATTTTTCTCTAATAAGATTTCTCGAACATTCAGGTCGGTAGACGAAAATAAATATATTGTTTAATTAATAAAGCGTCTACTCAAATACGAGTATCCACTAAAAATGACGCTTAAAGGGATATATATCGCCCGGTTCACACTCCACCCACGTCTATTGAACAGGTGAAGAGGCTCATCCCTTGTTTCCTGTTTAGGTTGTGGTTTCCGGTTTTTCTCTTTTCCAATCTTTTCACTCTTACGTAGCCCCCTGCGCATCAGTGGCATTTTCGCCTTGCTTGGGGTGATATGATTAAAATATATATATATATATATATATATATATATATATATATATATATATATATATACCTTTATATATATATATATATATATATATATATATATATATATATGAGGCCTTCATTACAAGAACGTACTTACCATAGCGTATGAGAAAATCGCTTAAGTGTGTTTGTATGTTAATGTAGATGCTTTTCTTCTTCTACTACTTTTTGTTGTTCTTCTTCTTCATGTGACATGGTCTTTCTGGACGTAGGCGATCATGGACTTCCACTTGCCCCTGTCCCTTGTTACACTTAACACTTTTCCTCTTGCTATCTCTTCCGAGGTGTCTCTTAGGTCTCGGTTTCCTCTTGTTTATATAGAACATGTTTTATAGCACCATGCTCTTTTTTTTATAATCATATCGCCCCAAGCAAGACATTTTACTGCCACTGTTACATAGGAGGAAAGTTATGAGAAAGTGTGTCAGGAAGTGGGTAAGAGAAGGATGAGAATACTGATGAGAGTGGAGTGGAGTGGACGGAGAAAGGAGCATAAGAGAAAGGATGCAGGTTAGTGAGATAGGAGATGACTATTGATTTTACATTTAAATTCTTGGAGATTATAGCTGTCGGGAAAGCAAGTAAACGGAAGGGAATTCCACAGGCGGGAAGTGCGAGAAAAAAAATGCTGGAGTTGAGTTTACCGTTTACATTTTATTGGTTTCACAGTAAATGGGTTGGACCTAGTTGATAATCTTGTGGTTCGAGAAAATCATATATAGGGGTCACCAGTGAGCTAAGTTCATCTGTGCAGAAGCCGTGAAAGTATTTGTAGAAGAGACACAGGGAAGCCACATTGCGCCGGTGAGAAAGTGACTGTATCTGAGCTGCCAAGTCGGGATCGATCACATAACAGATTCTCCGTTGGATTTTGTCAAGACCCCTAGGTGGATAGCAGAAGCACCCGATCAGATAGGGCAGAAGTGTTCAATGCACGGGCGGATGGTAGATTTATATATGTGTATGATTGTTTCAGACGAGAAAAACTATATATATATATATATATATATATATATATATATATAAACAGATAGAACCCGGGACCTAACGGCAAACGGCCTTGTTGAGTGTGAACATCATAACAGTATCCTTACGAAACTTCGGAGTCGGCATTTATCTACCCAGTTAAAGAAACAAACTTTTTGTACTTATATATATATATATATATTATTTAATTATTTAAGTTTTTGTCAAAATAAAATTACACCAGTACTCAGTTGTATTAAAAAGTGTTCAAACAATTATATTGTAGAACTTATATTGAAGACATTTCATTTGTAAATCGCCTGAAGACACGAGATGTTAGAAACCTTGGTCGCGTAATATAACTCGTTTACAAATGAATACATATATATGACTAATGTAGAGAAGTTTGTCACTTAACTGAGCAGAGTCATACCGACTTCGAAGTTTTGTGTAGGAACCATTATGATGTTCTCACTCCTCAGGGCTTCTTATTTGTGCCTTCACCAAACTTCGAAGTCGGCATGACTCTGCTCAGTTAAATGATAAACTTCTCCAAATTAACGTTCTGTCTCTATCTCGATATCGAGCACTTCATTCAGTGGTTTACTGGTGAAACATTACTTAAGGTAAGTAGATATTTTTATCAAAAGTGCTCGATATCAAGCTAAGGACAGAACGTTAAAATAATTAATGTGAAGAAACTTGCCAGTTAGCTGAGCGTTGTTATTTCAGTCATGCGGATTTCGTAGTTTCGGGAGGGCATTATCATAATGTCTTCCCTCTTCAGGAAAATCAAATGATCCTGACGAGTGAAGACATTACAATAATGCTCTCAAGAAACTACGAAATCCGCATGACTAGAATAACAACGCCCAGCTAAGTGACAAATTTATCCACATTACTGAGCATCAGGAAGAGACAGCTAAAGTAATGAGGAAGGAGGGCTTGGAAAACCTAATACTAACAGGCCAGATAGAAGGAAAAAGAGACAGGGGAAAGTAGCGGATAACATATTTGAAGGACCTGAGCAGGTGGATGATAGAACGGGGTTTGCATAGAGTTACGTGCTAAGAGCCACCGGAGATATGGAGAAGTGAAAAGCCATGATCGCCTCCGTAATAAAAGAACACAACACCTATAGCAGAAGAAGAAGAAGAATTAGTCCCAACCTGACAGCTCGTTTTCAGCCACTTTCTCACTAGTGGGATGTGGCTTTCCCCTGTCTCTTCTACTTATATTTTCATGGCTTCTGCTTCGACGAACTTAGGTCACTGGTTTGGAAAGAGTGGAAACGAAAAGGAAATTAATACTGAGCATCAGGAAGAGGCAGCTAAAGTTCCTGGGACATGCAACGAGAAAGGAGGGCTTGGAAAACCTGATACTAACAGGTCAGATAGAAGGAAAAAGAGACAGGGGAAAGCAATGGATAACATATTTGAAGGACCTGATCGGGTGGATGACGGAACGAGGGTTGCGTGGTGTAACAGAAGAAAGCGTGCTATGAGCCACCAGGGATAGGGAAACGTGAAAAGCCATGATTGCCTACGTCCTGAATGGTCAGGACGCATAGAAGAAGAACTCTATTAACGCTCTATCTTTACCTTGATATCGAGCACTTTATGACAAAAGTTCTGCTTGTCTAAAACGCCTTTTTATCAGTGACAGCAGTATTGGCACCAAACACCATTACGATTTAACACTACTTTATGTGCCGAGTAAGTGCGTGTGCGTGCGTACGTGTGTGTTTGGAACAGGATATGGATTGTTTATTTATTAATCCGACAGATTTTTATTATTCAAACGTTATGTAATGAGGAAGGACGGTTTAGAGAATCCGATATTCGCAAGACAAATAAAAGGAAAGAGAGACAGGAGAAAGCAACGCATGACATACTTGATAGGCTTATGCAAATGGATTGCAGAGGGGTTTTGAAAGGGTTAACGGGAGATTGGGTGTTAAGAGCTACAAGAGATTGGGAGATGTAGAAGGCCATGATCGTCTACGTTCTGAAGGGATATGGTACATAGACGGGGGTTTATTAGTAAATTTGCAGTCTATTATTGGAAAAGCCGTTTATTTTAAATAGGAGAATCAGTGGCGATTTTTAATCGAATGGGACAAACGCTATACAGTGAATATTTAAAATCATAAGATGTGGCATGCCATTCACGAGACATTTTTCAATATGTATGGAAATAGGGCAGAATGGGATTGGGGAGTGGATTGATATTTCCCCGCTCCTGACTTCAGCTGAGAATCGAATTCTGTTTGCGGTTTCCGTTTTCCCTGACGATAACCGATACGCTCCCCAACCTTCCAACTCCTTCTCTCTCTCTCTCTCTCTCTCTCTCTCTCTCTCTCTCTCTCTCTCTCACTCACACACACACACTTCACTTCCACCGACACATGCGTGATTTGGTGGCAAGGTATGAAGAGAAAGAGAGAAAAATCAAGTTTGGGGAGCATATCTTTTATCATATAGACACGCACGTCTGTATAAGCGTTGGAATTTCGAGCAGGGATAATCTATAATAAGCTTGTCATGTTAGATCAATTACAACTAAAAAGTGAGTTCGTTCCTCACTGTGTGCCACTACTTTCAGCATTTTGTCACACCTAAGCTAAAACTACCACATCTCGTCAGAATCTATTTTGCACATTTATAAATCAACCATTCGTCCGTGCATTGAATACTGTTGCTATATCTGATCGCGTATTGCTGCTATTCATCTCGAGGTTCTTGACCAAATCCAAAGGATCTGCAATATAATCGATCATAACCTGGCATCTCGACTTTCGTACCGGTGTGACGTTGTTTCCCTCTGTCTTTTCTACAAATATTTTCGTTGCAACTGCTCTGACGAGCTTTTCCAGCTGGTGTCTCGAATACACGAATTTAAGCGAGCTACTAGATTCCACCCTTTTACTGTTGAAATAGCTAAATGCATCAACGCTTCTACTCTAACAGTTTCTTTTCTCGCACTTTCCTTTCGTTTACTTTCTTCCCTGATAGCAACAATCTTCAAAAACTTTAATGCAGCGTCAGTCGCTATTTTCTACCTTTTTGAATCCCGTTCATCTTTTGTTGTTTCTTCAATCCTCCCTATTCCCAGCCTTCTGTTTCACGTCCACTCCTTGTAACCCTTAGCGTGCTAATGGTAATTACCGCCTTGCGTGTGTAATATATTATCTGGAACGACGGAAGTAATTGAAAGGTACACACCGACTATAGATAAGGTAAAAAAATGTGACACCTGGCTTGGGAGGCGATGGCCAGGCAAGAATATTGTTGACAGATACATCCGGCCGTAGATAAACGTCAACAATGAACAAGGGTGGTTGACAGATACATCCGGCCGTAGATAAAAGTCATCAATGAACAAGGGTGGTTGACAGATATATCTGACTGTAGATGATGTCAACAAAATGCAACGAAATTAAAGAGATCACCAACTTGAAAAGCAATGGACCGCCGGGTTTAATTGACAGATACATTCGGCCGTAGATAAAGGTAACAAAGCGACAACCCAAAAAGCAAACATGTGTGGGAGTTTTAAGACAATATAAAGTCTAGAGTTTTGGCTGGAAAGACAGAAATGGGCTAACGACTCTCGACAACTCCTTCGTTTGTTTGAACTCTTTCCAGCTACTTCCCTGCCCCACACAACCGTCAAAGTCGAAGAATAGAAATAAAATATATATATATATAAACGTGTTCCTCGTTGTTTGTCCAGATCCAGCGGCATAGGGTGAAATGATTTAAAAAAGAAATGTAAACTACTTGTTGGCTAAAGAAGTAGCAGTTTCCTACCATTGCACCCTATGTATGAATTTCCACGAGCTACTATACTAGCAGGATGTGCGTTTTGATGCAGTGGATATCGACTTGGAACGACAAATTGGGTAGCCGAGTTCGAATTCCAGTTGAATTCCTTGCATTACTTATGCACAAATATCCTTGGGAAAGATATCAATCCGCCTTTTCTAGTTATGGGTTAAATAATAAGATAGATTGTGTTCTATAGCTTTGGATGGCAACCCGTCGACCGCAGAAATCAATGGCAACCTACTGCGAGATAATCTTCTGCCCAGTCAGTCATGTCTCTTTCGAGACATGATCGCCCAAGCGTGTATCACGTATGGCACTTACCTGACTGACTGAATATAATAAAGGGAATCATCATTAAGGCTTCTACTGGTCATAAAGTGGGGGTTCGATTTTCTATTGTTATGAAGTAATAAAATGATCCCCCATTAATTACTACGTAATAATATAATACATCTCTTCTCCCGCTAGCTATGAGACAGATAACAGGACAGATTGTGTTCTATAGCCTTGGTCGGTAACCAGTCTACCGCAGAAAGCAATGGCAACCTACTGCGCGATAATCTTCTGCCTAGTCAGTCATGTCTCTTTCGAGACATGATCGCCTAAGCGTGTATCACGTATGGCACTTAACTGACTGAGACATTTACGCTAATTCCAACCCATTTTACAGTGAAACTGATAAAATGGAAACCGCAATTTCTACTCTAACAGCTTCTTTTCTCGCTCTCCCCGCCTGTGTTATTTCCTTCCGTATACTTGCTTCCCCGAAAGCTACAATTTCTAGGAATTTAAATGTAAGGTCAATAGACATCTCCTATCTCACTAACTCGCATCCTTTCTCTCAAGCTCTTTTCTCCATCCACTCTACCCCTATTACACCGGTATTCTCATCCGTCTCTTACCCTCCTCTTGACATCCCCTATAACATACCCCTCTTTCTCATCACTTTCCCTATGTAACCCCTTAATCAACAGTGGCAGTAAAACTGCCTTGCTTGGGGTGAAATTATTTAAAAAATTCAGCTGTGTTTCTGTCTTGGTTGATTAACTCCGAATTCATAACGGTGAAAGAAGTAACTACTTTCCGATCAGCCTATTATTTTGAAGAAAATGGCGGATCAGCAACTCGGTTCAGATTAATAACGAAGTAAACAAAACCATTGTAAATAAAGACATGTCCGCCAGGCATGTAAATAATATTATGCATGGTATCTGACTGCGATACACGAGGTATATATTTATTTCAGTAAGCTGGTGCGTTCGGTATGACAGATAAGATCAGAAGTTGCAAGTGTAATATTTATTAGAGCGATGTGGACTTAGATTTTTCGGCGGGATAGTTAGGCTTCTCGTGCTATGACTGTTTTCATTCGCGCATATGTTTCAGTCAGTCAAAAACGTAAAAACCATGAGATCGTCAAACCTCAAAGTTTAACATTAAATGAATATCTAAAGAAGAAGAAAAAACTTTTACGTGACTATATTTAGTAATTATATGTACGTTTTGTATAGCGATTAACAACTCGAAAAGTGATCTCAGCGAGCCGCGTTCGAATTCCAGTCGAGTTGCTGTCGTTCAATTTCGCATAAATAGATTTGTGAGAACGACGAATCTTTTTCTTTTCCCAACTATGGGCAAAATAGCAGAGCTGATTGGTTTATCTTGACTTGTGGTAGCAACTAATCTAAGAGAAGAATAGATCTGAATTCAAAACCAGCCCGATGGTCCCGTTTGTCTATTTTGCACTAAACGCATAACGACTGATAGAGTTATAGCTTGCGCTTTACCCCTACGACCCTAATGGATTCTGGGACTCGTGATGGTAATTGATCTGTAACGGTAACGATGCTTTTTCTGCTTTCTATTTATTTCTTGCTTCTTTTCTTTTTTTTTAATTAAAAACACACGTCAGATAAAAGTATATCATAAGAGTTGATCATTATTTAAAAATGAGCATTTTAAGTACCAATCTAACTCTGGTCAAACAAAAGGGAACACGTATATATATATGTTTTATATATATATATATATATAT
The DNA here is from genome assembly GCA_037127315.1 of Ascarosepion bandense. NCBI lineage: Eukaryota > Metazoa > Mollusca > Cephalopoda > Sepiida > Sepiidae > Ascarosepion > Ascarosepion bandense. Next base: position 1,315,085 of record JBBBDQ010001756.1, read on the forward strand.
ATATATATATATATATATATATATATATATATAAAACAAACATCGTCTTATATTTTCATCTTCGACGGTGACGGTTGTATGAAACAGGGAAGTAGCCGGAGAAAGTTCGTACATACGAAGAAGCTGTCGGGAGTCGTTAGCCACTCTGTGTATTCAGCCGAAAATTATAGACTTTATATAGCCTTAAAATTTCCACACATCTTTGCTTTTTCGAGTTGACTTTTGTTGACTTTATCTACAGCCGGATGTATCTGTCAATCACAACCGGCGGTCCATTGCTTTCCAAGTTGTTTTCGCTTGTTTTGTTCGTTGCACTTAGTTGACATCATCTACAACCGGATATATGTGTCAACCACCCTTGTTCATTATTGACTTTTATCTACGGTTGTGGTCGAATATATCTGTCAACCACATTTTTGCCAGGCCATCGATTTTCAAGCTGTTTGTCACTTTTGTTGACCTTTCCTACGGCCGGATGTACCTTTCAGTTACTTCCGCCAATCAAGGTTATATATTACACATGCAGGGCAGATATTTCCCGAGCATAGCATCTCGCCTTGCAAGAGATTTTCATTCAGTTAAGCGATGTTGCTTTCTCATCTCTTGGACTGTTGTTTTGATATTTGACAGGTTTTGGCATTCTTGTCTCCTTCACAAAGGCTATGGTATTTCTGGACGAATATTTGATTTGATTCAGTCGTTCTTATAAAATCGAGTAATAAAAGTTGCATTAAATGGTCATTTTTTTCTAGATCTTTTTTGCATTAATGCAGGTGTCCCTCTGGACTCTTTAGTTGGGCCTACATTGCTCCTTTTTTTTTTTTGTGGGCAATGATGAGGTTTTGGAAACGAAAAGAAAACTAATAATGAGCATCAGGAAAAGACAGCTGAAGTTCCTGAGACATGCAATGAGAAAGGAGGGCTTGGAGAACCTGATACTAACAGGCCAGATAGAGAGAAAAGGAGACAGAGGAAAGCAGCGGATAAAATCTTTGAAGGTCCTGCGCAGGTTAATGACAGAACAGGGGTTGCGTGGTGTAACAGGAGAAAGTGTGCTAAGAGCCACCAGAGATAGGGAGATGTGGAAAGTCATGATTGCCTACGTCCTGAAAGGACAGGGCGCATAAAAGAAGATATTTGTGTGGTATTTCTGTTACATCGTGTATTTTATCAAGTTTTGGCACTTAGTCTTTACATTATGCATAAATCTAAATCTAAACTTATTTATAAATGGAACTTTGTCTGTGTGTATGTCTGTGTGTGTGTGTGTGTCCGTTACCTATAGACCCCGAAACGGCTGAACCGATTTTCTTGAAAATTTACACAGTTGTACTATAAACCTCTGCGAGTGTTCTTAGCTAGGTTTTGTGTCGAGGTACCCCCGATAAATATCGAAAATCGATAATCGAAAAAATCGGGTTATAGAAGGAGTGGTCCGATTTTAATCAAATTTGATACACTCATAGACAAAGACAAAAGAAACGATATTCAGAAGTTTCAAGGGTGCAATTCTTACAATAGTACAGAAAATCGATAATATATATATATAAAAGGCAAGATGTTTGTGTGTGTGTGTCCGTTTATCTTCCTGTATGTCTGTATTTTTTTCGGCCCTTTTATTTTAGTTTTTGCTTCAGGTTTGGCTCTAAGTAGGTATAATTGTAGTTCTTATTCTCAGCCATGATACCATTTACTCAGAGGACTTATTTAGCCTTCAGAATTCAGTTTACGACGAAAAAAACTTATTTGATATCGATACCAGGAAATCAAAATTTGACTTACATCCATCATTTTTCTTTCAGTCTAGGGTTTCACTTTAACTGGAAACAACTATTGCTTTTTAGTCTTTCGTGCCAATGTCCAAAGAATCTGAGCTGCAGGGCCATGGATTAGTTTTAAAGCTTTCATTACACCCGAGCAACGCCGGGCTCTGCTAGTATAACATAAAAAATTTATTGTCTATGATTAAAAATTAATGTAGGCGTCTTTATAGAATAGTTTTATCCTGCGTATAATAGATATTTACTATGGAAATGCATTGTAGTTTCTTTTTTGATATGTTAAAAATGAAAAGGAAATGTTCCGTTCTTTTTTGTTATTCTCACAATGTTACAGCCGTTGGTTACTCCAGCCTTCTTTAGGTGTCTGTTTATCTGGTTAACGTTCAAGGAATTTCGAACTGAAAATTTACAGTTTTAGACTGGACTTGTCTATGCCTATGGATATCTCGTCTATGTATATCGATATCTCGTCTATCTATGTATCGATAAATTGTACATGTCTGTGGCTATATCGTATTGTTCTTTTTGTTAGTACTGCTTACCCTCTCTCCTTTAAGTCTGTACTACCCGGCTCTGCGATCGAACTCGTAATTACTATGCCATCAATTTATTAAACCCATAGTATGTCAGTATTGTTCTGTGTTCCACGGGGCAATAGTTAATTAAAACTTTACGGCCTAGAGTATTTAAGCGTTTGTTCGTAAATTTGGTACAATACGAAAATAGACTAAAAAGACATGATATTGTTAGCCATGAATAGATGAGCGAGAAAAATTTAAACCCGTAAATTAAATAAAGGGTCCAGTTTAAAAATCCCTGAAGGTTACCAAAAAACACCTGAAGAAAGTCGAAGGCCACAACAGCTGAAGTAGAATGGCTATATCGAATCCACAGCTAAATTCGCTGCTAAGAAGGTCGGTTAACTGTGCAGGGCCAGGAAGTTTTTCCCGTCTGAATCCATCCTGCACATATATAGATCTCCCATCCGCCCGTGTATTGAATACTGCTGCCACATCTGGTCGGGTGCCCCTGCTATTCACCTCGATGTTCTTGACAAAATCCAACGGAGAATCTTTAATGTGATCGATCCCGACTTGGCAGCTCAGCTGCAGTCGCTCTCTCACCAGCGTGATGTGGCTTCCCCACCCTTTTACATTAAGCCGATAAAATGTAACTGCAATTTCTACTCTAACAGCTTCTTTTCTCGCATTCCCGTCTGTAGAATTCCCTTCCGTATACTTGCTTTCCCGACAACTACAATCCTTCTATTACCCTCTTCCTGACACCCCCTATAATCTGCCATTTTTTCTCATCAGTGTTCCCTTATGTAACCCCCTGTGCAACAGTGGCAGAAAAACTGCCTTGCTTGGTATGAAATGATTAAAAAAAATGGTTGTTGCATGTAGTATGCACCTCGTTAAGGGTATGTAGAATAATGGTTTACCCTAAACTTGAACATGTTAAGATTGAAGTGATCGAGAAAGCATCCTCTCAGGAGTTTGTTCCACAAAGTAACATCTCTGTTTAAGTGGAACTCCCTCTTTATCAGCGAAATGCGTAGGGAATGAGGATGATTCGACTCCGTATACATGGTATGGCGTGTCCTAGCTTTGGAGATCTTACATTGTTAATTTAGGAATGTAGCCCGTCTGGACATTTACCGTGGAAATAGCGATAGAGTAGTGAGGGGCTAGCAACGGCTCGTTTGTGGGAAAGTGTTTGTAGGGTGAAAAATAATGTTTTGACTTTGTAGCGTCTTCTGGTGTTGGAGAAAACTCCCCCGAACAGAGCCTAAGCGATGCTCAGTTAGACGTTTAACTTCATCTGGAAGTGTATCTGATGAACTAACACATTTAGCGTCATCATCTTAAAGGTATGCGTACATGAACACTGTACAGTAATTGAAAATTCGTGAGGTCAAACTGTTGACCGAAATGGGACTTTATTTACTACTGTTAAGTGACAATTACAGCCTGGAGTTGTGGGACGGGGAGTGACTGTCGAAAGTAAAGTAGTTAGTGAGGGAAGTGCACGAAGAAAGTGACTCTTTACACTTGATAAATGCTTTCGGCACACGATGACACACAGGGTGAATGCTGACATTCGAGCATTGCCCTAATGTTCACCGATTATCCGTCGTCGCCAGGTTTATGTTAGTCCGGTGAGTGCTGACTCTCTCCAAATTTGACACAAAACACAGTCGAAAATAGCAAACAATAAATAGTCTTCTACCGCTTAAAGCTTAACGGCGCTGGGTGCGTTAGCTTCCTTCCTACCTGGCGACTTGCCATCACTGTTCTGAGCGCTGCACCCGGCCACCTTTTCGGTTATAAGCTAGCATAGGACGTGCGTTGTGGTGCAGTGGATATCGACTCGGAACAAGAAATCGAGTACCAGAGTTCGAATTCCAGTAGAAATTCCTTGCATTCACTTACGCGCAAATACCCTTAGGAAAGTTATTAATCCGTCTTCAGTTATGAGTCAAATAACAGGACAGATTTGGTTCTATAGCCTTGGCTGGAAACCAGTCTACTGCAGAAACCAATGGCAACCTACTGCGGGGTAATCTTCTGCCCATTCAGTCATGTCTCTAAAGAGACATGATCGCCCAAGCGTGTATCACGTATGGCACTTAACTGACTAGCATACAGGATGTGTCACAAAGCAAAGTTTTATTTAGCATCTAAACGCTTATTAATAGCACACGTGGACAAATCTGTGGTATCTCAATGCCGTTTAGAAATCTATCTCAGATTGATACTCATTTAATAACCACTTGACTCTAGTTCTTTCACCACCCCGTATATCCTTTCCTTTCTCTCCACCTTTGCAACTGTCATCACACCTGTATTCCCATCCTTCACTTGCTCCTTTCTAACTGGTTCGTCTTCCTCTTCACTATCTTCTACTTAATCTTTTTACTCTTATGTAGCCCCCTGCACATCAGTAGCATTACCGCCTTGCTCGAGGTGATACGATTAAAAAATATTACGCGCATAAAAGTCTGGCGTGAAAGAAGGTAGGGTAGCTGTTATCAGCGAGGAAAATATAATCAGTTCAAATTCCGTCCAAGATTATTCCTTCGCACTAATGCCATTGGGAAAACATAAATCCATCTTCTCTCCCTCCAATTATTGATACAATGTCTGCGTCAGATTGGGCTCTGTATCCTTGATTGGAGACCAGTCTAGGAGCACGCTGAATTCAAAACTGGAAAAGACAAGTGGAATCGATCTTTCTATGTTTACCAAGAAATGTCATGTCAAATCAATAGTTACTGATATTAAAGAACAGGAAGTTGTGGAGAACCATTATGGCATATATTATGAAGATATATTGTCTAATAATAATAATAATAATAACTACTATTTCAGTAAAACTTGTAATATTTAAACTTTTCTTTTTCTATCTTTTGAACAGGAACAGAAGCTTGTTTCCTGTTTAGGACTGGGTGTCCGCTTCCTTTTAAAATCTACTTAAACTCTAAACTTCTGACGTCTCCGTCTAAACTCTGGAAATTTATTTATTTTTATTTTTTTAATTATTTTCCATTATATATTTTCCATTATTAGGAGTAGATAAGTTTATCGTCCGGTTCCAGGGGTACAGGTTTTTACCTTGTTTCTTGTATAGAGTTGAGTCTTCGGTTTCTTCTAAAATCTACTTCAGATTTATATTTATAACGTCTCCACCTAAACATTTTTCTCAATAGGAGTAGATAAGTTCGCTTATCGTCCGGTTCAAACTCCTCCTTATGCTTTTGAACGTGAATAGAAGTTTATTTCTTGTTTCCTGTTTAGGATTGGTTTCCGGTTCCTTCTAAATTTTTCTCATTCTCTTTCTCTTTCAGTAGCTCCTTGCGTCTTAGTGGCAATATCGCCTTGCTTGGGGTGAATTGATTCAAAAAAATTAACTAGTCTTAATTTTTAAAGAAGATCGATTGCAAAATTCATCATAAATTTTTCTTATACAGTACTGTGCAAAAGTATTAGGACAAGAACTATTTTATCTTTTATGAGGCATCAAAATAAACTTTAAAATCACCCCTGTCCTAACACTTTTGCACACTACCGGTAGTGTGAAAAAGTATTTGGACAGGGGTGATATCCTAAAAACTTCACTGAAATTCAAATACAAGGTGAAAAGCCAAGTAAATTGTTAATAAATATTTATTATTTAAAACTACGTGTAAAAGAAATGTATTAAAAAGAAGTTTTATTATTTTTTCCTATTTTCTATTAAACAAATTATTTTGAAACTACTCTATTGAACATCTATGGAATATTTTGAATAAAAAAATTGATAAATCTAATGTTACTTTGCAAGACACACTTTGGGAAAAAATACAAGCTGCTTGGCATGAGATACCATTAGATACATTGAAGAAGCTTGTGATGGCAATGCTTGACAGAATGAAGGCTGTGATCTAAGCAAAAGGCTATTATACTAAATATTAAATTTATTTTGTAACAAGTTTTTTTCTTGTTAAAGCATTTGTTGAGTAAATCAAATAAAATTACTTTAATTAATTGTCAATATGCCTCATAAAAGATAAAATATTTCTTGTCCCAATGCTTTTGCACAGTACTGTATATATTAATAAAAACAAGAGTTATTAATTAGAATTAAGGACTTAATGAAAATTAACAGTATTTCCTAGATTAGAATATACAAGAAACAAAATCATTTTCTCTTTCTCTCTTTATCTTATTAAGTTCGGTACCTCTGGCTTTGCTGATGGCATGATAATCAAATATCAAATCTAAATTGTTTGTCTATTTAAAATACTACATTTATTAGAAAATATATTTAGTTTATGTACAGGTGTCATAAAAATGGCTTCAAATTTCGGGGTCACTCTTTGTTGGAGATAATTAGTAGTTTTTTTTTTTTTCTTTTTTTTCTTTTTTTTCGCTAATGTCGGCAAAACCGCTGCAGGAACCTATGAAATTATCAGGACTGCATTGTGAGGTGGAAGAAGATATAACACGAACCTTGGACACCTTCGTTTTGGAGGTTCACGATGCGGTGGGTCGTTTGAGGAGTAGAAGTGCCAAAACACGAGTATTGAAGTTGGAGTGTCCTACTTTGAGTGGGGTGCATTGTCTTGAAATAAATGAATGTATATATAAAATCATTAAAACTCCTGGAGTACACCCAATATCAGTCAATTAAGTACCATACATGATACACGCTTTAGGCGATTATGTCTCGAAAGATAAATGACTGACTGGGAAAAAGATTACCCCGCAGTAGGTTACCATTATTTTCTGCAAAGAACTTAGGTCAATGTTGCCCCTTCTACAAGAATTTTCTCATGCAACCAGACTGGCAACAAGGTCCCACTTACAGTTAAATCAACCAAATGCAGCCGTCAATTCTACTCCACCAGCTTCATTTCCCTCACTTCCCGCCTGCGGAACTCCCTTCCGTATACTTGCTTTCCTGACGGCTACAACTTCCAGGAATTGATATACAATATCCATTCCCATCTCTTATCCACTTGACTCCAGTCCTTTCTACATCACCCCGCGTATCTTGTTCTTTTCCTTTCTCTCTACCTTCGCAACTGTCTTCATACCCGTGTTCCCGTCTTTCTCTTGCCCTTTCTCTAAAATCCTCTGTAATAGGTTCTTCTTTCTTTTCACTTTCCTCCTGCCTAAACTTTTACTCTCTTATGTAGCACCTTACGCATCAGTGGCCGTACCACCTTGCTTGGGGTGAAGCGATTAAAAAAAAATATATTACGAAAAATGTGCCACTGAAATCCAAAGCTATATTTTCCTATTCAAAGTTAACGTGTAAAGAAAAAAATTCGTTAGAAACAAATAAAAGTGTGATGAAATGCTATATAATATCAATTCTTCTATATGTTAGTGAATGCGGGACAATTTCCTCACAGATGTAAAGGAGACTTGAGGAAAATTGTGATTTCGTTTTAAGAAAAAAAGCTGACAATAATATCAGCTTCTTATGAGCAACGAGGAAGATTCGAGGAAAAAAAAGAAACAGATCTTTGAAACGCTTAATGATTTGATTTGATTTGTTTGTTTTACGGCATATCAACACCTTTTGTGTCACATAATGCCGAAATTTAGTTTTCTTGGAAGCTTTGATGTAATAAAAATATGACATGTTATTCTGCTCTCACAACTGAATGCCTGGTACATGATACTCAGCTTTTGGGCATATTCAAGGTGCGGTAGATGAACTGTCGTCTAAATTACGCAAAAATGAAAATAACATTGACATCTTATTTTAACAGATATATTTACCAAAATTAAATATCTTGAAATACTAAATTTATTTTAATAAGATCGCCATTGGCTTCAACTACGGCCTCTAGACGGCTTCGGAATTTTCCGCAAGTCTTCTTGACAGTCTCCTTCTTAAAGTTGGTGAATGCTGCCATAATTTTTGCCTTCAGTTCATATTTGTTGCAAGGAGTTTTGTAGGTCTCTCATTCAATTGTGTCTCTACACATAATAATCAAGACTTACGGTCTGGGGAGTTGGATGACCAGATATAAGGGTTGATGTGGTCACAGAAATTGCTTGTGTGTGACAGGCGGACGGTAGATTTATATATGTGCAGGATAGATTCAGGCGGAAAGAATTTCCGGGCCCTGCACAGAGAGCCGACTTTCATAGCAGCGGATTTAGCAATGGATTCGACGTAGTCATTCCACTTGAGGTCCGCTGAGAGTGTCAGGCCAAGCAGGGAGGCAAGCCTGTTCCATGCTAATGGGGGAGAGGTGCGGTTGTCTGTGGTGGTTAATTGACAGCAGCTTCGTTTTGGAAGAATTGAATTTTACGAGCCATTTCTTACCCCAATCTACCACGGATTGGAGGTCTTTTTCAAGCTCGGCAGCGAGGTTCGCCTTGTCACCAACACCAGATTTTTGATCGAGGCGAGAGTAAACTGTGGTGTCATCGGCGTACATACCTAATTGGATAGTTATGGCATCGGGGAGATCATTGATGTATATTAGAAAGAGCGTAGGACCTAGGATAGAGCCTTAGGGGACACCCGCGTTTGTAGGATAGTTCTGAGAGGCATGTCCGTTTAATACCACCTTCAGAGTGCGGTTAGAGAGGAATGACTGGATTAGATCTAACAAAAGTCCAGAGGAAGTATTATTGTTATCAAAACTATCAGATCCAGTTTGCCGAGCTTCCGTACCTTCATAATCACCATTAGACTCATCCAACTCGTTCCGAATTCTCTTTACTGTTCTCAGATTGACACCCAAACATTCTGAAATATTCGTATTAGCGCTTCTGGCATGAATGGCAAGCAATAGAGCAGGCCGTTTCCAAATTTCTGGCGGAGGGAATTGCATCATGGGGCTCTTTTTCCCACAGACGGTAACCAAAATGAACCTACTCCACTGAGCAGTCAACAAAAAAAAATTAAATAAATAAAATAAAACAAAGAAGCCACACGCGCGAAATTAAGAATATAAACTAGCGACAGTTTAGCCATCGCATCCTGTACATGTTTCTGTGGACACAATTACTAGAGGCGGTGATGAGTGCATTTTATGTCGTAGTTTTGTTGAAACTATATTTTGAAATACAATTTGATTTCTTTAAGAAATTGTAGGATATTATATGGATTAATGTCATGAAAGAGTTCCTTCATGTTGCCTGTTTGGTTGGTTGATTTTTTTTTTTAATCATATCACCCCATGCAAGGCCGGGAACCATATCCTAAACAGGAAACAAGGGATGAACATCTTCACTTGTTCAAAAGACGTGGGTGGTGTGTGAACCGGGCGATAGTTAAGTCTATCTACTCCAATTGAGAACAAAAAAAAAAGAAGAGAAAAGAAAAAAAAGAAGTGAAAGAAGATTCGGAAAAAAAATAAAAAAAGAAAGCCGGGAACCACATCCTAAACAGGAAACAAGGGATGAGCTCTTCACCTGTTCAAAAGACGTGGGTGGAGTGTGAACTGGGCGATAGTTACGTCTGTCTAAGTGACATATTGTAGCAGTAGCTTACCTCGGCGATCCAAAAGGGCCTGAGTTGCGTGTATGTTTTGCAAAGGAAGTGTGGAGACGGCGAATGGACGAGCTCCGAACGGGTGGTGAGTCGGACAGCACTTCGTGCTTCCAGGTGTTGGTGTTGCTTGTTGCCATTCTATTGACTGGTTCTGGGCGCTCATTGGCTGAGTGATAGCGGGTTGAGTGTATAAAATATGGTATGCTCATTCAAGATTTTTTTTTTTTTGAGTCGTTCGTTCGTACTATCCGCCGGTGCATTGAATACTACTGTCACATCTGGTTGGGTGCCTCTGTTATTCATCTCGGGTTTCTTGATAAAATCCAACGGAAAATCTGCAATGTAATCAATCCTGACTTAGTAGATCAACTTCAGTCACTTTTTCACCGACATCATGTGACTTCCCTCTGTCTTTTCTACAAATACATTCACGGCTTCTGCTCCTACGAGCTTAGCTCTCTGATTCCCCATCTGCATGAATTTACTTGATCTACTAGACTAGCAACTAGGTCCCACCCTTTTACAGTGAAACCAATCAAATGTAACTGCAACTTCTACTCATCAGTTTCTTTGCTCGCACTTCCCACCTGCAGAATTCCTTTCCGTATACTTGCTTCCCTGATAGCTACAATCTCCAAGAATTTAAATGCAATGTCAATTGCCATCTTTTATCTCTTTGGCTCGCATCCTTTCCCTGACAACCCTTGTATCATGTTCTTCTCCTTTTCCACTCTACTCTCATGCAGCTTTCTTCACACCAGTGTTCTCATCCTTCGCTTACTCATTCTCTGACACCCCCTGTAACTTGTTCCCCTTTCTCATCACTCTCCTCTTATGTAACACCTTGCGCACCAGTCGCAGTACTGCTTTGCTTGGGGTGAAATGATTATGAAAATTTTTTTTATATATAACTGTATGCGAGTTGAATATATGAATATATGGATTGAAATCCGACAATATGATAAAATAAGTAAAGAACAGGTAACAAGTTTGTCTTTAATCTAACATGTTTCACTTTGTTAAATTCCTTCAGAGATTTATTAATATGACATGGATTTTAAATTTTTTTAAAAATTTAAATTTTTAGAAAACAAACAGACAATTGGAATGTTGATTGAATTTTGATTTCACGTGTAAAGCAATAAATGACTATTTTTAGATGTAAGATACCTATGCCTGTTTATATGTATGTGTACCACGTGTACATGTTTAATTTAATGCAAGTGTGTATAAATGTCTGTTTAAATTTATGTGTGAAATAATGAATGTTATTCATATAGTCTTTGTACAGATATGTTGCAATTATATATGATTTTTTTATTTTTCGCGTACATGCATACATACATACATGCATGCATGCATACATACATATATACATGCATGCATACATACATACATGCATGCATACATACATACATACATACATACATACATACATACATACATACATATAAGTGAGTTGAATATATGGATTGAAATCCGACAAGATGAATAGAATAAGTAAAAAACATGAAAGAAAAAATGTTTTTAATCTAACATGTTTCACTTTATTAAGTTTCCTCAGAGATTTGTTAAGACGAACAAATTAAACATATTAACAAATCTCTGAAGAGGTTTATTAAAGTGAAACATGGTTGATTAAAGACACTTTTTCCTACTAGTTATTTCCTTATTCTATTCATAATTGTATGCCTTCAACTACAAATAAAACCTATAGGTGATTATTTTCTATAAAATGTACTGTTGGTAATTCTATAAAATTGTATTGCTGGACATTTTACTATGAATATGTATTGTAGGCCATTTTATTATTAATAGGTATTGTTGGTCATTTTATTATTAACAGGTAGTAAAGAGAATGAACTGAGTTGACACTACGTTGCTATTGTCTCTCTCTCCATGAGCGTGACAGAAATTGTATATATATATAGTCATCCGCAGACAGATCTGTTTCGCTGTATTACAGCTCATCAGTATGGTTAAACATCCGATTGTTTTTAGCCAGGATTGAAACCCGACCGAATTGTCATCAGTCGGCGATTCTACCTCTGGGCTTTTGGCGTTCCATAGGAGGAGGCAGACTTTTAGCGTGTGATATGCCATGTAAGCATACGCTAGTAACTAAGATTCATTACTGAATGAACGATGCGTAGATGCTAGAGTAGCTACTGTTTTTTCAAAGCCTACCATTTTTCCAGAGTGCTCAATCAGGGCGTGAGAGCGTAAATAGTCATCTGCAGACAGATCTGTTGCGCTATATCACAGCTCATCAGTACGGTTAGACATCCGATTGCTTTTAGCCAGGATTGAAACTCGGCCGAATTTTCATCAGTCGGCGATTCTACGAGTATTATGCCTATAATAATTCTTTCTACTTCTCTAACCAGTTTCTTGATGCTAAGATGAAATTTACATTATCAAGAAATCTTACACTTCATTTGTCGGATACAAGATTTATTGCGCAACATTTAAAAACACATTCCTGTCCACCTTTACAATACAGAAAAATGCTAGTTAATCATTTCAATAGACTACAACACGAAAGTAACAAAAAAAAACTACAAATTTACGAGGCATTTATATTAAAAGCAAATCAACCAACACTGAACAAAAATTATTCCGTGTAGCAGCCACGTGTTGAAATGCATTTAATGTCATTTACGTTTCTATCAAGTTTTATCATTATATATATATATATATATATATATATATATATATATATATATATATACCGAAGTAATATTTTAAATTTACTATGTTTTTAGGAAAAGAGTGCTTCCCGACATAAAGCGTTTAGAGATATAAGCATTGTGGAAACGAAATCAACACGGCATATTTACTAGCAGTTTCACATAAAAAACGATCATCAGGTCGAGTTATAGTGGTTATTTTGTAGTGTGCATACTGTTTCTATCCACCTGAAAGTGGTGGCCAAACTTGGTCAATGCAGGAGCTACTTACGTTAAAACTTCCGACATTCAAAAAGCTGTAAGGCTTAGATAATCCTCTGTAACACTAGTTAACAAACAATTTGTGTAATCCTACTAAGTAAAAAGACGGTGTCTCGCTTAAATCTAGCATTAAAATTAGGATTAAAATTCTTATATATTTTTAGTAACTGATGATTAAATTTACGTTTTAATCCAGTCGGGTCGTATGTCATACCATGTAAATGATTAGGAACCTAGAATTTTTCTTATTGAATTTTCTTTTTTCTTTTTTCTTTTTGTTGTTTTTTTTTTTTTAAATAATTGTGACGAGAACGAGAGATCAGCTAATGTATTTTAATAAGCTTCACATTAAATGTCAACGGGATGTGGTCCATCACCATTGCTCCGGGGTTGTCAGTTTTTATGTAAAATCAGCAAATTTATCTAGAGATGTTATGCTGGATAAACAGTCTATCAGCTTCTGTTAGGTTATTTAATTTTTTTATTAAGAGAAAATTACAATGAAAGAGTTAAAAAGAAAGACAAAATTCCGGTTTACAATATCGTCAAAAAAATTATATGTGGGCGGATTGCAAGATAGTCAAATGGAAGACATTGAGCTGGTTTAGAATATCGTCAAAAGGAAGATATGGGGGCGGATTACAATATAGTCAAATGGAAGACATTGAGCTGGTTTACAATATAGTCAATTTGAATACATTTGTTAGGTTTACAGCACGCTCAAAAGGAAGAAATCTATACGGTATGCAATATAGTCAAATGTAACACATGGGCCCGGTTTACCATATAATTAAATTGAAGACGTACTGTCTATTAACAATATAGTAAAACGGAACACATGGATCCGGTTTACAATATTGCAAAATGGAAGTCATTGGTTCATTTTACAATATGTTTAAATGGAAGACAAAATAATCAAAAGGATGACGAGTCCGGATTTGAATATAAGAAAAATAAGAGTCATTAGTTTGGTTTATAATATAGTCAAATTGGAAAGATGGGTCTGGTTTACAATATAGTCAAATGGAAGATATTTGTCCGGTTCACAATAAAATTTAATGGTAGATATGTGTCCGGTTTCCAATATAGTAAAAAGAGAGATATAGGTTCAGTTTACATTATAGTCATAAAGAAGACATGTGTTCGGTAAACAATATAGTTAAATGTATGACATGGGTCCGGTTTGCAATTTATCTAAATTGATAACATGGTTCAGGTTTGCAATTTAGTTAAATGGATGCCGTGGGTCCGGTTTGTAATTTAGCTAAATGGATAACATGGTTCCGGTTTGCAATTTATTTAAATGGATGACATGGGTCCGGTTTGCAATTTAGTTAAATGGATGCCGTGGGTCCGGTTTGTAATTTAGCTAAATGGATAACATGGTTCCGGTTTGCAATTTATTTAAATGGATGACATGGGTCCGGTTTGCAATTTAGTTAAATGGATGACATGGGTCCGGTTTGCAATTTATTTAAATGGATGACATAGGTCCGGTTTGCTATTTAGTTAAATGGATAACATGGTTCCGGTTTGCAATTTAGTTAAATGGATAACATGGTTCCGGTTTGCAATTTATTTAAATGGATGACATGGTTCCGGTTTGCAATTTATTTAAATGGATGACATAGGTCCGGTTTGCTATTTAGTTAAATGGATAACATGGTTCCGGTTTGCAATTTAGTTAAATGGATAACATGGTTCCGGTTTGCAATTTATTTAAATGGATAACATGGTTCCGGTTTGCAATTTATTTAAATGGATGACATAGGTCCGGTTTGCTATTTAGTTAAATGGATAACATGGTTCCGGTTTGCAATTTAGTTAAATGGATAACATGGTTCCGGTTTGCAATTTATTTAAATGGATGACATAGGTCCGGTTTGCTATTTAGTTAAATGGATAACATGGTTCCGGTTTGCAATTTATTTAAATGGATGACATGGTTCCGGTTTGCAATTTATTTAAATGGATGACATAGGTCCGGTTTGCTATTTAGTTAAATGGATAACATGGTTCCGGTTTGCAATTTATTTAAATAGATGACATGGTTCCGGTTTGCAATTTATTTAAATGGATGACATAGGTCCGGTTTGCTATTTAGTTAAATGGATAACATGGTTCCGGTTTGCAATTTAGTTAAATGGATAACATGGTTCCGGTTTGCAATTTAGTTAAATGGATAACATGGTTCCGGTTTGCAATTTATTTAAATGGATAACATGGTTCCGGTTTGCAATTTAGTTAAATGGATGACATGGGTCCGGTTTATACTCTCGAAATGGAACACATTGTTCCGGTCTTCAATCCATTATAAGCTAGTTATAGATCCTCACAGCTTGTCCAATACTTGTACCCTAGTACTAAATTAAGCCATTTGTAAATATATTATAGTAAATATTTTTCAGTCTCCGGGTGGAGGAATAGTTAGCAAGCTAATAAATTCAGCAATTACTACTCAGTAGTGAATTTTGTTCTTTACTGTGTGCCACATTCTTGCGATAGTGTACCAAACTAAGCTAGGTTTAGTAAATATATAGGAGTATCGGTGCGGAGTCAGCAAGTTAGTATCGTTAGTGATTACAAATCAGCAATAGACTCATGAATGGCCCGAACCTACAGGAAATGTATAAGGAGAGCGTGAAAACGATATACGAAGGACAAATTGAAAATGGAAGCTCAAAATGGGACTCACTGAGAGCGTTTCTAGTGACATCGGCGAATGACATCATTCCTAAGGCAAAAGCACGCCGGAAGAAAAACGAGTGGATCACCGAAGAGATTCTTGGCCTGATGCATAAGAGACAGAAAACAATGCCAAGATATGGAACCGAATATAAGAAACTACACAAAGAAATACGTAACAAATCTAGACAGGATAAAGAAAGATGGCTCAACAACAAATGCGCCGAAGTAGAGAGACTGAGCACAACAAATAATGGAGAAATGCACAAAAAAAAAAATAAATAAAGGAACTAACAGGGCAAAAGACATGCTCAACAACAGGATGTATAAAAGCAAAAGATGGCACACTAATACTAGAAAAAGAAAAAATACATCAGAGATGGGACGAGTACATCAGAGATCTCTTCCCCGACAACAGAGAGCAACCAAAAATGCACAAAACTACGAATATACCAGAAATATTAAAAACTGAAGTGGAATCGGTAATGGCCAAATTGAAGAGAAACAAAGCAGCGGAACCAGACGGGATTGTAATAGAGATGTTGATGTCCCTAGAAGGCTTTGGCGTCGACACACTAGCAGAAATAATAAACGAAATCTATAACATTGGCAACATACCGGGGGACCTAAGCAGATCAATCTTCATAAGACTACCTAAGAAGCCAGGGGAAAAGATTTGTAAGCTCCATAGAACAATCAGTTTAATGAGCCACATAACAAAACTCATCATCCGGATTCTGATGAATCGGCCAAGAGATAGAACAGGAACAATGTGGATTCGTTAAAGATACCGAAACGAGGAATGCGATATTCATGCTCAGAATACTATCTGAACGAGCAATGCAAATGCAGAAGGACCTTTATCTGTGTTTCATAGACTACGCAAAAGCGTTTGAAAAAGGGACTTGATAGAGACGCTTGGCAACCTCGACATATTCAGAAAAACGTTAGGATAATCAAGAACCTATGTTGACAGAAAACTGCTTGTATACGGATAGGAGGTGAACTCAGCAGGTATGCAAAAATAGAAATCGGCGTAAGACAAGGATGTGTTTTCTCACCGGATCTTTTCAACCTGTACAGTGAAGCAATTACGAGAGAAATAAAAGCCTTGCCAGGATTCATCATTGGCGGCCACAATCTCAACAATATCCGATACGCGGATGACACGGTGCTGATAGCGGACACGATAAGGAAAATGCAGGACCTTCTAGAGAATTTAGCAAAAGAAAGTGAAAAGAAAGGATTGAGCATAAACCTCAAGAAAACTGAATGCATTGTCATCAGCATAAAGAGGTGACCAATATGCCAACTGCAAGTCGGAGAATCTAAAATAAAACAAGTAAAAAATTCAAATACCTGGGAAGTGTTTTGACAGAGGATAAAAAAAGCGACACGGAGATCCAAAGACGCATTGACATGGCCAAAGACGTATTTCAGAATTTAACCAGAGTACTGAAAGACAGAAAAATCTCATTAGAAACAAAGAAAAGTGTGCTAGATTGCTATGTGATATCTGTCCTTCTGCATAGAAGTGAATGCTGAGCGGTCTCATCAAAGATGAAGAGGTTTGAGGCAGCAGAAATGTGATTTTACAGAAGGATGCTGAGGATACCATGGACAGAGCACGTGTGCAACGATGAGATGATGAAAAGGATGCGAATGAGAAGAAAACTGATAATAAATATCAGGAAGAGACAAATGAGGTTCTTGGGGCACGTAATGAGGAAGGAGAGCCTGGAGAATTGGATAAATGGAAGAAACAACAGGGGAAAGCAGCGCGAGACGTACTTGTTAGGTCTGAGCAAATGGTTGATGGAGCGGGGCTTTGAAGAGATACCAAGAGAAAAATTACTGAAAGCGACAAGAGACAGAGTCAAGTGGAAGTCCATGATCGCCTACATCCTGAAGGGACACGACACATAAATAAGAAGAATGGGTTCGATCCTACTTGGGCGTAATGTTTAGCGAGCTAATGTATTTGTTAATTAATAGTGAGTTTGATTATAACTGGGTGTCCTATGTTTACTGTCTGATGCTAGAGATCATCAAAGAACACAAGACTATATGTGGCAGCAATATTCTAAACATGTGCAATGGTAAACTTATAAATATGTATGATAATTTGTGAAACAACTTTCATAGAAGCAGATCAAGAAATGAATTTAATATAATAGTTCTACATCATGTAAGCCTGAGAAGGCGCAAAGAATTGGGGGTTAGCATCAGCCATGCCGATGAAAAGTGAGATTTCTTTTCTTTTTTTTTTTCAGGTGATTAAAATAAGAATAAAAACACTTTCTTTTAATCATTTCACTCCAAGAAAGGCTGGACACTAGTGCTCAGGGGTTACAAAATAATTTCAACTCGGAAGTAATTTCAACACGGAATTAATTTCATCTCGGGATTTAAGTAAATAGAAGATGGCAATTGACATTGCATTTAAATCTTTGAAGATTGTAGCTATAGAGGAAAGCAAGAAAACATTCTAATTTCTCGCTCGAGGTTATTAGCATTAAATTTTAAGAATTCTGACCTGTATTTGTTTTATAATCACATGCCGATAAGTGTAAGCGAAGTTTGGGATTTATTTTTCGTTTTTCTTTTTACTTATTTTTTTCGTTTTTCTTTTTTTTCTTTTTTCTTTTTTTTTTTTTCGTTTTTCGTTTTTCTTTTTTCTTTTTTTTTTTCGTTTTTCTTTTTTCTTTTTTTTTTCGTTTTTCATTTTTCTTTTTTCTTTTTTTTTCGTTTTTCTTTTTTCTTTTTTCTTTTTTTTTTTTCGTTTTTCGTTTTTCTTTTTTCTTTTACCTTTTTTTCATTTTTCTTTTTTTCTTTTTTTTTTCGTTTTTCTTTTTTTGTTCGTTTTTCTTTTTTCTTTTTTCTTTTTTTTTTCGTTTTTCTTTTGTCTTTTTTTTTTTCTTTTTTTTTTCGCTTAAACAAAAAACAGCCAATAACAAATGATGACGCGCCAGGGATTTTGTTGATCTGTTGTTGAGTTCCTTTCTTTATCAAACCCAAAGCTCCAATAACAATAGGAACATATTTACTTTTTAAGTGTCACGTTTTCTCTATATATAACTCTAGGTTATAATAAAGGCCAATGGATCTGACGAGCCGCGTTAAGAACATCAAAGCAGTGAAATATGTATTATCCAAGGTAACAATCGAAAATCCTTTATAAAATATTACACTGTAAAATTAAATAAATGAATTTAACATTGAGTTCTCTCTTTTGGAATTTACCCGGATTACATACCAAGTGTACTATGTTATATATATATATATATATATATATATATTATAATCGTGTCGCCCCAAGCAAGGCATTTTACTGCCACTGTTGTGCAGGGGGTTACATAGCAGGACTGTTATCAGGAGTGAGAGGTTGCAGGGGGTGTCAGGAAGAGAGTAGGAGAGGGAAGAGATTACTGATGAGAGTGGGGTGGACGAGGAGGAATGTTATGAGGAGTGAGAGGTTGCAGGGTGTGTCAGGAAGAGAGTAGGAGAGGGAAGAGAGTACTGATGAGAGTGGGGTGGACGAAGAAAAAGCATGAGAGAGATGACTATTGACTTTACATTTAAATTCTTGGAGATTATAGTTGTCAGGAAAGCAAGTAAATGGAAGGGAATTCTACAGGCGAGAAGTGTGAGAAAAGAAGCTGGTGGAGTAGCATTTGCGTTTACAATTTATTAGTTTCACAGTAAAAGTGTGGGACCTAGTTCCTAATCTTGTGGCTTGAGGAAATTCATATATAAGGGGTACCAGTGAGCTAAGTTCATCGGAGCAGAAGATGGTAGATTTGTATATGTGCAGGATTGTTTGGGACGGGAAAAACTTCCTGGCCCTACACAGACAACCGACTTTCTTAGCAGCGGATTTAGCTATGGATTCTATATAGTTAGTGGAGAATCTGCGAGTAAAGCACTCAGCCTTGTCTGTTGAAGAGGTGAGGACCTCAAATTCGTTGATTAGAGGGGGAATTGAGGGCTTACTGTTATTTAGAACACTTTTACAGAGCTTCAGTCTTTGGAGCCGAACTTACGGGAAGCTATGCGCTGCTTCATTCTGGCTGCAAACATCAGCTTAGCTCGATTAAGTACCTTCTTGCATTCATTGCGAGCCGAGGCAAAAAGGTGCCTGTTATGATCTGACGCGTGGCTCCGGTAAAGCCGAAAGAAGTGACTTCGGTGGGCGATGGCAGCTGAGCAGGCAGGGGAAAACCAGAGGGATGAGTGGGATTTAAGTCTCAACTTTCTGGCAGTGATGAAAGCATCGATGTCAGCCATAACCCAAGAGGAGACCTCAGCCGCGCAGTCTTCAACAGGAAGGCTAAATACTTTATTCCAAGGGACGTCACTCAGGAAGTTGCGGAACTAGTCCCAATCAGCTCTTTGGTAGCAGGAGATATTCTGCTGGTCTAAGGTTCTTGGGTGGGGTGGAGGTGGAAGGAAATATTGACGGAAACTAATGCATGGTCAGAGTTTCCGAGAATAAAGGTCGTATATATATATATATATATATATATATACACACACACACACACAAAAAACGGACTTTATTATAATAGAGAGGATATATATATTGTTCACTACTCGACGAGATAGTTATTGCAAAAAATAAAATAATAAGACACTGTTAAAGTGCAAACACGTGGCAAGAGCTTTCATGACTGGTAGTAAAGTTTAATAACTGGTAGTAAAGTGAATGAATTGAGCCGACGATGCCTAAGTACTGTCTCTAATGAACTGAGCCAATGCTGCCTTGCTATTGTCTATCTCTCTATGAGCATAAAAGGAGGTGTATATATATATATATATATATATACACACACACAAATGAATACACAATGGTCTTTATTATAGTAGAGAGGGTAATTATTATTGTTGTTGTTGTTGATTATGTTTTTTATGATGATGATGATGATGATGATGAGCATCAGATTTAATGCATAAACGTCTGAGCCTGGGGCCATGTGGATCACGTGGAGTACAAGACAGTCGCAAAAGGTATTTTACTTTCCCGTCCACACACCACCACACTCAAAAAGAGAGGGGAAAATGCTGACATAGAGCCGTCTATTTTGCTTGTCTCAGTGAAAATTAATCTCTTGGGGACTAGAGAAATGTAAGTTTGAATAACATATAAATAGACACACACACGCACTCTCACTTTCTCTCTTTCTCTCTCTGAGGGACTTTGAATCAGTGACAAGTCCGCTGTAGTTTTAACCTTGTTGTGTGTGTTATAGGTTAGTTAGTTGTTGGGATAGCATCATCGTTTTTTATCGTTTATTGTCCTTACCGACGTTGTCTAACGACCATCGATAGGTGTCAACTGCGAATTTGCTTATGCTTCCAGGGCGTGCCAATATTCTCGCTGACTTATAGGATATTATCCAAAAGTGTTGGAAAATTAATCACGAAACCAAAAATATTTGACTAGCCTAGTTTCCACCAAGTCTTTCGAAGTAGTTCCCCCCTTCGATATTTCGCTTCTTCTTCTATGTGCCTTGTTCCTTCAGCACGTAGGCAATCATGGCCTTCCACATCTCCCTATCCCTAGTGGCTCTTAACACCCTTCCTTTTATTACCCCTCCCAATCCTTGACCTACCATCCATTTACTCAAGGCTGTCAAGTATCTCACGCGTTGCTTTTCCCCTTGTCTCTCTCTTTCTCTCTATCCGTCCTGTGAGTATCAAATTCTCTAATCCCTTTTTCATCATTACATGTCCCATAAATTTCAAGTCTTTACCTGATGTTAAGTATTTTTTCGTGCCTATCCTCTGCAAAACCTCGTCGTTGCCCACATGTTCGGTTCGTAGTATCCTCAGCATCCTTCTGTAGAACCACATTTCTGTTGCTTCGAGACTTTCTTTCATCTTTGAGGAGATTGTCTAGCATTCGCTGTCATATAAGAGGACAGATACCACGTATTGTTTTCCTCTGTCCGTCTACCTGTCCTGTGAGTATCACATTCTCCAAACCCTCATTCCTCATTAAATGTCCCAGAAACTTCAGCTATCTTTTTTTCTCATCTCAAATATCAGCTTCCTTTCCATTTCCATCCTCTCCAAAATCTTGTCGTTGCACATATGTTCGGTCCATTATTCTTCCTGACGTTTGGGATACTACCCAAAAGTGCCATGAAATCGATCATGGAACAAAAATACTCATAGTTTTCACCATCTTCTTCGAAGTAATCCTCCTCTTGGGTACATATGCAGTGCAAAGGCTCGTTTCAAGCCTGGTTCTCTAGTAGATTAGTGTAAATTTTCAGATAGTTTAGATAATCTTCTTAGTATGAATTGTTTTGATTTCTGAACTTTGTGTAAATATATATTTTAAAACTTTTCCCTTTGTTAATTTGCATTAGTTTTATTGGAAATCTTGAAGATTCGTTTCATTTGAGAAGTTGTTCATTGCTTTTTCATAAGGATATTAATGTAAAATGTCAGATTTAGGGGATGACAAAAACACAAGACAGGAAGCATCAGTGTTACTTATTGATATTGGAGTAGATAGACTAAACTATCGCCCGGTTCACACTCCACCCACGTCTATTGAACAGGTGAAGAGGCTCATCCCTTGTTTTCTGTTTAGGATGCGGTTTCCGGTTTTCTCTTTTCCAATTTTTTCACTCTCTTTTTTTTTTTCTCAATTGGAATAGATAGACTAAACTATCACCCGGTTCACACTCCACCCACATCTATTGAACAGGTGAAGAGGCTCATCCCTTGTTCCCTGTTTAGGGTGTGGTTTCCGGCTTTCTCTTTTCCATTCTTTTCACCCTTACGTAGCCCCCTGCGTATCAGTGGCGTTATCGCCTTGCTTGGGGTGATATGATTAAAAAAAAAGTCACAAAGATGGTTGAAACAAATATGCATTAAAGCCCATAGTTGACAACATGTTCCAGGCTGTCATTCTTATTTGGAGATCACCCGTTACGGACTATTTGCTGGCTAAAAAAGCAATATTTTATAAGTATAACCCTATTTTCTTAAAGGAAATTATGATCGTGATCGATTTCCAGATAATACATTAAAAAAAGAAAATAAAGAATGTTAAACTACTTTGTAATATCTTTATATTCTATTTAAATGGATCTTAATTTCGGGTTCCTGGTTTCAATATCGTCCGTGAGAATATCTTATTGTTGAGATTTACATCTCAATTTCCAGTCAAGTGTATCCCTCCCCCCATCCATCCGTACAGGAAGTCGAACTAGTTAAGTCTATTTAAAACAATGTTGTGAATAATGTGGATAGAACCTATAATCAGTAAGAAAGCTAAAGTTTTTTTTTTCAAAATAGTTTTTAAGCTAAATAGTAAAAACAGAAAAAAAGCAATAAAAACTTATACTTAAAAACTGAAAGAGACTTACAATTTCTGGGACTCATAATGAGGAAAGAGGGTCTGAAAATCTAACACTCACAGGTTATATTGACTGACGCATGAGAAGCAAAGAAAACAGAGAGTAACCTAATCTCTGACTTTGTCGTACTTTCTGCCTTCGGACATAGAGAAATCCAGATGAGGCTATTCCGAAGGGCAGAATCTCGTTTGTGGTAAATAGACAAGAGCCCAACCCTGTGTATGCGGAGTCTACAGAGAGTTTTTGCCCGAGCGAACGCACTCGGAATGCCCTATAGTAAAAATCGGCCTTGTTCCACAACTCGGCTTTGTGGGGAGGTTCGGGTAAATACCGAGAGTAACCTACTTGACAAGATTGTGAGAGTGGATTGGGGTACATATACGAGGAGCAAAGAGACAAAAGTTACTTACATTATCAGAGACGAGAAGTTTTAGAGAGCCATTATCAACCACGTCTTGAAAGGTCGTCACATGTAAAAATAAAATTTAAAAAATCCATAAAAATATGTATCCACAAGAGTGAATAATATTGTTTTTAGAAGTTAAGTTATTGGTAGGGATTAGATTAAATCTTTTAAACGTTTTATAGTAAGTAATAACAGGGATGTACGTTGTGGTGCAGTGGATATCGATTCAGAACTACAAATCGGGGAGCCGAGTTCGAATTCCAGTTGTATTCAATTACGTGCAAATATTTTTGAGAAAGGTGTTTATCCGTCTCTTCTCTCTCCAGGTTTAAATAGCAAGACAGATTCGGTTCTATAGCCTTAGTTGGCAACTATTCTACCGCATAAAGTAATGGCAACCTACTGCGGGAAAATCTTCTGCCCAGTCAGACCAAAACCAAACTGAATCAAACCTTATCATGTCAATGCATAGTCAGTAGGAAAAATGAATCATAAAATTATACTGTGAAATATATATATGTGTGTGTGCGTGCGTGTGTAAATTCAGATAAAATTTAAAGGGGAAATAGCCATTTTCAACATGTCATTTTAAGACATGCATTGTCAAGCCCGTTTAAACAAAAAATGAGGAAAACTTCTAATGTCTGAGGAGGCTATATATATATATATATATATATATATATATATATATTGTTTAAGACTTAGTTTTTGGTCCTAATAGGGTTAGACCAGTACACATTTGTATTAAAAAGTGTTCGATACAATTATATTGTAGAACTTTTGAATACTTGCCATTTTTAAACGAGTTATTTCGCTACCCAGGTTTTTACCATGGGTGGTGTCTTCAGGTGATTTATAATAACTTATTTTACCTTTTACCGTTTTTTCTTTTTAAGAACGCTCTTGTAACGGTGTTTTATTTGAACGTTCACGTGGCAGAGCATTTATGAACGTGCATTGTTTAAATTCAAACGAATTATGACGTTTTCATCCATGGCTGTATGAACCTAAGAGGTATTTCTTAGTGTGGATGCATTTAGTCATAATGTCTGTTCTTTCATTTAACAGTTTGTCTTCATTTGGGTATGTCATAATTTCTAATTTTTCTTCTTGGCACAGTCTACATATTTGTCCACCGTTGTAAGGCTTGGCTCTTTTTACAATGCTCTACGTTATGTCTTGGTCTTTTTCATATTTTGATTTCAATTTCCAGACGTGGTTAGACAATTTTGTATTGATTTTTTTTTATTTTTCTATTTGAAATGTACATCTGTGGTTGAACCACCTTGTCTTAAAGTGTCTTTGATTGAGCCCAAATATGTTTTGTTTTGACCATCTGAGTCATGTACCTCTGCCTTATAAATTATTTCTTGTGTTGCAGAGACCTTGAAGTGGGCATTTATTTTTGTCCCTGCAGTTGCATTCTTTGTTAGTGGTTTTGTTTTGTACGATGCTATTTAAGTTTCTGGCGTTTTTTGTTTTTTTTTGTTTTTTTTATGAAACTATCTAAATTATTAGTGCAACTATAACTTAGTTTGATTGTGTTTCTGCTGAAAATTTTGTTTAATTCTGAGTCTTTTGGAAAGTGCTTATTTGGGTCTTTTTTGTAAGATTTAGTTAGTTCTTCTAATAATTTTTTTTCATATATGTTTGGGTTTATTTGGTATATATTGCTGGATTTATCTCATTTAATAAGGATGTTTTGTGTTTGTTTTTTTTATTTACTTCGGTACTTAATAATTTCTGGAATTTGTTTTTGATTTTTTAAAATTTTATATTGTCTAAAATAGAGATCATGTAGACTGTGCCAAGAAGAACAATTAATTAGAAATTATGACATACTCAAATAAAAACGAACTGTTAAATGAAAGAACAGAAATTATGACTAAATGCATCCCCACTAAGAAATACCACTTAGGTTCATACAACCATGGATGAAAACGTCATAATTCGTTTGAATTTAAACAATGCGCATTCATAAAGTCTCTGCCACATGAACATTCAAATAAAACACCGTTACAAGAGCGTTCTTTAAAAAAAAAGCGGTAAAAGGTAAAATCAGTTATTAAAAATCGCCTGAAGACACCACTCATGGTAAAAACCTGGGTAGCGAAATAACTCGTTTAAAAATGGAATATATACTGTACAAAAGTGTTAGGACAAGAACTGTTTTATCTTTTATGAGGCATCAAAATAAAGTTTAAAATAACTCATGTCCTAAAACTTCTGCACACTACCGGTAGTGTGCAAAAGTATTAGGACAGGGGTGATATTCTAAAAACTTCACTGAAATTCAAATACAAGGTGAAAAACCAAGTAAATTGCTAATAAATATTGATTATTTAAAACTAGGTGTAAAAGAAATGTATTTTTTTAATACATTTCTTTTACACCTAGTTTATATTTGATTTTTTCTATTTTCTATTAAACAAGTTATTTTGATACTGCTCATTATTCTATTATCCTTGAATATGTCTGACTTTTTTCTTATTCCCCCTTATCGAATTGATAAATCTAATGTTACTTTGCAAGACACACTTTGGGAACAAATACAAGCTGTTTGGCATGAGATACCATTAGATACGTTGAAGAAGCTTGTGATGTCAATACCTGACAGAATGAAGGCTATGATCAAAGCAAAAGGCTATTTATACTAAATACTAAATTTATTTTGTAATAAGTTTTTTTTCTTGTTAAAGCATTTGTTGAGTAAATCAAATAAAATTACTTTAATTAATTGTCAATATGCCTCATAAAAGATAAAATATTTCTTGTCCTAATACTTTTGCACAGTACTGTATATATTAATAGAAATAAGAGTTATTAGAATTAAAGACTTAATGCAAATTAGCAACATTCTCTAAATTAGAATATACAAGAGACAAAATCATTTTCTCTTTCTCTCTTTACCTTCGGTACCTCTGGCTTTGCTGATGGCATGAAAATTAAATATCAAATCTAAATTGCTTGTCTATCTAAAATACTACATTTATTAGAAAATATATTTAGTTTAGGTGTCATTAAAAAGATCTTCAAATGGCTTCAAATTTCGGGGTCTTTCTTTGTTGGACATTATTAGTAGTGTATTTTCCTCTTAAAAGATAAAATAGTTCTTGTCCTAATACTTTTGCACAGTACTGTATATATATATATATATATATATATATATATATTAAAAACTCAGGATCACAAATATCCTCTGTCATAATAAAGACCGTTGTGTGTGTGTGTGTGTGTGTGAGAGAGAGAGAGAGAGAGAGAGAGAGAGAGAGTGTTGAGTTTTGATGATGCTTACTCTTAAGATTGTTGTTTTTTTTTGGTAGTTTACTGATAAAAACCATTTTGGCGAGCAGGTTTTTGTCGTAAAGTACTCGATATCGAGATAGAAATCGACCATTGATAGGATTCATTTGTAAAAGTTTAACTGACCAGTGTTATGACGACATCAAAGTTTTGTGAAGGTACCATTGTGATGTCCTCACTCCTGCTGAAGCAGATGGAGAAAAAAATCCCTAGGGAGTAAGGACATCACAATGCTCCCTTCACGAAGTCGAAATAACTCAGTTATGTGACAAACTTCTCTACATTAATCCCACGACTAATATATATATATATATATATATATATATTAGTCATCCACATACAAGCCTGTTTCGCTGTATCTCAGCTCATCAGTGTAGCTAGACACATCCACTTGCTTCCAGCCGAGATCGAAACTCGACCGATTTGGTGTCAGTCCCTGTTCCCCAAACTACGGGCACAAGGAATGAAAGAAGCGAAATTTTAGCGTGTTATATATATGCGGTGTATGCACATGCCAGTCACCGAGAGAACTCAATTCATTACTGAAGAGTAACGCTTAAATCGCAGAAGTAGTAAATGTTTTAAAAATTTTCCTCTCTGGAGAGCTCAATCGTAATGAGAGCATAATATATATATATATATATATATACACACACGAGGTTTGTGCAAAAATTATCCGACCCTTGAGCATAATTATCAACTGTGTACATTTCAGGAATTTAAATTTAATAACGTTCACAGGGGGTTCTCCCACTTTCTCTACCGGTTCTGTCAATGCTGATAAAAGCTTTAGAACACCTTGTCTGGAATGTTATGGAGCTCCGCCGTCGCTTTTCTCATAATATTTTCTAATGACTTAAATCGCTTCCTTTCCAGTGTGGTTTTCAGACTGGGGAAGAGCCAGAAGTAACACCGTGTCAAGTCAGCAGACAAGGGATCCTGTTGAACAAGTGTTGTCTTGTTCTTGTTTTATGTGGGCGGAATGTTAAGGCGCACTCATCCTGCTCTGTTTGTGTGTACTTTTGAGATGAGGTAGTATTTACATTATTTACACTGTTTGGACTGTTGTACTCATCTTTATTGCCATGTTTGCGACGTCTCGGCCGTTGTACGCTCCGGCCTTCAAGGCACAGTGGATATAGGCGTTGGTTAGTTCCAGTGACTTGACCCAAAGAGTTGTGAGGTTAATACCTGGCTACAGCAGTTGTAAACAAATAATTTAGGGAGTTAAGTTAAAGGGAGATAACCACATGTCATCCAGAAGTGGCATCGCACATGGAATGAGAATTATATACCCTATTGATCCAAATGAACAGTTCGGTACAAAATTCTTAGACCCTGAAGAAGGCTGGAGCGTAGAATGATCGAAACATCGTAAACATAGCAATAAAGATGAGGACAACAGTCAGAAGAGTGTAAATAATGTGATCCTGGTTTTATTCCAACTTTGCGGGCAGTTTCATTGATTGCTACAAGTCGATCCCCCACGATTATTTGCCGAACTTTCTCAATCGGCTCTTTGTTTCGAATTATGAATAACCCGCCTGAGTATGTCTCGCTCTCCACTGAGGTATGGCCATGTCTGAAGCTGTTACATCATTTCTTGATCTGAGTTTTGTCAATGGGATCCTTGGGCAAAATCCTGCTGAATCTTCTGGATGGTTTTATCTGGATGTATATTTGTGGATGCGTATTAATAAACGAGTCACCTGTATTAAAGTAACGATAATTTATGTGATAGCGCATGTGTGTGTTTATCTTGAAACACTTGTCTGTCTGGGTGTATGTTGGACTGTAACATTAGTTAATATAAGTGTATATGTGTATTTGTATGAGAAATTCACTGCTAAGAAGGTTGGGTCACTGTGTCGGACCAGGATATTTTTCCCGCCTGAATCCATCCTGCATATATATAAATCAACCATTCCTCCGTGCATGGAATACTGCTGCCATATATGGTCAGGCGCCCCTGCTGTTCATCTCACTGTTCTCGACAGGCTCCAAAGGAGAATCAGTAATGTGATAGGTACCGACTTGGCGGCTCGACTACAGCCACTTCCCCACCGACGAGAAGTGGCCTCCTTTGTCTGTTCTATAAATACTTTCATGGCTTCTGCTCCAACGAACTTAAATCACTGGTACCTCTGCAACAGGTGTTTACTCGTGCAACCAGATTGGCAGCTGGGTCCCATCCATTCACAGTTAGATTAACCAAATGCAGACGACAATTCCACTCCTGCAGCTTCTTCTCTCACATTTCCTGCCTGTGGAACTCGCTTCCATATTCTTGCTTTCCTGACGGCTCCAACCTACAGGAATTTAAATTCAATGTCAATACTCATCTATTAACCACTTGACTCTAGTTCTTTCACCATCCCGTATATCTTTTCCTTTCTCTCCGCCTTTGCAACTGTCATCACACCTGTATTCCCATCCTTCTCTTGCTCCTTTCCAACTGGTTCGTCTTCCTCTTCACTATGTTCTACTTAATCTTTTTACTCTTATGTAGCCCCCTGCACATCAGTGGCATTACCGCCTTGCTCCGGGTGATTCGATTAAAAAAATGTCTGTAAAAAACATTTTCAATGAAATATACACATAAATATACACCGTCCACCATACACCTAAACAGACAAGCGTTTCTACACACACATACATTTCCACTATTAATCCCTTTACCATCCAAAATATTTCGTGCATATACATTTAAAATGAACTATTGATTTAATGCACGTGACACCTATCTGACTAATAAGAACGAAGAACTAACCCCAAATCACAAAATGTCAGAATATTGTCCCTGAAGAAGTTTTAATAAATGGAAAACATGTTAGATTGAAATATGTTTCCTATTTGTACCGTTTTTCTTCTTTATCATCTTGTCGGAATCTGATCCATATGTATATATATATATACTAGCAGTATAGCCCGGCGTTGCTCGGGTGGAATAAAAGCTTTAAAACTAATCCATGATCCTGGAGCTCGGACTCTTTGGACGTTGGCACGAAAGACTAAAAAGCAATAGTTGTTTCCAGTTAAAGCGAAACCGTCGACTGAAAGAAAAATGAATGGATGTAAGTCCAATTTTCATTTCCTGGTATCGATATCAAATAAGTTTTTTTCGTCGTAAACTGAATTTTGAAGGCTAAATAAGTCCTCTGAGTAAATGGTATCATGGCTAAGACTAAGAACTACAATTATACCTACTTAGAGCCAAACCAGAAGCAAAAACTAAAATAAAAGGTCTGTAAAAAAAATAAAGACATACAGACAGATAAATAGACACACACACCTTGCCTTTTATATATATATATATATATATATATATATATATATATATATATATATATATTATCGATTTTCTGCAATATTGTAAGAACTGCAGCCTTGAAACTTCTGAATATCGATTCTTATGTCTTTGTCTATGAGTGTATCAAATTTGATTAAAATCGAAACACTCCTATAACTTGATTTTATCGATTTTCGATATTTATCGGGGGTACCTCGACACAAAGCCTATCTAAGAACACTCGCAGACGCTTATAGCATAACTGTGTAAAGTTTCAAGAAAATTGGTTCAGCCGTTTCGGAGTCTATAGGTAACAGACACACACACACTCACAGTTCCATTTATATATATATATATATATATATATATATATATATATATATATATATATATATATATATATATACTTCCTTGAACATTACTTTTAATAGATACTCGTATTTGAGTAGATAATCTGTTTTTAATTAAAAATACATTTACTCCTATATTTCTACCGGCTTATGAGAAATTTTTGTTAGGATAATGTGTCATTCGGCAGGAATCGAACCTGCGACCCATAACACAATTTATCTAAGGCGTCTTAGACCGCTCGATCACGAATGACTTAACAGATAGCCACCTCCTACCTCCTGCTATCTCATTTTTATGAAGTCCTTGTGGGTGTTGAATTATTTTCCACCTACAACCTCTTTCTCAAAGACAAAACACTGCAAGTCTTTCACTATTCTATCGTCATTTCTATGGAAAGTGTTCAGACGAACTACATTCCTTACTTTGACCAGCTCTAATCTTCACACCTAAGACTTGCTATGCACTTTATAGTGAACTGCCCTCATTCTCTTTGTATTCTATTAGTGAGATGTAAATTCTACTCGAGCAGCTTCTTCCCACAGACTGCTGCTTTGTGGAACTGACTCCCAAGAGGATGCTTCCCTAATCACGTCTATTGAACAGGTGTAGAGGCTCATCCCTTGTTCCCTGTTTAGGATGTGGTTTCCGGCTTTCTCTTTTCCAATCTATTCACTCTTATGTAGCCCCCTGC
Source organism: Ascarosepion bandense (assembly GCA_037127315.1). NCBI lineage: Eukaryota > Metazoa > Mollusca > Cephalopoda > Sepiida > Sepiidae > Ascarosepion > Ascarosepion bandense. Next base: position 1,345,919 of record JBBBDQ010001756.1, read on the forward strand.
ACACCAGTGGCCTTACCGCCTTGCTTGGGGTGATGTGATTTAAAAAAAAAAAAACAGTCCAAACGAAGCTGAACCAAGACTTATGCACACAAATTCCTGATTCCATGTAATATTCATCCTTGCTCTGATAACGTACAAATGTATACATACAATTTTACGAAATATTACGGAAAGCTCCGGAGATTTATGCAACGGATTAACAACCGACAATTTTAATTTATTTGTTTCAACATTTGTTCAATTTAAGAACAGATTTTTTACTCAAATACGAGTATCTATTAAAAATAATATTCAAACAAACAAATTAAATATGTCGGCTGTTAATCCTTTTGGTAAATCTCTGGAACTTTCCATAAGATTTCATATATATAATATATATATATAAATTTCTAAAATAACGTTTAAAGGGATATTAAATATATGAATATATATCCCTTTATCCGTTATTTTTACTTGATACGCATATTTAATTAGATGTTCCCTCTTTCTGTCGGTCCCTGTCTCTCTCTTAAATACACATATACACATACTCTCTCTCTCTCTCTCTCTCTCTCTCATATATATATATATATATATATATTTAGAGAGAGAGAGGGGGGGGTAATAGATATATAAGATTTGTCACTTAGCTGATTTATGTTACCTTTAGCATCCCGACTCTAGAGTTTCGCCGACGTAATCTATAGAAATAACTTCATCCCCTCGTCAGAACAGTCATTAACAAATGTTCAAGACAGCCTTATTATTTTACTATATTAGAAGTTAAAACAGTCCAGTAGCAAGAAATTTATGACAAACTTACGTAATTTTACTCACAAATTTGACGGTGTTTTCTATTTGTTTCAATGGAAATAGACCAGCGGTCAGTAATTTGTATGACTACAGTTGGTTTTCATAACCACTTGGATGCAGCGGGGTATACTAAAAACCGAGTTATTACAGTAGCCAGCTGACATTTCTTTCGTCCAGACTTCTTTAATATACTCTGTCAGTACTTGAAGGTTTTTTGTTTATTCTTTTCTGAAAATGCACTAAATATGGGGTACTGGTGAATGTGCATATGTAGTTTCCATTACAACTGCAGTAGTTCCGCCTACGTCGCATCATTCATCGTTGTTCCTGAAGGCAAAAAGTAGAGTAGCTATCCCAAATTTGGATATGCTACCTCAAATTATCTGGTTTGGTGGATTCTTTATAGTCTGAATTGTATACTTTTCATCAAATCTCTTACCAGGAGGTCTTCTAATGATGTTTCTTTTACGCCTAACAAACTGTTGTAGAGGAGATTCATCTGAGACCATAACTTTGCTTCTGTCTTCAGCTGTGCAGGTTTCATGTTCCGGAGCAAATGTCAGACGCTTAGATTTGATAGCTGCAGTTATGCATGATTTATGTGCCGATTTGAATGGTTTCAGACCAAACACAAATCTCAGAGTAAGCGAAACTGACATTTGTATTATTTTGAAGCAGAGCAGTGCGTATCTTCTTGGAACTTTTTGGGGTCTTGTCAGAGTATTCAGAGACAGGAAAATTTTGTTGGAAACAAAGAAAAGAGTACTGGATTGTTATGTGATGTCTGTCCTTCTATATGGCAGTGAATGCTGGACAATCTCATCAAAGATGAAGGAAAGACTTGAAGTAACTGAAATATAGTTTACAGAAGGATGCTGAGAATAAAATGGACCAAACATATGAGCAACGAGGAGGTTTTCGATAGGATGGAAACGAAAAAGAATCTTGTACTTAAAATCAGGAAAAGACAGATGAGGTTTCTGGGACATGTAATGAGGAAAGAGAGCTTAGAGAATCTGATGCCTAAAGGATAGGTAGAGGGAAATATAGACAGCGGAAAGCAACGCATCGAACACTTGATAGGCTTGAGCAAATGGATTGGAGAGCAGGGTTTGGGAGGAGTAAAAATGTTAAAAGTTACAAGGGATAGGAAGATGTGAAGGGCCATGATCGCCTACGGGTTAAAGAGAGGCGGTACATAGAAGCAAAAAGAAGGAGAAATTCGCTTCATCAAATTGTAATCGCTAGCACTAGTTTCCCTTAGACGTCCATTCTCCCTTTGTAAAAATTAATGGTAACAGTGTACACAGCTGTTTTACTACAAGCTACTTTAACACTAATTTCATGTTCAGAGTAGCCTTCATTGTGTAGAATGACACTTTGGGCCCTTCATATTGTTGAAAAGGAAAATTCTTTGCCTATATTCTAAGCCTAATTCACTACACAAATATTATCACAATGGCTGCTAATTTGGTAATATAAACCTTTTTTGACCATAAGTCATGTTTTGAATAATAGATGATGCAACAACAAAAAATCTATTGCATCAAGCAATTTCATACAATAGAAGGTAATGCAAAAAATAACAAAAATGAAAACAACGTTGTTACAGATGAGTGGCCATAAACTTTTGTTAATGACTGTATGAAAGTAGTCTTATGATGAAAAAGTATGTATTGTACAGGAACAAACGTTTTTAGCGTTTTTCAAAAGGTGGTGCTTGCACATTTGGTTATGTTTCACACGTGACTGAGATTGATGACATATGCACACATTTTGAAAGCTGACATTTCAAAACGTCTTTTTATGTGAATTGTGAATTTTAACTGGTTTTCCGTTTAAAGTGAAAATGGAGACAATCAGATCCATTTTTCCTATTTAAGGTGCTTTTATTTCATGATTTTTCTTTTTTACCCCAAGCATGGTAGTAAAGCCACTAAGACAAAACGATTTACTGATTGTGAAATAATTAGAAAACATAAACATTATTTAGGGGCGAGAACAATAAAAGAGTGATATGGAAGACAGTAGATAACAATTGATATTTTATTTGAATTTTTGATGATCAAAGCTGGCTGGAAAGCATGGAGCCGGAAAGGAATTCCACAAGAGAGAAGTGCGAGTAAAAAAATTGTTAGCATATAACTTAGCGTTACATGTAGCCATTTCAACTGTAAATTAATAAAAATAAAACGCTATACAAACAGCAAAGAAACTATGTGCCGTTGATGGAGATGGTACCATAGTTGAGGTGGAAAGTTTGATTTTGAAATAGTGAACGTTCCGATAACCTACTGTCGCTTATAATGACCAAATCATAAAACGGATTAAAATAACCCTGGTTACCCGACATAGATACTCCAGCCGACAGAGATACTCCACATAAGATAAGCGTTGTAAAAATCCAACTTCTTCTTTATCTATGTGCCTTGTCCTTTCAGGACGTAGGCCATCATGGCCTTCCGCGTCTCCCTATCCCCGGTGGCTCTTAGCACGCTTTCTTCTGCAACATCTCACAACCCCCACCTGACACCCACCTGTTCAAGCCCTTCAAATATGATATTCGCTGCTTTCCTCTTTTTCCTTCTATCTGGCCTGTTAGTATCAGGTTCTCCAAGCCCTCCTTCCTCACTGCATGTCCCAGGAACTTCAGTTGTCTCTTCCTGGTGCTGAATATTAATTTCCTTTTCGTTTTCATCCTTTCCAACGCCTCATCATTGCTCACATGCTCGGTCCATGATATCCGCAGCATCCTTCTGTATAACCACATTTCAGCTGCTTCAAGTGTTTCCTTCATCTTTGATTATATTGTCCAGCATTTACTGCCATATTGAAGAACCGACATCACATAGCAATCCGTTGCTCTCTTCTTTGTTTCTAGTAAAAGTTTCCTTTGTCTTAATACTTTACTCAGCTTCTGGAACGTGTCCTTCGCCATGCCAATTCGCCTTCGGATTTTTGTGTCGCACTTTCAGTCTTCTGTTAGAACACTTCCCAGTTATTTAACCTTTTGTAACTGCTTGATTTTAATATCCCTTACCTCTATCTGGCATTTTGGGTTGCTCCTTTTGCTGATGACCATGCATTCGGTTTTCTTGCAGTTTATTTGAAGTCTATTTTTGCCACTCTCTTCAGCTACCTTCTGTAGGAGGTCTTGTAGTTTCCTTCCTGTGTCTGCTATCAGCACTGTATCGTCTGCGTATCTTACGTTGTTCAAATTGTGGCCTCCGATGACAAATCCTAGCATAATATCTAGGGTCCTCAAAATTTTCTCGCTGTACTATTTAAATAGATCCGGTGAAAAGACACATCCTTGTCTTACACCCCTTTCTATCTTCGTATATCTGCTGAATTCGTTGCCGTATGCAGGCAGTTTGCTGCCAGTAGAGATTCTTGATTACTCTAATGTCTTTCCCAAATATTTCGAGGGCAACTTATATATCTTTAATACAAAGAATACATGTTTAAAAAGCTTCAACAATAAAAATGAGAATGTCGTTGCACTCCGCTGCGCTGACCAAACCGCAAAAAGATCCACTACTCGACAGAAACATATGAACAATTACTATCATGGGTTTTTTTATGTTTTTAGCGGCCTATCAACACCTCCATGGGCCATTTAACGCGGAAATCTAAATATTTTGAACACAAATTATGCTTACAAATTAAGGTCTACCCACTTTACAGTGAGATCAACCAAATGCAGGCGACAATTCTATTCCATCAGTTTCTTTTCTCGCGCTTCCCGCCTATGAAACTCCCTTCCATATCCCTGCTTTCCTGACGGCTATAGCCTCCACGAATTTAATTGCAAAGTCAATTCCCATCTCTTATCCACTTAACTCCAGCCATTTCTACATCACCCCCTGTATCTTGTTCTTTTCCTTTCTCTCGACCTTCTCAACTGTCTTCACATCCTTCACTTACCCCTTCTCTTTCACCTTCTGTAGCTGGTTCGTCTTTGTTTTCACTCTCCTCCTGCCTAATACTTCAGCTCTCTTATGTAACCTCCTGCACATCAGTGACGTTAACGCCTTGCTTGGGATGAAACGATGAAAAACAACGACAGAAAAATTAATTGCTGGTAATTTTACTATAAATATGTATTGTTGGTTGGTTTTTATGTCATATCAACCTCGGCGGATCATTTATTGCTAACTAAATTTTATTTATTTATTGCTGGTAATACATTTTTCTTTCAACAATTTATTGTTGTTTTTATACAAGTTTTGTGTTTAGTAATACATTTTTCTTTTTCGAGTATCAAGATTCATTGGGATTTGTTTTTAAGGGCAGGGTCCTCAAGTCTTACTTTTGTTATTGAACCCATAACTGGAGGGAAGGGTCAGATTAATACCTTTCCCAAGGGTACCAGTGCTTAAGTGAATGCAGGGTATTCAACTGGGATTCGAACTCGGCTCACCGATTTCTCTTTCCGAGCCGATATCCACTGCACCACAATACACATCCGTCACTAAATGCTTACAGCACCTGGCATTCCCAAGCGGTCACCCATCTAAGCACTGACCAGGCTCAACGTTGCTTAACTTCGGTGATCGAGCAAGAACCGGTGTATTCAACGTGATATGGCTATATTGTTGGTATGTTTTTATATAAAAAGGTATTGCCGTATTTATAATAGAAAAAATGTATTTTTTAAATTTTATTAGTGTTTTGTTCTGTTTGTTTTTATTAGGAGGGTCACTATTTGTATTTAGATGAGACCCTGGCAGATCCTGTCACCGCTTTCGTTTGGATAAACGATCTTTCCCATTTTGATTTCACTAATACCACACTCATGAAAAAAACATACTTCTTTAAGTAAAAAATACATTGAAAAACTTAATAATATTCTTCTTCTTCTATGTGCTCTGTCTCTTCAGGACGTAGGCGATCATGGCTTTCCACGTTTCCCTATCCCTGGTGGCTCTGAGCACGCCTTCTTCTGTTACATCATGCAATCCTCGTTCCGTCATCCACCTGATTAGGTCCTTCAAATATGTTATCCGTTGCTTTCCCCTGTTTCATTTTCCTTCTATCTGATTCTCCAAGCCCTCCTTCCTCATTGCGTGTCCCAGCAACTTCAGCTGTCTCTTCCAGATGCTCAGTATTAATTTCCTTTTTGTTTCCCTCCTTTCCAAGACCTCATCATTGCTCACATGATCGATCCATGATATTCGCAGCATCATTCTGTAGAACCACATTTCAGTTGCTTCATGTTTTTCCTTCATCTTTGATGGTATTGTCCAGCATTCACTGCCATATTGAAGGACGGACAGCACGTAGCAATCCAGTACTCTCTTCCTAGTTTCTAGCGAAATTGTCCTGTTTCTTAATACCTTACTCAACTTCTGGAATGCTTCCTTCGCCATGCCAATTCGCCTTCGGATGTCTGTGTCGCACTTTCCGTCTTCTGTTAATTACCTGCTATAAACACACACCTAAAACATTATATTACATCGCTATGTTTCTATAAATCTATTCATTAAAGAACCCAGCTTATATATCTATAATACAAAGAATACAGGCATAAAAATATTCAACTATAAAAATTAGTATGTTGCGCTGACCAAATCGCACATAGTGATGACATCAGATCCACTACTCGAAAGACACACATGAACAATTACGAACACGCATTACACCATCCGATATTGATATGTTCCGGAAAGGGATATATATATATATATATATATATATATATATATATATATATATCATTCGAGGTAGTTAAGCGGTTTAGGCACATGTAACCGGTTAGGACAATCTAGTACGTAGACGTAATGGACGGTACTTGTCGTATGCAGTATCCTGATACGTAGGCGAAGTGAACAGATGTAGATCAATAGTCGTAGACCTCTAGTCGTAGAACTGTAGACCTCTAGCGGTAGACCTATGGACGTAGACCTTTAGTGGTCGTAGACCAATAGCGGCAGACCTCTCTGCGTCCTCGTCTTCGTCTGTATTTATGGCTGACACCAGCCAATCACATTACTATGAGTGGGAGACCAAGATGTATGCATATTCATTACATATTCATTATATCAGATACCCACAGACATACAAGAATCCTCACAAATATGTAGAATTATCTACATGTATCTGACAAATAAAAACACTCAAACAAAATCGAAAAACACCGGAGTTTCTTCTCTTTGACTGTTTTTTCTCGATCGCTGGTGAAGCTTTAAGAAAAGTAAATACTTTCCCCGTTCTTTATCATCTTTCGGATTCCGATCCATATTTGATCTGCATCTGATCTTTAACTCATGTATATGTATATCTAAACTTATTTATAAATGGAACTTCGTGTGTGTGTGTGTGTGTGTGTGTGTGTGTGTCCGTTACCTATAGACTCCGAAACGGCTGAACCGATTTTCTTGAAAATTTACACAGATATACTATAAGCGTCTGCGAGTGTTCTTAGCTAGGCTTTGTTTCAACGTATCCCCGATAAATATCGAAAATCGATAAACGAAAAAATCAGGTTATAGAAGAAATGTTCCGATTTTAAACAAATTTGATACACTCATAGACAAAGACAACAGAAACAATATTCAGAAGTTTCAAGGTTGCAGCTCTTACAATAGTGCAGAAAATCAATAATATATTTAAAGGGCAAAGTGTTTGTATGTGTGTCTGTTTATCTGCCTGTATGTCTGTATTTTTTCAGCCCTTTTATTTTAGTTTTTGCTTCGGGTTTGGCTCTAAGTAGGTATAATTGTAGTTCTTAGTCTCAGCCATGTTACCATTTACTCAGAGGACTTATTTAACGTTTAAAATTCAGTTTACGACGAAAAAACTTATTTGATATCGATACCAGGAAATCAAAATTTGACTTACATCCATCATTTTTCTTTCAGTCTACAGTTTCGCTTTAACTATTGCTTTTTAGTCTTTCATGCCAACGTCCAAAGAGTCTGAGCTCCAGGATCATGGATTAGTTTTAAAGCTTTCATTACACCCGAACAACGCCGGGCTATACTGCTAGTACTATATATACACACATATTAGTCATCTACATACAAGCCTGTTCCATTGTATCACAGCTCATCAGTGTGGCTAGACATCCACCAGCTGGGATCGAAACTCGACCAATTTGGTATCAGTCAGAGTGCCTTTCTCCTAAGCTATCGGCGCATGGGTGGGAGTGGAGGAAATTTTAGCGTGCTATATGCAATGTATACACACGATAGTCCCTGGGAGAACTCGATTCATGAATGAAGAGTAATTGTTTTAGTGCAAAGAACTTGCTGCTTTAACTGAGCAGATTCATGCTAACTTCGAAGTTTCGTGAGGACACGGTTATGATGTCCTAATGAAACTTCGAAGTCGGCATGAACCTGCTCAGTTAAAGTGGCAAATTCTGAACGCAATTTTTTGAAGGCAGATTTTTTATCTCTTAATACTCTGCTTAGTTTTTGCAATCCACCTTTAGCTATTCCAGTGCATCTTCGGATCTGTCCTACTGTATGGCAACGAATGGTGGACAGTTTCCTCATGGATGAAGAAGAGACGTGAAACAATAGAAACGTGTTTCTCCAGAAAAATGCTGAGGATACCATCCACCGAACATGTAAGCAACGACGAGATTTTAGAGAAAATCGAAACAAAAAGTAAACTCATTACTTAAGAGACAGTTGAAATTTCTGGAACACATAATGAGAAAAGATGGCTTGGAAAATCTGTTACTCACATGACAGATTGAAAGTAAAAGGAACAGAGGAAAACAACGCATAACATACTTGACGAGCTTGAGCAAATGGATGGTGGAACAGGGTTGAGAAATAACGAAAAATCAATTTATTTATAGCTACAAGCGACAGGAAACTGTTGAGCGCTATGATCGCCTACAGGGGACACAGAGTATAAAGAGAGAGAAGGCATTTGAAAACACCTCGATACAGGAATTGGTGTGTTGTTTGGATTCGTCAAGTTTTTAACAGGAAAAAATGAATTAACCATATTTCTGTTAATGATTCTTTGCTCAAACTCAGCAAAAATTACCCATTTTTGAAAAAGAAAAAAGTTCACTAACGATGAAAAAGAAATTGTTTATAATAATCTGAAGCGAAAAAGTACTGGGAAAACGAAATGAATTACCGTTAACCCAGTGTTTCCCAACTTTTTTTTGGCCATACCCGACCTAATCACCTCTAGAATCCTGATGTCCCCCTTCTCATATGTTGATATATAATTCTTATGTAAAAAGTGAACTCCGTTTTAGATGATGCTTAAAACCCCAATACTTTGATTTAAGATTTTATTTTAAACTTAAAATTTAAAGTTTGTTTAAGGCTCAAACTGCCTTAAAGCTTTAAGGTGGCTTAAGTTGTGGTGCATTGGATATCGACTCGGAACGAGAAATCAGAGGAGCCGAGTTCGAATTCCAGCTGAATTCATAGCATTCACTTACGCGCAAACACCCTTGGGAAAGGTATTAATCCGTCTCTTCCTTCCAGTTATGGGTTAAATAACAGGACAGATTGGGTTCTGTAGCCTTGGTAGGCAACCAGTCAACCGCAGAAAGCAATGGCAACCTACTGCGGGATAATCTTCTGCCCAGTCAGTCATGTTTCTTTCGAGACATGATCGCCCAAGCGTGTATCACGTATGGCACTTAACTGACTGAAACAAACTTAAAAACAATATGGCATCCATGAAAAACGAAAAATAAATAAAAGACAATTGCATTAAAATTATTTTAAAATGGAAGTTATTCACCAGGTGGCAGTGCAATCGATGGTCATTTAAAAATCCAAGACAAATGATGAATGAAATATATGTAACATTGCTAAATTTTTATTTATTGGAATGTTAGCGTTAATAGATCACAAGAACAAAAACTTTTATTAGCAAAACACGTAACAATCGAATTGCCCCCCACCAGTGGGGCGTATGCCCCACATTGGGAATCACCGTGTTAACCACTCCAAAAATCGATCTGTATTCCAAGAAAGTGATACTGTGTATGTGGTGGTATTGCGTATTCCGGGATCCTTCCGCGAAATAAGAGGTTGCATTCAGACAAGTACTGTTCTAAATGTTCTGATGTGCGTTGTGGTACAGTGGATATCGGCTCGAAACGAAAAATCGAGGAGCCGAGTTCGAATTCCAGTTGAATTCATTGCATTCAATTACCCGCAAGTATTAATCCATCTCTTTTATACTTTCATAGTGCTTTGATCCCAATCCAGAAGTTTACTATTTGCTGATGACTGGGACCCTAACAGGTGCTACCACACTGGGTCTGAATGGACCTAGAAAAAACAGGAATTAATGTTATATACTGCCTCTAGATGAATTCAACTCGAATTCCAGTTGAACTCCTTGCATTTACTTACGCACAAATACCCTTGGGAAAGGTATTAATCCATCTCTTCCCTCCAGTTATGGGTTAAATAACAAGACAGGTTGGGTTCTGTAGCCTTGGGTGGCAACCAGTTTACCGCAGAAAGCAATGGCAACCGACTGCGGGATAATCTTCTGCCCAGCCAGTCATGTCTCTTTTGAGATATGATCGCCTAAGCATGTTTCACGTATGGTACTTAACTGACTGTTCCAAAGCGCACGGAATTTGTCAAGCGAAAACGTGTCGTTTTCCATCTGGTTTTCGTAGTATTTTCGAACATCTCGTTCATTATCAAGAGCCTGGTGTTGTCAATGTTAGATTAGATTTTATTGATTACATACTGACATTTTTACAGTGCTGGGATTTGAACCAGTTCAAAGTGACGTTATGTGCAACGCTTAGAGCAAAAATAGTCGACGGCGGGAAAAAACCCAGCATATCTCATGCTGGTAGCCGTTTATGATGACCAGATGGAAAAGCTGATTATAATTAAAATAATTCACGCAACACCAGACATCACAGATATAGTTTACACATATTCATATGAGTGTTGTATGGTATTTGAAAAAACTTGGATATGTTAAATGCTATGTCATCCTCACGATTTCGCAGAAAATTATTTAACGGACCGTATTTTAATTGGCGGCTTTCTGTTCAAACACAACAATATATTTGAAAAAACGACTACAGGTGATAAAAAATAGATTGCTTACAACAATGTGGAGCGAAAAAGACCTAGGAAAAATGAAAAGTCGGTCAGCAACCAAGGAGTAGATAGACTAAACTATCGCCCGGTTCACACTCCACCCATGTCTATTGAACAGGGGAAGAGGCTCATCCCTTGTTTCCTGTTTAGGATGCTGTTTCCGGTTTTCTCGTTTCCATTCTTCTCACTTTCTTCTTTTTTTTTTTCAATTTTCAATTGGAGTAGATAGACTAAACTATCGCCCGGTTCACACTCCACCAACGTCTACTGAACAGGTGAACAGGCTCATCCCTTGTTTCCTGTTTAGGAAGCGATTACCGGCTTTCTCTTTTCCAATCTTTTCACTCCTATGTAGCCCCCTGCACATCAGTGGCGTTACCGCCTTGCTCGGGGTGATATGATTAAAAAAAAAAAAGGTTATGCAGGGTGGTTGAAAAGTCATTATGTATGACGACGTTGAATTCCGATCAGGTCGATTAATGGGAGCAATCGTTTAAAAGGGCCCGGAATTTGCCAGTCGTAAGTGAGCCGTCTTCCAGCAGGGCAACGCCAGTCTTCACGTCCCTTTGTAGACACGGGTAAGATTGGTACCGCTTAGTGCTGTTACATCCCATGCTCTCATCATGCCTCACACCTTCGGATTATTACCTATTTCGATCCCTACCAATTGTCTTAATTGGTATTTTTTATAATCATTTTATCTTGACCAGGGTAGGACCCCCACTCGTGCGCAGGGGGTTACAGTGAGAGAAAAAAATAATGTACAAGGAATGTCGAAGAAAGGATAACAGATGGATGGGAATCAAGAAGATATAAGATGGCAACTGACACTGCATTTACATTTTTAGAGATTGATCCGAGAAACAAACAAACTGAAGGGAGTTCCACAAACAGAAAGTCCGAGAAAAGAAACTATTGGAGTATAAGAGGCGGTTACATTTAGAGTATAAGAGGCGGTTATATTTAATTATTTCGACTATAAAAGGGTCGAAATATTATAGCTTTAAAGAATAAAAATTACTAAAATGAAGTTACATTACAGTCAAACATGAAAACATAACAACACCGGAAAAATATTATCCTTGAAAATGGCATGTGAAGAGGCTGAAAGCGCTTGGAAAGTAAAAAATTATGGAACATTTTTACATTCCTTATCTCTAGCAAAAAAGGAAACAAGAATACTGGAAAAATTAAGTCAAAAATCTGTAAAATCAGATAAAACTTAGTAGGGAAATAGCCATTTTAAGGCATGCATTCTTATATTCCTTATAAACATTGAATGAGGAAAAATTCTAAGCCCAGGGGTTAGTTTAAGTAAAGGAAGAGATCGGGATGTATTGGTTTTCATTATGTTGGGCTGGGTGAAGGAATTTAGTAGTAATTTCTCCTCGGTAGTGCGGCTTGACCCTTGAGTTAGTAGTGATAGGTCGTGCAGAAATAACTGCTTGTTCAAATGAAAACGATTTTTTTTTTAATTTTTATTGGGACTAATTGGGGGAATCGGATAATTATTGCAATTTATACTTATTTCAATGGCGACACATACTTATGATCTCCCTTCGTTTGTTTAGGAGTATATTTTGGTCTTGAAATTTTAAAATTTTAATTTTTTCTGTCAAACAGATTACACCTATCTCTTAACCTATTAGGCGTCCTAGCCTTGCCTATGAGTTCCCATTTTATCTGGGAATCTAAGTTACTTTCTTTTAATTCCCAGTATTTTATACATACATACATACATACATATATATATATATATATATATATATATATATATATATATATATATATATATATATATAATAAAGTATAAAAAGCTTTCTCGGGACGCGTTACGTTCTTTAGTGCTTCAACTGAATAAATTTGCTGCGTTGTTGCGACTACGCATGTTCACGAACCAGGGATTCTGGGAATAACAAATTTAGTTCGATGAACTCCTAAAGGACAAAACATGTTTTCCACTTTGACATACTTTTTTTCCTCAATGTTGCTCTTGCTATATAAATATATATATCGTTTTCTCATATATATATATATTGTGTTGAGATGCGATAGTTTGGGCGCCAAGGTCGTTGCTTTTTCAGTAGAGTTACTGATAAAAGGCACTTTGGCAAACAGGTTTTTTATCGCAAAATGCTCGATATCGGAGTGGGGATAGAGGATTCATAATCTTAGTTCAAAGAATTTGCGACTTTAATTGAGCAGGTTCATGCTGACTTCGAAGTTTCGTGAGGACGCGCCGTTATGATGTCTTCACGAAACTTCTAAGTCAGGATTAATCTGCTCAGTTAAACTGGTAAATTCTTTACACTAAAATTATATATATATATATATATATATATATATATATTATCAACTATCCTCACTTCTAACAAATATCTAAAAAACATAAACCTATCAGGGAATTTAAAATGTCAGAAACCCAGGTGCCTAATTTGTAAACATTTGGTAAACGACACAATATTCTCTGTACCCAACACCAAAATCAAATTGCAGCCACCACGCCTCACTTGTGACAGCGAAAACATTATATACTTCCTCTTTTGTTCAATATGTCCCAATAGTGGATATATTGGCGAATCCGGTAATAGCTTTAGATTTCGCTTCAATAATCACAAACTTAATATACGCCAAAATAATCAATATTCCCCAGTAGGAACACATTTCAATCAACCGGGTCACACCTTAGAAAATTGCAAATGTTTACTAATAGACTCCAATTTTAGTTCTGCATACGCACGCAGAAAGAAAGAAAAATACTGGATTTTAAAATTAAATACACACAAGCTAGGGTTAAATAGGGACTTAGGTGCTTTGAATCTTTACAAATACTTCAATAACTAAACGTTTTTAGATACATTTAAAAATATTTTTTAAACTTTTTTAGATACAATTAAAAAATTTTTTATCTAAAACAAATTTACACGCATTACTAAAGATAGGTTTACGTTTACAAACATAATTTTTTGAAAAAATCTGTCGCTTTCAACGTCACTTGATGTAAAAACAAAAACTCTCTCAACAAACACGTCACGTGATGTAAACAAACGCGTCACGTGATGTAAAGAAACTCTTCATTGACGCTCTCGCGAAATACGTTACTAATTCAAATTTTAAAAACATTTGTTTCTGATGAAGGACCGAGGGCAGTCTGAAATATAAAATATAATAGTAGAAATAAACAAATACTGTCAAAAAAAAAACACATTTTCAAACTCAAAACGTTTTAATATTCTTTCCTATATATATATATATATATATATATATATATATATATATATATATATATAACAGGCAATGAATGTCTATTATGTTTAATCACGAGCTGTTCTAAACATCCAATTTTGGCTTTAAATTTAGGTAAAAATAAAGGCAAAAATTGTTTGTAATGTTTTATATCAACACAAGTTTGCAATGTTTTATGTAAAAACATCTTTCATTGTGGATGTCTTTAGGTTAACAGCCCTGTAACCTTTTTGAAGGCGGCTCATGTGAGCCGAAAACTTAGAATCAGCATGATAAAAAATATATCCAAATTTTGGACAATTTTTGTCTTTATTTTCACCTGAAATTATAGCCAAAATTCGATGTTTAGAACAGCTCATAATTAAACATAATAGACATTCATTGTCTGTTATATTTAACAATATATGTTCAGGAAATTATCTGTTGCCTCGATACACTATGTATATATATAATTTTTTTATAGTTTTAACTCACTACTCAGCAGTAATGGTCAGTTAGACTAGATCGTTAACCAATACCACGGTGTGAATAATCCACTTTTTGCTGCCTTATTACTTAGCTGGATTGAGTTTCATGCTAGGTCCAGTTTAAAAAACAGCATGGATAACTTTTTTCGGAGGCGACGTACTTCCTAGGCTGAAGATTCCCTGGGGCTTAGCTTATTTTTTTTAACTTCGAATTAGCATGGTGAAGGAAGCCTCCCAGAAGCTGAATAGAGTATTAAGAAAATTTAGCTAGAAACAAAGAAGAAAGTACTGGATTGCTATGTGATGTCAGTTCTTCAATATGCCAGTGAATGCTGGACAATATCATCGAAGATGAAGGAAAAACTTGAAGCAACTGAAATGTTGTTCTACAGAAGGATGCTGCGGATATCATGGATCGAGCATGTGAGCAATGATGAGGTTTTGGAAAGGATGGAGACGAAAAGGAAATTAATACTGAGCATCAGGAAAAGACCGCTAAAGTTCCTGGGACATTCAATGAGGAAGGAGGGCTTGTAGAACCTGATACTAACAGGCCAGATAGAGGGAAGGATAGACAGAGGAAAACAGCGTGTAACGTACTTGATTTGTCTGAGTAGGTGGATAGCAGAACGGAGATTGCGTGGTTTAACAGGAGAAAGTGTGCTAAGAGCCACCAGGGATAGAAAGACGTGAAAAATCATGATGGCCTGCACCCTGAAAGGACAAGGCACATAGAAGAAGAAGACCCAGCATGTACCAGAACCAAACTAGCTCATTAACCATTACTCAAATTGAGTAGTGAGTTCGATCCTCATTGGGTGCCACATCTAAGCTGCGCTTAGAAAATTACTTAACCATTACTTCGCGCTGAAAGCGCATGTATATTTCACTTTGTGTGCGTGTGTGTGTGTGTGTGAGTGTGTGTGCGTGTGTGTCTGTGTGCGTGTGTGTGAGTGTGTGTTTGTGTGCCTGTATGTTTGTGTGTGTGTGTGTGTGCGTGTGTGTGAGTGTGTTTGTGTGCTTGTATGTTTGTGTGTGTGTTTGTGTGCCTGTATGTGTGTGTGTGTGTTTGTGTGCCTGTATGTTTGTGTGTGTGTGTGTGTGTGTGTGTGTGTGTGTGTGTGTGTGTGTGTGTGTGTAGTGTCCACTGGAACGGCTCCGTCCTGTACTTGACAGATTTTCTTCTCTTTTTAACTGCAACAGTTCAGCCTGCTTTCCTGGCCTGAATAGGACAATCCGTCAGCATTTCCTGAAATTTTAAAGTATCACCGTGTTATTCTCCTTGTTCTTCTTATTTATTTTAAAACCCTTATTCACAACTCCTGGCTATTGTCGGCGATACTGTACAAGCCTTTGAGACGCTGTTGCCTGAATAAATAAACGTGCGAATCAACAGAATTTAAGCGGGCCAAAATAAAAAAGGAAGGAGGTAAGAATGATGTCACTTTATAATGGGGCCTGTATGTTCCCTGAGACGCAAATCTGTTTATACAGTGAACTCAGACGGGGCCGCTAATGGCGACAGGCGAATACTTCCGGTAGTCTCCGGATAGCCTTGTTTCTTTGCTAATTTTTTTTTTTTTTTATCTTCTTTTTTCTTTCTTCTTAGGACTTGATAGATCGTTATAACTCTCTGTGGAAAGACCCTCGTCCGCCCGCTAACCTTGGTTTTTCCCTCTTTTCTCGGAAATCTTTTTTTGTTTTGTTTTGTTTGGTTTTGTTTTATTACAATGCAGATTAATACAAAAAAGGGAAATGTCGTGTCTTTCAATAAAAAACGACCCGAACTGGTAAAAGAAAGGGGCGGACCTGAAGCACACTACCACCACGTTTAATTTCGTTTTTTTTTTCTTTTTTTTTTTTTTTTTTTTTTTCAGCGCAGTCCTATCGATTGTTTATTAAACTTTCCGATTATCAAAAAAAAGTTTTGAAAAATTACAATATTTAAACAAATTTGGAGTGGGGGTCAGTTTCTCATACAACGTTAAAGTAAATCGATCCTCCATTTTTAAACCACTCGCGTTGGGGTCGCTTTGTTTATGTTAATTTCGTTGTTTTTTCATTTATTTTTACTTGTTTCAGCGCAGTTCTATCGATTGTTACTTAAACTTTCCGATTATCAAAAAAGAATTTGAAAATTTACAATATTAAAACAAATATGGGGGGGTCAGTTTCTCATACTACGTTATAGTAAATCGATCCTCCATTTTCAACCCACTATAACGTTTTATGAGAAACTGTTCCCCGCCAAAAAAAAAAATCGTTTAAATATTGAAATTTTTGCAATTTCTTTTCTTTTTTTTTTTTCTTTTTTTTGTCATTCGTAAAGTTTAAGGTGTAAAAGATAATATTGCACTGAAAAAAGTTTTTAAAAAATTGATAACGAACACATTTACAGGTGGCGGTAATGTCGTACCGGCGACTGGTTTCAAAATGGAGGCTCGACTTACTATAACGTTGTATGAGAAACTGACCCCCCCCTCCCGCCCCAGAAAATGTTTAAATATTGAAATGAAATTTTTCAAAATTGTTTTTGTCAATCGTAAAGCTAACGGGGTAATTGATAGGACAGCGCTGAAAAAAGTAAAAATCGATGAAAAAATGAAATTAAACGTGGTGGTAGTCTGCTTCAGGACCGCCAAGAAAAGAATCATGTATTTTACTACAGAGACTTCAGCAGAAGATGGTGTGGGCATAGGTTGGTTCCGACTAGTGTTAGATGCGGGCATAATTTTACAACAATTATATATATATATATATATATATATATATATATATATATATATATATATATATATATATATATTAACATGCCCTGTGGACATAGAAGAATCCAAAGGAGTATCCTTTACATATAATGGTAGGATAACTCTCTACGAAAGCTCTAAACATATATGCATATAAATACATATAGAGCAAATACAAGAAAAATTAAGAAGGATGATAATCTTTCGTTGAATAAAGACGGAAGCTGAAGATGGCTCGCCTGAAATAGGCGTATACTTCCGAATTACCATGAAATAACGCGTCTGTCTTAATTTTTCTTATATATATATATATATATATATATATATATATATATATATTTCTATGAATCACTAATGCATTAGTGATGTCTCTTTTGTGTTCATATATACGTTTTTTTAGATTTCTACTTGTTTCTCCGATGTAGACGGAGGAACAATCCCGGCAATTTATTCCGGATACACCTGCCTTTTCATCATTATGATTTTCTTTTGGTTTTTGGTTTTAGATCTGATAATGTCCATAATAGTTTTCGAGGTAGTTGTTACTATGAGTGTATTTTTTTTATATGAGATAGATTATTTTGGATATTAGATGCAATGGAGTTGGTGGGTAGTATATAATGTATCTGTTATTGTTTACATTATTATTGTTAACAGTGTTGTTTTTGTTGTGGTTGTATATATTATGTGCCTTTCTTTTTGCATTGTGAATAAAATGATACCGGTAATGTAAGTTTCTGAATGTGCTTTCTATGTATTTTTCTTCTTTTGTTAAATACTGGGGGCTGCAAAACAATCTATCTCATATAAAAAACACACACATAGTTACAACTACCTGGAAAACTATTATGGACATTATCAGATCTAAAAAAAAAACCGAAATCATAATGATGAAAAAGCAAGTGTATACGGAATAAATCGCCGGGATTGTTCCTCCATGTACATCGGAGAAACAAGTAGAAATCTAAAAAAGCGTATATATGAACATATATATATATATATATATATATATATATATATATATATATATATATATTATAAGAAAGTGAAAGAACTGATAAATTTTTAAAAAAAAACTACCGTTCGTTGCATTTACTTTCATAAAAATAGTGCTCAATAGTAAGTAGAGCTTAATATTTTAATATTTTTATTACAGTGGTTTATCAAATATCTTTTATCACTACACAAAGGATTTCTGTCTATATTTCTGAGATGAGGTAGTATTTACATTATTCGGACTATTGTTTTCATTTTTGTTGCCATATGTACGACGTTTCAGCCGTTGTGCGCTCCGATAGTGATGAACTACTAACTTGCAGTGTTAGAGGGAGATAACTCATGACTTCCAATCAAGGATTCCCGCAAGGAATGGAGTTCATATACCCTAGTGATCGTAATAAAGTGTTCGGTTCGGAATTCCTAGCACCTGAAGAAGACCGGAGCGTACAACGGCCGAAACGTTGTACAAATGGCAACAAAAATGAAGACAATAGTCTGAATAATGTAAATACTGTAAAAAGATTTCATGTTTCAGAAATTAGTTGTTCTTTTTCGGGTGATAGCATCCGATATTATATAATTGCTGGAAACCTTTGTACAAATTTATTAACAGTCATAACCAACCCCACACTATACCCACACCATATATATATATATATATATATATATACAAATGAATAAGGAACGTAGAAAATAATTGCAACGTTCAAGACATTAATTTAAAACAGTGCTCGATTTAAAAATAGAGCAATGAATATTTATTATTAATTATTACTTTAGAACATGTACAAACTCCTACAAAATTGTACATTTTGTTTCGGCATTGAAAGAACAATATATGTACACAGAGAGAGAGAGAGAGAGAGAGAGAGAGAGAGAGAAAGAGAGAAAGAGTGCGATGGATAAATTGTCGTTTAAATAACGCAAAGATGAAAATAACACTATCTCTTATATACTTACCAAAGTTGCACAAAAATATCTTGAAATATTCAATAAAATCTCCATTAGCTTCAACCAGACAATTTCCGAATCTCCTACAATTATTCTTGACGGTCTCTTTGTTTAAGTTAGTCAATGCTGCCATAATCCCTGCCTTCCGTTCATCTTTGGTGGTACAATGAATTTTGTTGGTCTCTCACTCAACTGTGCCCCACGCATAATAATTATGAAGGTTTCAATAGTTAGGAGAGTTAAGTGACCAGATGTAAGGGGCGATGTGGTCGCAGATGTTGTCTAACAGCCATAACTGGCTTCTCTTGCTTTTACAGTATGATGTAAAGACCTGTTGCCAAACACAGGGTCTTTCAGCAGCCACCCTCTTGATCTAAGGCAGCACTATCTCCTCAAGGCACTTAATGTAGGCTTCTGACAAATTCGAGAGTTCTGTTTTTATCAGAACTACCAGAGTGGGGTTTTGGGGCTGCCATACCTTCGTAATCATCTTTAGACTCATCCAAGTCTCTCTGAATCCTCTGCGCGGCCCTCAGATTGACACCCAAACATTCTGAAGATGTTCAGATTGAAGTTTCCATCGCGAATGTCATCCAGTACAGTATTCCGTTTCAAAATTTATGGGGAAGAGAATTATGCCATGTTGGTCTTTTTCTCACAGACGGTGCCCAACTGACCCTACTATACTTTCAGTCAACAAAATATAAAATTAAACAACGAAATGCAAAATATAAAATGGCAACAATTTAATCAATGCACACTTTATATATATATATATATATATATATGAAATTATTTATTTGGACATTGTTTTTGATCGATACTCCTATTTAAGTAAATATTCTGTTTATAATCAAACAGTGTTATATATTTGTTTCTACCGGCTTGATTATTTACGATAAATTTTTGTTACAAAAATGTGTGTCATTCGGCAGAATTCTAACCTGCGACTCCTATCCACACAGGGGAAGCCACCATGTGATCTGGCCCGTCTTAGACCTCTCGACCACGAATGACAATCAGTCTAAACGAAGTAAAATTAAGCCTGTAAAACAATTTTCGAATTCATCTTAATAACTATCTCTGCTCTGAAATGTATCGTAAATGTAAACATGTTATGGAAATTAACGAAGATTAACGAAACTGGTTATAAACAACCGACAATTTGAAATGATTTGTTTGAACATTAAAAATAATGTTAAAACAAATTATTTCAAATTGTTGGTTGTTTATAACCAGTTTCTTTAATCTCCGTTATATATATATATATATATATATATATATATATATATATATTGTCATCCGCAGACAGATCTGTTTCGCTGTATCACACCCCATCAGTACGGTTAGACTCCAATTGCTTTTTAACCCACGATTGAAACCCGACCGAATTGGCGTCAGTCGGTGATTCTACCTCTGGGCTATGGGGATTCGGTGAATTATATCTGATCAGGAGGCTATCTATGGTCGAGCGGTCTAAGACGTTACCAAATCAAATGGTAGCTTCCCCTATGTAAATAGTCGTCGCAGGTTCGAATCCTGCTAGATAGCACACATTTTCGTAATAAAAATTTATCGTAAATAATCAGGCCGGTAGATATAAATATAAAATACTGTTTAATTAAAAACAGAATATCTACTTAAATACGAGTATCGGTAAAAATAATGTTCAAAATAATTCATTACAAATTGTCGGTTGCTTATAACCAAGTTTCGTTAAAATTCGTTAATTTCCGTAACATGTTTACATATATATATATATATATACATAATTCATGCCAAGCAAGGTCAGTCGGTTAAGTGCCATACGTGATACACGCTTGGGCGATCATGTCTCGAAAGAGACATGACTGACTGGGCAGAAGATTATCCCACAGCAGGTTGCCATTGCTTTCTGCGGTAGACTGGTTGCCGACCAAAGCTATAGAACCCAATCTGTCCTGTTATTTAACCCATAACTGGAGGGAAGAGACGGATTAATACCTTTCCCAAGGGTATTTACACGTAAGTGAATACAATGTATTCAACTGAAATTCGAACTCGGCTCCCCGGGTTCTCGTTCCGAGCCGATATCCACTGTACCACAACGCACATAATGCCATTAATACACAAGAAGCTATTGGAAGTGAAAGAGTGTGAGAACACTTTAGAACGAACCGGAAACACAATCCTAAACAGGAAATAAGGGATAAACCTCTCTTCCTGTTTACAATATATATACGTGTGTGTGTGTGTGTGTGTGTGTGTGTGTGTTTGTTTTCTTTATTTCTAAGGGATTCATGGATTTATTTTTAATTACACATTTTTATTACTTCAGACATTGTAGTGAACAGAGGCCCCATTTTTATTTATTAAACTATGTGTATTGACAAACAAACAAACAAACGCGACCGAAAACAACACCGCCATCAAATGGCGGAAGTAATAATAATAATAATAATACTAATAATAATAATAATAATAATAATAATAACTCATGTAAAATTTGAAAAAAAATTCGGATCTGGTTACGAAGTTTAAGAAGCAATGGAACGTAACTGTTGAAGTAATTTATTTAGTAATGGATGCGCTTGGAACATCACCTAAAAACATGAAAGAGGGCGTAAAGAAAATTTAGTATTGAGAGCAATATTATAAACCTCCAGAAGACTGTCATATTTTATTCTACGAGGATTCTCTAGAAATTTATTGAGTTCAGTGCAGTCTTGTCTCAACAACATATTTTTCATTGACTATATAAATATGCAATACTAACATGATAACGCATGAAACCCTTATAGAACCAATGTTATGTCTGGTCTGGTCAGAATAACTGAACAAACCAAGCTACACATAAAATTTATCCTGAAAATTTCTAATGAGTGTCCGTTGATAGATATGGCATTTGAGCGTAGATGTGGAGTGAATGTAGAATTTGCATACTAAGGTTGTGCCAATTGGCATTGGAGCACTTGGATAGATTCCAAAGAATCTCCAGAAAGACCTTGATGCCATGGGAATCATCCCCAGTATAACAGCGTTGAATAAAATCTTAAGTTGCAAAAAAATATTATGCGGATAGTGTTTGCTGGCTGAGGTCTATAGACTTGAGAGTAATTTAAATTATACACAGGGTGGTTAAAACACTCATTGTACAAATTTGAATAATAATAATAATAATAATAATAATAATAATAATAATAATAATCACCTAGGCATGGAACTCAAAAACGGCAAAAGACTTGGCAGCTCCTACAGACTGTAATGTATCTTCGAAAATGTTCGAAAATTCTACCGAAATACTGAGATCATGAAACGAAAATGTCAAGAATGTGACATCAGTAATTCCAGTTGTTAATGGAGCCCTCGGATCGATTGGAGAAGGTTCCGATAGACTCATTGAAGGAATTTCTGGTAGCCCGTGTTTTAAACAAATACAAATTTGTAATCACAAGTACAGTCCACACATTACGAATTTGTCTCTGTAAAATATGTTTGATACACGCTTAGACGATCATGTCTCCAAAGAGACATGACTGACTAGGCACATGATTATCCCGTAAGTAGGTTGCCATTACTTTCTGCGGTAGACTGGTTGCCAGCCAAGGCTATAGAACCCAATCTGTCCTGTTATTTAACCCATAACTGGGGAGAAGAGAAGTGTTAATACCTTTCCCAAAGGTATTTGCGCGTAAGTGAATGCAAGGAATTTGAACTCGGTTCCACCGATTTCTCGTTCTGAGCCGATATCCACTGCACCACGACAATCATTATTGATTGGTGGTGTCAATATATGTATATTTTGTGTTGGTGAACCAAGATGGGCTAGAGAAAATATCCCATTCAGTACTGCAGATCTGCTTGTCAGTAACCTGATCATAACCACTTGGGCATGTCCCCTAGGGAATGATGAACTGTGTTGGGATCAGAGAGAATCACCGTGGCCGGTTATTTTTTATTTTTAAAGTTTGAAGGATGAGACAACGAATACAACTTGAGTGTCACATCTGGATACTTGGAAACACCCTCAATCGAACACCGTTTGAACCGACTGGTCTACCCAACCTAAAGGTATTCAAGTAAAATGCTTTGTCTTAATCAAAACCTCTCAGCATATCGCACACATTTGGTTGCAGTGCATCTACTCCATCAGCTTATTTTCTCGCACTTCCTGCCTGTGGAATTCCCTTCCATTTACTTGCTTCCCCGACAGCTACAATCTTCAAGAATTCAAATGTATAGTCAATAGGCACCTCCTGTCTCACTAACTTACATTCTCTCTCTCTCATGCTTTTTTTCTCCGTCCACCCCACTCGTCAGTATTCTCTTCCTTCTTATACTCTCTTCCTGACACCCTCTTTAGCCTGTCACTCTTTCTCATAACATTCCTCCTATGTAACCCCCTGTGCAACAGTGGCAGTAAAATACCTTGCTTTGGGCCACACGATTATATATATATATATATATATATATATATATAAAATCAGTCAGTTAAGTGCCATACGTGATACACGTTTGGGCGATCATGTCCCGAAAGAGACTGGACAGAAGATTATACCGCAGTAAGTTGCCATTACTTTCTGCGGTAGACCGGTTGCCAGCCAAGGCTATAGAATCCAATCTGATCTATTATTTAACCCATAACTGAAGGGAAGAGACGGATTAATACCTTTCCTAATGCTATTTGCGCGTATGTGAATGCAAGTATTTCAACTGGAATTCGAACTCGGCTCCCCGATTTCTCGTTCCAAGCTGATATCCACTGCACCACAATGCACATATCTGGTATACCCATATCAAAATGAGTGTTATGATCGGTATATTTTGTCAGTTTATTCTCCAACGTCACTGGTCTCTGAATAATATTAAAATAACTGACGTCGCTTCCCTGTGCATCTTCTATAAATACTTTCACGGCTTCTGCTCCGATGAACTTAGATCACTGGTGCCCCCTAGGTATGAATTTACACGAGCTACTAGATTGGCAACTAGGTACCACCCTCTTACAGTGAAACCGATAAAGTGTAACCGCAATTTCTACTCTAACAGCTTCTTTTCACGCACTTCCCACATGTGGAATTCCCTTCCATATACCTGCTTCCCAGACAGCTACAATCTCCAGGAATTTAAATGTAAGGTCAATAGACATCTCCTATCACACAAACTCGCATTCATTCTCACAAGCTCTTTTTTCATCTACTCCTCCCCCATCCTCGGTATCCTCATCCGTCTATTACCCTCCACCTGACATTTCCTATAACTAACCCCTCTTTCTCATCACTTTCCCCTATGTAACCCCCTGTGCAACAGTGGCGGTAGAATGCCTTGCTTGGGGTGAGATGATTAAAAAAAAATAACTAGGCTAGAAATCGTTCTTCAGGCGGACTTTAGACTAGCTGCAACGGAGGGCGTTTGTGCCTTTGGCCTTTTACCTTCAGCGTCTTATGTATGTGATATACTAACAATAGCGATTATGGATCCCTGAAATTGGTGGGGGGCACTTAGAGGGCAAGATTTTTCTGAGGAGTGGGGAAACTCAAGCACCGTAATTATATTTCCAATTCTTTTACCCGGCCTATATTCACTGGCTGATGTAATCTACATATTAAGTTGGGGACATTATTTATAATTAACGTCTTTCTTCAGATAAGAAAATATGACTATTCAGTCCCCTTCTTTCCAAAACAAGATGTCTGTTTCTATCTATGTTTTTTTATTATTTTGTTTTTCTTTCAAACTGATCTCTGTATGTGTCTTTAAAAAGCTAAATGAACAAGAAAACGCAGATGATCGGATCTTATCAAAATCAAAGACTGATCAGTTTCATAAGTTTTTGAAGCTTATAAAAGTGTGTGGAGCAACCATGGGGCCAGCCGAAATTCTTAGGAGGCCTTGCCCCCTTCTGACCCCTCCCGGTAGAATCGCCACTGTATACCAATGCCTAAACCGGTGCAACAAAACCGCACAGGAAAGCGTAAAACAAGGCCGGGAATACCCACTATAAAATGACCATGTGTCACATCTGGCCTTGCGTGGGAAGGCTAGTAAATACGGGAAAGCGTAAAACAAGACCAACGGGTACGTTAGAAATAGACTCAAAAAGAAGGAAATATATCGTCCAGGGGATGTATCATTTCAGTGGGGAAAGATTGTAGAGTGGCTGACACCCCTGCAGCACTCTCAGTTATGAAATGGCCCAGTTATGAAAAGAATAGCGTTCGAGACGTAATATTCGAGTGTCATTCGAGTAATGTTTGGACTGATTACTTCTGCGACTATTGCGATCTAAACCCTTTCTCTCTGTGTTGTCTGTCTTGTCTGTTATTGCACTGCTCTATGTATATTCGTTTAGCACCGGATATTGTGCTGAATAATGCTGCAGCACAGTTTCTCTGTGAATTGTATCTACCTCGGCAATACAACACTTAATAATATCGGTAACTAGCCTAGAAATCGTCTTTCAGGCGGACTTGAGCGGATGGGCCTTCAGCCTTTTACCTTCAGCGTCCTATGTACGTATAAATTAGATGAATTTAAAAGATAATAAAATTACTTAATCTTTATTCGACGCCTTAATTAGGCATAATCTTTCTTCGCATATACAACCCATCTCCATATAGTTTGTTTACATTTATTTTGTGCGCATTTGATTTTCTTTTAAAATCACCATTCTTTATTATTATTATTCTTTATAGTAGATAGACTTAACTATCGCCCGGTTCACACTCCGCCCATGTCTTTTGAACAGGTGAAGAGGCTCATCCCTTGTTTCCTGTTTAGGATGTGGTTCCCGGCTTTCTTTTTTTATTTTTTTTCCAATCTTTCACTTTTTTTTGTTCTCAATTGGAGTAGATAGACTTAACTATCGCCCGGTTCACACTCCGCCCACGTCTTTTGAACAGGTGAAGAGGCTCATCCCTTGTTTCCTGTTTAGGATGTGGTTCCCGACTTTCTTTTTTTCTTTTTTTTCTTTTTTTCCAATCTTTCATTTTTTTTTTTTTTTTTGTTCTCAATTGGAGTAGATAGACTTAACTATCGCCCGGTTCACACTCCACCCACGTCTTTTGAACAGGTGAAGAGGCTCATCCCTTGTTCCCTGTTTAGGATGTGGTTTCCGGCTTTCTTTTTTTCCAATCATTTTAATCTTAAGTAGCCCCATGCACTTCAGTGGCGTCACCGCCTTGCTTGAGGCGATATGATTAAGAAAAAAAAATCTTATCGCCCCAAGCAAGGCATTATACTGCCACTGTTGTGCAGGGGTTTACATAAGAGGAAAGTTATGAGAAGGAGTAACAGAATAAAGGGGGTGTCAGGAAGCAGGTAGGAAAGGGATGAGAATACTTCAGAAATGAGATGAGAGAGAGGATGCGAGTCAGTAAGCTGGGAGTTAACTATTGTCTTTACATTTAAATTCTTGGAAATGGTAACTGTCAGGAAAACAAGTAAATGGAAGGGAATTCCACAAGCGAGGAGTGCGGGAAAAGAAGCTGATGGAGTAGAATTGGCGTTGACATCTTATTGGTTTCACTGTAAAAGGGTGGGACCTAGTTGCTAATCTTGTAGCTCGAGCGAGCCCCTCAAATAAAGTCATTCATACAAAAACATTAAGGAGCCTAAACTATGTAATATTTCGAATACGTCACAGTAAGCATGCTAGAAAAAGAAAAGTATATGAGCAACACACCGTGCCCTGCTTACGTTTTAATTACGTTTTAATTAGACGATATCAATTGCAATTGTGAAGAAAAGAGAAATTAAGGTCAGCCAGTCAAGTGCCATATGTGAAACACGCTTGGGTGATCATGTCTCGAAAGAGACATGACTGACTGGGCAGAAGATTATCCCGCAGTAGGTTGCCATTGCTTTCTGCGGTAGATTGGTTGCCAGCCAAGGCTGTAGAACCCAATCTGCCCTGTTATTTAACCCATAACTGGAAGGAAGAGACGGATTAATACATTTCCCAAGGATATTTGCGCAAAAGTGAATGCAATGAATTCAACTGAAATTTGAACTCGACTCCCCGTGCTGAGCCGATATCCACTGCACCACAACGCACATAAGTCTTTAAAACGAATTTTTTAAAAACTTTCACTCTGTGTTACTACAGTTCTAACTACCTGTTACTTCAGGTTGTTGATGATTCTCCGAGATCGAAAAACGAACAGGGGTACATTACGCTTTATTATTATTATTATAGATAATATGACAATTTAAAAATCTTCTTTTTTGTTCATATCTCAAAAAGTCTTTCTCTATTTACGGAATTAACTGTTTGAAAAAGTCCGTCATCGAATTATCGTTTGTTAAAAAAAAAAAAAAAACAATATTCGAACAGTTTCAAACTTGTCCGAAGTCTCTTATAATTTTAAAATTCTCCAAAAATTAAATTCCTTACTAGTTGAGAACCGTTGTTCTTTTTCGCACGAAAATGCTGTTAGACATTCCTTCGTATGGAGAGGTCCCTGTTTAGGATGTGGTTTCCGGCTTTCTCTTTTCCAATCTTTTCACCCTTACGGTGCCCCCTGCGCATCAGTGGCGTTATCGCCTTGTTCCCTGTTTAGGATGTGGTTTCCGGCTTTCTCTTTTCCAATCTTTTCACTTTTCTTTTTCCTTTTTTTTTTTCAATTGGAGTAGATAGACTAATCTGTCACCCGGTTTACACTCCATCCACGTATATTGTACAGGTGTAGAGGCTCATCCCTTGTTCCCTGTTTAGGATGTGGTTTCCGGCTTTCTCTTTTCCAAATCTTTTCACTCTTACGTAGCCCCCTGCACATCAGTGGCGTTACCGCCTTGCTCGGGGTGATATGATTAAAAAAAAAAATCCACAACCAATGACACGTGACAAAACATAACTAAAGCGGGTGGGGGGGGGGTTAAGAAAGAAAGAAAGAAAGAAGTTGTATACAGTCAAAAATCCTCTCTTTCCCGCTAAAAATTTGAAGCAATCAAGCCGTGACATATCACATTTTTCCTTCTGCCTCCATTTCAACAAAAAAAAAAGAAAAAAAAATCAAGTCGCGCCTTTCAAATGTTACATAAATAATCAATCCCACTACTCTTTACGATTCCTTCAAAATTCTCAGACTCCTTCTTTTTTTTCATCGCCGCTCGTTTTCTTTTCAGTCTCCTCTTAAATCTCGGTTGATTTAACATGCAACATCAACAACTTGTTAACCATAAATCTACCATCTGCCCGTGCATGGAATACTGCTGCCGTATCTGGTCGGGTGCTTCTGCTATCCACCTAGAGGTCCTTGACAAAATCCAACGGAGGATCTGTAATGTGATCCATCCCGACTTGGCAGCTCAAATACAGTCACTTTATCACTGGCGCAATGTGGCTTCCCTGTGTCTCTTCTACAAATACCTTCACGGCTTCTGCTCCGATGAACATAGCTCACTGGTGCCTCCTATATATAAATTTACTCGAGCTACAAGATTAGCAACTACGTCCCACCCTTTTACTGTGAAACGAATAAGTTGTAAACGTAAATTCTACTCCATTAGCTTCATTTCTCGCACTTCCCGCCTGTGGAACTCCCTTCCGTCTATTTGCTTCCCCGACAGCTACAATCTCCAACAATTTAAGTGTAAAGTCAATAGTCATCTCCTATCTCACTAACCTGCATCCTCTCTCTCATGCTCCTTTTTCCGTCCACTCCACTCTCATCAGTATTCTCATACTTCTCTTACCCACTTCCTGACACCCCCTATAACCTGTCACTCTTTCTCATAACTTTCCTCCTATGTAACCCCCTGCAAAACAGTGGCAGTATAAATGCCTTGCTTGGGGAGATGTGATTATATATAAAAAAAATTTCCTTTCCAATAACAACTTTTTTGTCATGATTCAGTCAGTTAAGTCTCGTACGTAATACACACTCGGGCAATCATGTCTATTTCGAGACATGGCTGACCGGGCAGAAGATTTTCTCACAATAAGCTGCTATTGCTTTTGCGCAATAGATTTGTTGCCAACCAAGGCTGTAGAAAGAGCTATTCAACTTATAACTGGAGGGAGAAGAGACGGATTAATACCTTTTACCTATGCGCATAAGTGAATGCAATGAATTCACCTAGAATTCGAACTCGGCTCTCCGGTTTCTCAAACTCCAATTTGTTGCATTCACTTTCGCGTAAATACCCTTGAGAAAGGGTATTTATTATTACCAGTACACTATTCAAGGTGTCCCACATGTTGAAACATATACTTCGGGTGATGATAATTCAAATCATTGTAAGTCAGATGTATTCTATACACATAGGTTGTTTTTGTTAGATCTTGTTTCTTTATGTGCCTCAGGACATAGACGATCATGACTCTCTACAATTTTCTGTCCTTTGCAACGTATAATAAATTCTGTTTTTTCGTTATTTCTCCTAAACCCTGTTCGGAACTCCATTTACTCAGGCTCATTAAGTATAATACGCTTTGTTTCCCTCTTGCCTGCAATCTGTCCTGTGAGTATCACATTTTCCAAGCCCTCTTTCCTCATTATGTGCCATAGAAATTTCAACTGTCTCTTCCTGATGTTAAGTATAAGTTTCCTTTTTGTTTCCATTTTCTTTAAAACTTTTTTGTCCTTTCTCGGTCTTAATAAATTTTGTCTTTTTGTTAACTTTGCTAAACCTTGTTACAATCATCCATTTTCTCAAGCTTATTAAGTTATGTTATGCATTGTTTCCCTCTTGCCTTCAATCTGTCCTGTAAGTATCACATTTTCCAAGCCTTCTTTCCTCATTGTATGCCCTAGAAATTTCAACTGTCTGTTCCTGATGTTAAATATCAGTCAGTCAGTTAAGTGCCATACACGCTTTGGGCAATCACGTCTCGAAAGATACATGACTTACTGGGCAGAAGATTATCCCGCAGTACGTTGTCATTGCTTTCTGGATTGGTTGCCAACCAAGGCTATAGAAACCAACCTGTCCTATTATTTAACCCATAACTGGAGGGAAGAGACAGATTAATACCTTTCCCAAGGGTATTTGTGCATAAGTGAATGAAAAGAATTCAACTGGAATTCGAACTCGGTTCCCGATTTGTCGTTCCAAGTCGACATCCACTGCACCACAACGTACATTCTGATGTGGTGTTTATTGTTCCCATTTTCTAAAAACTTATCGTTGCTCCCATGTTCGGTCCATGTTATCATTCTTCAT
The DNA here is from genome assembly GCA_037127315.1 of Ascarosepion bandense. Taxonomy (NCBI): domain Eukaryota; kingdom Metazoa; phylum Mollusca; class Cephalopoda; order Sepiida; family Sepiidae; genus Ascarosepion; species Ascarosepion bandense. The sequence continues at coordinate 1,376,324 of JBBBDQ010001756.1, forward strand.
CTTTGAAGAGATTGTCCAACATCCATTGCCATATAGGAGGACAGATATGTTTTTTCTTTGTGTCTAATAAAGTTTTCCTGTCTCTGTAGAACCATATTTTTGTTGCTTCAATCATTTCTTCATCTTTAAAGAAATTGCCTCGCATTCATTGCCATATAGGAGAACTGATATTACGTAGCAGCTTAGTATTATTTTCTTTGTGTATAACAAAGTTTTCCTGTCTCTTAATACTCTGCTTAGCTTTTGGGGTGCATCTTTGGCCATCCCAATACATCTTAAATCTTCGGATTTCAGTGTCGCACTTTCCGTCTTCTCTTAGAACAATTCTCAGGTATTTAAATTTTTGTACTTGTTTGATTTTTGGTATCTTTGAATTGTAATTTACTTTTTTATTTACCTATGTACATATTGTTCAACCGGTCACTGAAAATACATGATTTTTAACCGCTCCAAAAAATTTACTGCTGCTAACCCTATATTCTTTTTTTGTGCAAAAAAAGTGATTATAAAATTTCGCACTATACTCGAGTATGTACGGATGAACAAAAACATTGTAATTTCTTTTCTTTCAAAGCGGACATTTTTGCCTTAGGGGGAAAAGTACTTCTTTACCCTGCGGCTATGACTTTTTGCGAACAAAATGCTCAAATATATTTATTTTACAATCATCTAACCCCCAGGCTTTTCTTTAATGGTGTTTCTCTCATTCATTTTCTCCACAGGTCAACTTTTCTTTCACAATAAAAACCCTGTATAAATCGAATAAATTTAGCTTGTAATTTTCACTCAAGAATATCGATATTTTGTACAGAACTGATTTCAAACAGGACTTTCACTTTTTTTTTTTTGTATGTTAAACGATTTTCTTTTATCGTAATTTCTCTCTCTAGTTCCATATAACTTGCTCTATTAGGCACTTATTTTTTTTTTATTCTTATTCATTTCTTATTAGCTGGCAGCCATATTTCTTTTAAATGTGCCGCTTATATAGGGAATTTTTTTTTACCCTATAAGCTTGACAACCATAGCTGAAACCCCCTTCACCAGATGTCATATTAGCGTGACGAGTAAAAAATACGAAAAGTGAATAAAAGCCATTTTAAGTAAGTGAACGGCTCTAGCTTATCGGTTTCGATCAAACTGGATAAAGAATTTCCTCCGACAAAAATATATATTAGAGAAACTAAACATTTAATCCATTAACGCCAATTGCACCAGAGCCAGAAACTTAGATTTTCTTTCTACAAATTCAACTTTATCATCATCATGTACAAGTATATAGTATTGATATTCTGATAGCCCGATAATCCAATCATCATCATTTATGTGCTGCATCACGAGAAACTGGAGAGCCAAGTTAAAATTCCACTTGAATTCCTTGCATTCACTTACACGCAAATACCCTTGGGAAAGATATTAATCCGTTTTTTCCTTCCAGTTATGTGTTAAATAACAGGACAGATTGGGTTCTATAGCCTTGGCTAGCAACCAGTCTACCAAAGAACGTAATGGCAACCTATGTAAACATCCTATCGTAATGTCAACAAATGTAAACATGTTACGGAAATTAACGAAGATTAACGAAATGGTCTTTAAACAACCGATAATTTGAAATGATTTGTTCGAACAAATCATTTCAAATTGTCGGTTGTTTGACATTACAATACATTTCAGAACAGATATAGTTATTACGATGAGTCGAAAATTGTGTTATATAGGCTTGATTTGACTTCGTTTGGACTGTTGGCCATTCGTGGTCGAGAGGTCTAAGACGCGCCAGATCCATTGGTAGTTCCACGTGTATGAAAAGGGGTCGCAGGTTCTAATCCTGCCGAATTACACACATCTTCATAACAAAAATTTATCGTAAATAACCTAGGCCGGCAGAAATAAATATATAATACTGTTCTGTTTATAAACAGAATATCTACTTAAATACAAGTATTGATAAAAAATAATGTTCAAACAAATCATTTCAAATTGTCCGTTGTTTAAAGACCATTTCGTTAATCTTCGTTAATTTCCGTAATATATATATATATATATATATATATATATATGATAGGAGCAGATAAAAAAAATTTATAAATCTAACATGTTTCACCTTTATTAAAGCTTCATCAGAGAATGAAATACAGAGTACAGAGGAGAAAAATAAACATCAATTTTTTAATTTTTCTTTTTTTCTGTTTGCGAAGTTACACATACCTTGGACGCATATACCATTCAAAATTCGTTAAAATTAAAAATAACGGATTTTTCTTTGTCTTCTATGTATGTATGCATGCATGTATGTATATATATGTATATATATATGTTTATATGCTTGTATGTAGAATAATCTCTTTCTGAACATGAGACTTGAGTTCAAATCTCACTATGGTCAATTTATCAGATGATGGCGATCCAAGCGTACAGCATCTTTGAAAGTGCCTGAAAATCATATCACGGGATGACTCAAGATTGGGTAGATGGAGCTCGTTGTGAGCCACCAATGGTTGTGCTAGTAGGAAGTCACCAGTCATCGTGACCGAGGGTTTGAGAGTGCTAGCCTTTCAGACTGTTGAACATGTTAGATACACAGTCTCTCCCAGAAACTGTAGCTAAGGTCCATTCAGCATAGTTACTGTATAAACTCCAATTAGGCTATGTGGCTGTTGAACAAACATAAAAGTACCTGAGCAAGCGTCTGCAGTAGGGATCAGATGAGCATCCTTGAATACAGGTGGCCAGCCATTATGTATGCAATATATGTATGTATGTATGTATGTATGTATGTATGTATGTATGTCTAAAGAAAGTAATGGGTTTTTATTTATTAATTAATCCAGCAGATTTTTATCAAACTAATATTTGAGTAAACACTTCATTTTTTTTTTGTTTATTCCTAAGTCATATATTTATTATCATTTACCAGCCTCAGTAGTGTAGAAGGCTTATTAGGGAAAAATATGCACCCTTCAGCAGGATTAGAATCTGCATCCCCCTTGATAGGGGAAACCGGTGTTACATCTGGCATGCTTATACCAAAAGGCATTGCTGATCAAGTAAGGCTGAAGAGTCTCTTTAAGCAAATTCCTTGTCATAAATTCTTGAAACTACATATCTTCTCAGTTTTGTATCCAAACACAAAACAAAGCAATTCCTAATGAAGTAATTGAATTTGTTTTTATTAATCCAACAGATTTTATCACTTAAATCTTTTTTTAGTGAATATTTGTTTTTGTTTATTTATTAAATGGTAAATTTATTTATTTTTGTCTGTCATCATGAATATTTAAATCTCATTAAAAAAAAAGGTGTCCTTTAAGAGGATTTGAACCTGTGTAGTTAGATCCAACATGTTTATGCCAATTCAGCCATGAAGGGTTTCGCTGATCAAGCAAGCCTGAATAGTGCCTTTGAAGGAAATCCTTCTTGTAATAGATTCTTGAAATTTCTTTTATATCTGCATAATTTCATATCCAAATGTAAATAAAGCAATTTTTAAAAAAGTAATTTTTTTTATTTATTGATCCAACTGATTTTATCACTTAGATATTATTTTTAGTGGATATTTGTTTCTGTTTATTTATTAAATGATAAATTTATTTATTTTTCTCTATCAGCCTGGATATTTAAACCTCATTAAAAAAAATATGTGTCCTTTGAGAGGATTTGAACCTGTGTCCCCACTGACAGAAAAAACTGTTCCTAACATCCATCGTGCTTATTCAGCCACGAAGGTCTTTACTGATCAAGCAAGGCTGAATAGTGCATTTAAGCAAAATCCTTCTTGTCATATATTCTCAAGATTTTTATATCTGCACAGTTTCATATCCAAATGTAAATAAAGCAATTACTAAAAAAGTAATGGATTTTTTATTTATTAATTCTACAGATTTTTATCACTTAAAAATGATTTGTGTATATATGTATTTGCAAAAATTCAAATACAATGTCAGTTGCTATCTACTGACCTGATTACTCTTCTTTTGTTCTCGCTCCTTAACAATATTTCTGTTTGTAACTCATCGACACTCAGCAGCCCCTTGCATCTTAGTGGCTTTACTGCCTTGAATGGAGTGGGCTCAATAAGAAAATGCATGTATGTATCAGTTGTTTTCTTTTATCAATGATTTAATTCTGTTGTTTTTTCTATTATTTACAGTTAAAGTTTCACAAAAAATATGGCCGGATGTTTAAGCTGAATTTTGGGCCCCACACCAATGTCTGCCTGGCTGACCCAAACCTTGTGGAAGAATTCATGCGGATGGAAGGAAAACATCCAAACAGACCACCTTACCAAAGTTGGGTGTTGTATAAAGAACTCAGAAAAAAAGAAACTGGGCTTATGACAGCGTAAGTTTGGTTCATGGTCAATTAAACGTATTAAAAAAATGTTGTAGACTAACAGAATTTAATTAAGTCAAACAGTATTTTTATGGACTGTAAACCTTCAGTTTTCTTTAAGCAATGAGTAGATTATTGCATAATTTTAAAAGAAGGGAACGTCCCAAGAACTGAATAATATTTGACAAAAACTTCTTCTCTGTGTTGTGTCACTTCAGCACATGGGCAATCAAGGATTGAACTCACAACTTATTGGGGAGTCAAGTCACTGGAACTAACCAATGTCTATATCCACAAGGTCATGTGTCTTTGAGACCAAAGAGTTTTGAGTTTGAGTTTTGTTTCATGGCATATCAGCCTCTGTGGGTTCTTTAATGCCAAAAATCTGGGGGTTTAAGGTATCTTTTTTAATGTTTGATTATAGTGAGAAGGTTGATTTAGTTAGATTTTAATGTAAAATTATTTGCTTTTATTTTTTCAATTCATTCCTTGAATTTTCACTTTTTTTTTTTTTAATTGGTTGCTAGTCCACTTACGATTTTGCAATAAACGTTTATAGGTTAACGCATTAATCTGAAACACTACTTGTGTTCTTCTTAATATAGGCTTTCCGATTTATTTCCATATAGTTTCATTAATTATTGTAATATCATTACCAGTGTCTTGTTGCATTTTCACATTCACATTATTAATTTTCATATTCACAAATTTTCTTTAGTTTTCTCTGATTATTTTTCCCTTGCAATTCTGTGTACGGAGTTTTCCTTTGAGAAGTTTTTCTTAGTTTAATTTTACAGTTTGAATTGTTCATTAGAATACTGAAGATGTTTTGTATTAAAAATGTATTCCTGCTAATAATTTTTTTTCCTTCCAAAATGTCTTGTTGGTAATATTTTTCCTTAAAAATGTATATTTTTCTATAAAAGTCTATTTTTATACTTTCCTAGTGTTTTGATCTTACTTTAGGGGTTAACTAGTTGCCCATAGCTGGGATCCTAACAGGTGCTACCACCATGGCTCAGGAGGACCTGGGAACAACAGCAATTAAGAGGTGATTCCATGCTCCTCACAACCTCCCAATCAGAGACCTTGCTTCCAGATGCAGTTTGCTGTCATATCCAGGACCTTGAGAACAAAGTGCTGTGAGTTCAATACTGAGCTACAGCGGTGGTGAACAAATAACTTAGAGAGTTAAATTAAAGAGAGATAACTACATGCTACCAGAAGTGGCATTGCACATGGAATGAGAATGATACACCCCAGTGGTTGTCATAAAGGGTTTGGTTTGAAATTCCTAGCACCTGAAGAAAGCAGAAGCGTGCAATGGCTGAAACCTTTGTAAACATGGCAATAAAGATGAGGACAATAGTCTGAACAATATAAATACTGCCTTCTATCCTCATGAATTGTCTAATAAATTTCAACTTTTTCTGGTTCTAAGCATACGTCACTTTTTTGTTTCCATTTTTCTTAGAATTTCCTCATTACTCGCATATTCAGACTAAAATATTCTCATCATCCTTCTGTAGAAACACATTTTTTGTTACTTCAAGTTTCTTCTTCATCTCTTAGAAAATTGTCCAGCATTCACTGCCGGGCAGACCAGAAGAAGACTCCCACCACCTTTAAATTTGTTGTTTTTAATTTTTCTTTTTTTTTTTACTTTTTTCTGTGCAGTCTTATTGGTTATTACATAAAGTTTCTGATTATCAAAAAAAATTTGAAAAAACTTCAATATTTAAACAATTTTAGAGTCGGGGGCTCACTTTCTCATACGACGTTATAGTAAATTGATCCTCCATTTTAGAACCACTCGTGTTGGGGTTGCTTTGTTTAGTTTTTTTGGGGATGAGTTTTTGCTTTTGTTTCAGTCTTTTTCAAGTTTTCTTCAGTTCTTACGATGGCATCTTCCTCGGAAACTCCAAGAATGGCTTCATTCAAAAATTTCACAAAGGATTCAGTTGTTGAAAATGCGCAAGCAAAAATGTTAATTGCACATGATTGCTTTACTATAAGGTTGTATGAAAATCGGAAAGTTTATGGTTTAATCGATAAGATTGCACTGAAAAAAGTAAAAAAAATTGATAATCAACCAATTTGCAGGTGGTGGTAATGTCATACCGGCGAGTGGTTCCAAAATGGAGGATCGATTTATTATAACATTGTATGAAAAACTAAGCCCCTCTAAAATTGTTGAAATATTGAAATTTTTCCAAATTTTTTTTGTCAATCAGAAAGTTTAGGGTGTAAACAATAAGATTGCACTGAAAAAAGTAAATACAAAAAAAAAAAAGAAAACAACAAATTTAAAGGTGGTGGTAGTCTCTTTCAGGTCCACCCACTGAAAGATTAATATTACAATAGTCTAATAAATAAAGCATGATTTGAAACACAATACAGATATAAGCCTGGATGCTTTGTATTTAGTAGTGTTATTTGGATGACCAAAAAGGGAATTTTGCTTTTGTCCTGTTTTCTGATTTTGAACTGTCTTCTTCTTCATATATGTGCTATGTCCTTTCAGGTTGAGGCTGATCATAGCTCTCCTTAACCTCCCCTATCCCTTGTAGCTCTTATCAATGTTTATCACTATGGAATCATCCCCACACCCCATTCCAGATTCTGTTCATGAAAACTCATCAGTAAATGGCCCATTGCTTATCGGTTTCTTTTTTCGTCTTCAATATGTCTTCTAGCTATCAAATTCTCTAAGCCTTCGTTCCACAATATGAGTTTAAGAAATTTCACATTGGCATCACACCCACACCCCATTCTGGATTCTTCTTCTTCTTCTATGTGCCCTGTCCCTTCAGGACGTAGGCGACTATGGCTTTCCATGTTTCCCTATCCCTGGTGGCTCTGAGCACGCCTTCTCCTGTTACACGATACAATCCACGTTCCGTCATCCACCTGATTAGGTCTTTCAAATATGTTATCCATTGCTTTCCCCTGTCTCTTTTTCCCTCTATCTGGCCTGTTAGTATCAGATTCTCCAAGCCCTCCTTCCTCATTGCATGTCCCAGGAACTTCAGCTGTCTCTTCCTGATGCTCAGTATTAATTTCCTTTTTGTTTCCATCATTTCCAAGACCTCATCATTACTCACATGCTTGATCCATGATATTCGCAACATCTGGATTAACTTATGAAAACTCATCAGTAGGTTGCCTATTGCTTTTCTCTGTTCTTTTTTCATCTTTGATATATCTTCTGAGTATCATATTCTCTAAGCCTTCCTTCCTCATTATGAGTTCACAAAAATTCAGTTGCCTCTTTTTGCTTGTAAATGACCTTTTTTTTCTATTTTCCTTAAAACTTTGTTGTTTATGTGCTCCATCCATGGTATTCTCAGTGTTCTTCTGTAAGACTTTTCAGATGTCTCAAGTTTTCTCTTCATCTGTGAGAAGATTGTCCAGTACTTACTGCCATGTAAAAAAAAACATATTACTTGACAATTCAGCAGTCTTTTCTTTGTTTCTAATGAAGTTTTTTTTTTCTGTTTCTTGATACTTTGCTTAGCTTCTGAAATGCTCTTTGTTTTTTGTGACAGCATTTTCCTATTTCTTAATACTTCACTTAGCTTCTGGAAGACAACTTGATGCAATGTTACATGACAAGCATCTAATACTAATATTTCCATTTCTCTTATAGATGTATCAAGAGCATTAACACAGCTGTTTCCCATCTAACAAAGGAACCCATGCCATGTTCATGGCATGTGTCACAATCACAGCAAATTATTCAAAATGGAAAAATCTTTTGTGAAGCTGAAGACTTTTGTTGGGGAAAATCCATGGATGACATCCCCCATAAAAAGTCAGACACCCTAATATCAAACACCATAAGGTCAAACAAGTTCCTTCAGAACTTTTAGAGCGGTATCAAACACAACCCCAGCAGGTTATTAAGGGCTACCACTGAACGGCTTAACATGGCAGGATACACCATTAAATGTGCTGGCCTGAGGAAATCAGCTAGTTATCCTATGTGATGAAAATAGTTTAGTTTATGACAGCAAGACCTGGGAAAACTAAGGGATCTGATTAAAGTGTTTGTTGAACAAATTCAAAGACTTCCAGTTATGCAAACACAATTTGGTTCTTTTCTGATAAGAACTTAATACCAGAAAGCAAGCAAGAAAAATAAAGGTGGCTTCTAGTTCCATGAAAGAATCCTAAGGATGCACTCATGTCATCTGTGGTGGTCTGCAATGCTGTGCGGTCCATGTGATGCTGTGCCACTTTCTAGGGCTTCATGATTAACACCTATATTTATAACAAGCTTTTGGACACAGTGGTCAAACCCAAGATCAAAGAAGTTACCTGAGATCATGTTCTAGCAGGATTTCTTTCTCAATCCCCTATGAGCCATGAGTAGCTAATAGAGAATTTTTATGATCATGTTATTCTTCTATGTGCTTCCCACCCCGGACATTAGTGATCATAGCTCTCCTCTATTTTCTGTCTATTGTAATTATTTATCAAATTTTGTCTTTTTGTGATCTCTCTTAAACCTTGTTCCATCATTCAGTTTCTTAAGCTCACTAAATTAGATTATGCATTGTTTTCCTCTTGCCTTAAATCTGTCCTGTGAGTATCACATTTTCCAAGCCCTCTTTCCTCATTATGTGCCCTAGAAATTTCAGTTGTCTCTTCCTGATGTTAAGTATAAGTTTTCTTTTTGTTTCCATTTTCTCTGAAACCTTTTCATTGCTCACATGTTTAGTCTATGGTATTCTCAGGATCCTTCTGTCGACTAACCTTTCTGTTACTTCAACCCTCTTCTTCGTCCATGTGGAGATTATCCAGCATTCAATACTATATAAGAAAAGATTTAGTCTATGGTATTCTCAGGATCCTTCTGTCGTCTAACCTTTCTGTTACTTCAACCTCTTCTTCGTCCATGCTGGAGATTATCAACATTCAGCCTTTATATAAGAAAAGATTTTAGTCTATGGTATTCTCTGGATCTGTCGACTAACCTTTCTGTTACTTCCTTCCCTCTTCTTCGTCCATGTGGAGATTATCCAGCATTCAATACTATATAAGAAAAGATTTGTGATCATATAATTCTCAGGATCTGATCATCAGCTAATATACCTTACTTCAACCCTCTTCTTCGTCCATGTGGAGATTATCAGCATTCAATACTATATGAAAAGATTTAGTCTGGTATTCTCAGATCTTCATGACTAACTTGCTGCTGTTACTTCAACCCTCTTCTTAATCCATGTGGAGATTATCAGCATTCAATACTATATAAGAAAAGATTTAGTCTATGTATTCTCCAGGATCCTTCTGTCGACTAGCTTACCTATTTGTAGCCTCTTCTTCGTCCATATGGAATTATCTAAGCATTCAATACTATGTAAGAAAAGATTTAAGTCTGTATTCTCAGGATCCTTCTGTGACTAACCTTTCTGTTACTTCAACCTCTTCTTCGTGTACAGAATTATCTTGACATTCAATACTATATAGAAAGATTTAAAATCTGTATTATTCTCAGGATCCTTCAATAAGACTAACCTTTCTGTTACTTCAACCCTCTTCTTCGTCCATGTGGAGATTATCCAGCATTCAATACTATATGAAAGAGTTAGTCTATGGTATTCTCAGGATCCTTCTAGCTGACTAACCTTTCCTTGCTTCAACCCTCTTCTTCGTCCATGTGGAGATTATCCACATTCAATATGAAAGATTTAGTCCTGGTATTCTCAGGATCCTAACCATAATGGAAGCTAACCTTTCTGTTACTTCAACCTCTTCTTCGTCCATGTGGAGATTATCAAAGCATTCAATATATACTTAGAAAAGATTTAGTCTATGGTATTCTCAGGATCCTTCTGTCGACTAACCTTTCCTGTTTCCTTCCAGCCCTCTTCTTATAGTCTCCATGTGGAGATTATCTCCAGCGACCAATACTATATAAGAAAAATTTAGTCTATGGTATTCTCAGGATCCTTCTGTCGACTAACCTTTCTATTTACTTTAACCTCTTCTTCGTCCATGTGGAGATTATCCAGCATTCAATACTATGTAAGAAAGATTTAGTCTATGGTATTCTCAGGATCCTTCATCATTAACCTTTCTGTTGCTTCCAACCCTCTTCTTCGTCCATGTGGAGATTATCCAAAGCGTCAATACTATATAAGAAAAGATTTAGTCTATGGTATTCTCAGGATCCTTCTGTGACCTAACCTTTCTGTTACTTCAACCCTCTTCTTCGTCCATGTGGAGATTATCTCAAGCATTCAATACTATATAGAAAAGATTTAGTCTATGGTATTCTCAGGATCCTTCTGTATTAACCTTTCTGTGCTTCAACCCTCTTGGTCATGTGGAGGATTATCCAGCATTCAATACTGCCATGAAAAGATTTAGTCTATGGTATTCCTCAGGATCCTTCTGTCGACTAATAACCTTTCTCTATTGCTTCAACCCTCTTCTTCGTCCATGTGGAGATTATCCAGCATTCAATACTATATAAGAAAGATTTAGTCTGTACTGGTATTCTCAGGATCATTACTGACGACTAACCTTTCTGTTACTTCCCAGCCTCTTCTTCGTCCATGTGGAGATTATCCAGCATTCAATACTTACTGAAAGATTTGAGTCTATGGTATTCTCAGGATCTCTTCTAAGACTAACCTTTTCTGTTACTTCAACCTCTTGATCACATGGAGATTATCCAGCATTCAATACTATATAAGAAAAGATTTAGTCTATGGTATTCTCAGGATCCTTCTATTCGACTAACCTTTCTGTTACTTTGCTCTATTTTAATACTCGTCCATGTGGAATTATGTCAGCATTCAATGCTATATGAAAAGATTTGGTGTGGCATTGTCTCAGGATCATGTCTGTCGACTAACCTTTCTGTTACTTCAACCCTCTTCTTCGTCCATGTGGAGATTATCCAGCATTCAATGCTATATAAGAAAAGATTTAGTCTATGGTATTCTCAGGATCCTTCTGTGATAACCTTTCTGTTACTTCTTCTCTTCTTACTGACCCACGCTGATTATCCAGCAGCATTCTAAATACTACATAAGAAAAGATTTGATCTGTAATTATTCTCAGGATCCTTCTGTCGACTAACCTTTCTGTTACTTCGCCACTCTTCTTCGTCCATGTGGAATTATCAAAGCATTGTTACTATATAAGAAAAGATTTGAATCATAGTATTCTCAGGGTCTTCACCTTGACTAACCTTGTGCTTCAACCCTCTTCGTCCATATGTGGAGATTATGTGGCTATTTTATATGAAAAAGATTTATTAGTCTATGGTATTCTCAGGATCCTTCTGTCGACTAACCTTTCTGTTACTTCAACCTCTTCTTCGTCCATGTGGAGATTATCCAGCATTCAGTACTATATAAGAAAAAGATTTGCAGTCATGGTATTCTCAGGATCCTTCTGTCGACTAACCTTTCTGTTACTTCAGCCTCTTCTTCGTCCATGTGGGAGATTATCCAGCATTCAATACTATATAAGAAAAGATTTAGTCTATGGTATTCTCAGGATCATGTCGACTAACCTTTCCTTAATTGCTTCCCAACCCTCTTCTTCGTCCATGTGGAGATTATCCAAAGCATTCAATGCTATATAAGAAAAGATTTAGTCTATGGTATTCTCAGGATCCTTCTGTGTCGACTAACCTTTCCTGTTACTTCAACCCTCTTCTTCGTCCATGTGGAGATTATCCAGCATTCAATACTGTAGAAAGGGTTGGTCACCTTGGTGACCTCAGGATCCTTCTAATATTCTTTCTCTGTTACTTCAACCCTCTTCTTAGTCCATGTGGAATTATCAGCATTCAATGCACTATGTAAGAAAAGATTTAGTCTATAGTATTCTCAGGATCCTTCTATGATAGGCTAACCTTTACTGTTACTTCAACCCTCTTCTTGAATTATGGAAGATTATCCAGCATTCAATACTATATAAGAAAGATTTCGGAGTCTATGGTATTCTCAGGATCCTTCTGTCGACTAACCTTTCTGTTACTTCAGCTTCTCTTCTTCGTCCATGTGATTATCAGCATTCAATACTATATAAAGAAAAGATTTAGTCATGGTATTCTCAGGATCCTTCTATAATCCGCCTGCTGTTAGCAACCCTCTTCTTCTAAATCACATAAATTATCCATTCAATACTATATAGAAAGGATTTAGTCTATGGTATTCTCAGGATCCTTCTGTCGTTAACCACTTTTCTATTTACATGCAACCCTCTTCTTCGTCCATGTGAATTATCTGGCATTCAATACTATGTAAGAAAGATTTCGATAGGTATTTCTCAGGATCATTACCATCGACTAACCTTCCTGTTACTTCAACCCTCTTCTTCGTCCATGTGGAGATTATCCCAGCATTCAATACTATATAAGAAAAGATTTAGTCTATGGTATTCTCAGGATCCTTCTGTCGACTAACCTTTCTTCATGGCCTCTTCTTAAATGCATGTGGAATTATCCAGCATTCAATACTATATAAGAAAAGATTTGATCCTATGGTATTCTCTCAGGATCCGATATTGGAGCTAACTTTTCATGCTTCTTATCTTCTTCGTCCATGTGGGTGCCAATTCAATACTATGAAAAAGATTTAGTCACTGGTATTCTCAGGATCCTATTACATCGACCTAACCTTTCTGTTGCCAACCCTCTTCTTAGTCATGTGAGATTATCCAGCAGTAATATATATAAGAAAAGATTTAGTCTATGGTATTCTCAGGATCCTTCTGTCATTAACCTTTCTGTTACTTCAACCCTCTTCTTCGTCTAACTGTGATTATCCAACTTCAATGCTATATAAGAAAAGATTTAGTCTATATAGGCAATATAGGATGTTATGACTAACCTTTCTGTTACTTCAGCCCTCTTCTTCCTCCATGTGGAGATTATCCAGCATTCAATACTGTGCAGAAAATTTAGTCTGGTATTCTCAGGATCCTTCTGTCGTCTAACCTTTCTGTTACTTTAGCCTCTTCTTCGTCCATGTGGAGATTATCCATTCAATACTATATAAGAAAGATTTAGTCTATGGTATTCTCAGGATCCTTCTGTCAGGCTTCTTTCTTTCCTGCCACTTCAAGCCTCTTCTTCGTCCTTTGGAGATTATCCAGCATTCAATACTATGTAAGAAAGATTTAGTCTATGGTGATCTTCTCAGGATCCTTCATAAAGACTAACATGTTGCTTCAACCCTCTTCTTCGTATGTGGAGATGTCAGCATTCAATGCTATGTAAAGAAAAATTTAGTCTGGTATTCTCAGGATCCTTCTGTCGTCTAACCTTTCTGTTACTTCAGCTTCCCTCTTAGCAGTCATGTGGAGATTATCCAGCATTAAACCTTTATGTAAGAAAGATTTAGATCTATGGTATTCTCAGGATCCTTCTGTCGACTAACCTTTCTGTACTTCAACCTCTTCTTCGTCCTGCATAACAGGAGATTATCCAGCATTCAATACTATATAAGAAAAGTTTAGTCTATGGTATTCTCAGGATCCGTCTGTCGACTAACCTTTCTGTTACTTCAGCCCTCTTCTTCGTCCATGTGGAAATTATCCAGCATTCAATACTATATAAAGAAAAGATTTAGTCTATGGTATTCTCAGGATCTTCTGTTATTCCTTTCTGTTACTTCAACTTCTTTATGTATTAATATGGAGATTATCCAGCATTTCATCTCATAAGAAAAAGATTTAGTCTGCTAGTATTCTCAGGATCCTTCTGTCGACTAACCTTTCTGTTACTTCCTTCTCTTACTTCGTCCATGTGGGGAATTATCCAGCATTCAATACTATATAAAGAAAGATTTAGTCTATGGTATTCTCCAGGATCCTTCTGTCGTCTAACCTTTCTGTTACTTCCAACCTCTTCTTCGTCCATGTGGAGATTATCAACGTATTCACTATATAAGAAAAAGTTTAGTCTGTGGTAGTACCTCTGAGATCAACTACAGCAAATTCAACACTTTCTGTCCTTCAACCCTCTTCTTCATCCATATTGGGGGTGTCAGCATTCAGCATCCTATAGAAAAATTTAGTCTATGGTATTCTCAGGATCCTTTATTCGACTAACCTTTCTGTTACTTCAACCATCTTCTTCGTCCATGTGGAGATTATCCAGCATTCAATACTATATAAGAAAAGATTTAGTCTATGGTATTCTCAGGATCCGTCTGTCGACTAACCTTTCTGTTACTTCAACCCTCTTCTTCGTCCATGTGGAGATTATCCAGCATTCAATACTATATAAGAAAAGATTTAGTCTATGGTATTCTCAGGATCCTTCTGTCGACTAACCTTTCTGTTACTTCAACCCTCTTCTTCGTCCATGTGGAGATTATCCAGCATTCAATACTATATAAGAAAAGATTTAGTCTATGGTATTCTCAGGATCTTCTTCCTTGACTAACCTTTCTGTTACTTCAACCTCTTCTTCGTCCATGTGGAGATTATCCAGCATTCAATACTATATAAGAAAAGATTTAGTCTATGGTATTCTCAGGATCCTTCTGTCGACTAACCTTCCTGTTACTAAACCCTCTTCTTCGTCCATGTGGAGATTATCCAGCATTCAATGCTATATAAGAAAAGATTTAGTCTATGGTATTCTCAGGATCCTTCTGTCGACTAACCTTTCTGTTACTTCAACCCTCTTCTTCGTCCATGTGGAGATTATCCAGCATTCAATACTATATAGAGAAAGATTTGAGTCTATGGTATTCTCAGGATCCTTCTGTCGACTAACCTTTCTGTTACTTCAACCCTCTTCTTCGTCCATGTGGAGATTATCAGCATTCAATACTATATAAGAAAAGATTTAGTCTATAGTATTCTCAGGATCCTTCTGTCGACTAACCTTTCTGTTACTTCAACCCTCTTCTTAGATCCCATGTGGGAATTGCTCCAGCATTCAATACTATATAAGAAAAGATTTAGTCTATGGTATTCTCAGGATCCTTCTGTCGTCTAGCCTTTCTGTACTTCAACCTCTTCTTCATCCATGTGGAGATTATCCAGCATTCAATACTATATAAGAAAAGATTTAGTCTATGGTATTCTCAGGATCCTTCTGTCGTCTAACCTTTCTGTTGCTTCAACCCTCTTCTTCGTCCATGTGGAGATTATCCAGCATTCAATACTATATAAAGAAAGATTTAGTCTATGGTATTCTCAAGGATCCTTCTGTCGTCTAACCTTTCTGTTACTTCAACCCTCTTCTTCGTCCATGTGGAGATTAATCCAGCATTCAATACTATATAAGAAAAGATTTAGTCTATGGTATTCTCAGGATCCTTCTGTCGACTAACCTTTCTGTCACTTCAACCCTCTTCTTCGTCCATGTGGAGATTATCCAGCATTCAATACTATATAAGAAAAGATTTAGTCTATGGTATTCTCAGGATCCTTCTGTCGTCCTAACCTTTCTGTTACTTCAACCCTCTTCTTCGTCCATGTGGAGATTATCCAGCATTCAATACTATATAAGAAAAGATTTAGTCTATGGTATTCTCAGGATCCTTCTGTCAGCTAACCTTTCTGTTACTTCAACCCTCTTCTTCGTCCATGTGGAGATTATCCAGCATTCAATACTATATAAGAAAAGATTTAGTCTATGGTATTCTCAGGATCCTTCTGTCGACTAGCCTTTCTGTTACTTCAACCCTCTTCTTCGTCCATGTGGAGATTATCCAGCATTCAATACTATATAAGAAAAGATTTAGTCTATGGTATTCTCAGGATCCGTCTGTCGACTAACCTTTCTGTTACTTCAATAACTTCTTCGTCCATGTGGAGTCCATCCAGCATTCAATACTATATAAGAAAAGATTTAGTCTATGGTATTCTCAGGATCCTTCTGTCGACTAACCTTTCTGTTACTTCAACCCTCTTCTTCGTCCATGTGGAGATTATCCAGCATTCAATACTATATAGAGAAAGATTTAAGTCTATGGTATTCTCAGGATCCTTCTGTCGTCTAACCTTTCTGTTACTTCAACCCTCTTCTTCGTCCATGTGGAGATTATCCAGCATTCAATACTATATAGAGAAAGATTTAGTCTATGGTATTCTCAGGATCCTTCTGTCGTCTAACCTTTCTGTTACTTCAACCCTCTTCTTCGTCCATGTGGAGATTATCCAGCATTCAATACTATATAGAAAGATTTAGTCTATGGTATTCTCAGGATCCTTCTGTCGACTAACCTTTCTGTCACTTCCAACCCTCTTCCTTCGTCCATGTGGAGATTATCCAGCATTCAATACTATATAAGAAAAGATTTAGTCTATGGTATTCTCAGGATCCGTCTGTCGGCTAGCCTTTCTGTTACTTCAACCCTCTTCTTCGTGCATGTGGAGATTATCCAGCATTCAATACTATATAAGAAAAGATTTAGTCTATGGTATTCTCAGGATCCTTCTGTCGACTAACCTTTCTGTTACTTCAACCCTCTTCTTCGTCCATGTGGAGATTATCAGCATTCAATACTATATAAGAAAATTTTAGTCTATGATACTAGGATCCTTCTGTACGATAACCTTTCTGTTACTTCAACCCTCTTCTTCGTCCATGTGGAGATTATCCAGCATTCAATACTATATAAGAAAAGATTTAGTCTATGGTATTCTCAAGGATCTGCTTCTGTCGACTAACCTTTCTGTTACTTCAACCCTCTTCTTCGTCCATGTGGAGATTATCCAGCATTCAATACTATAAGAAAGATTTAGTCTATGGTATTCTCAGGATCCTTCTGTCGACTAACCTTTCTGTTACTTCAACCCTCTTCTTCGTCCATGTGGAGATTATCCAGCATTCAATACTATATAAGAAAAGATTTAGTCTATGGTATTCTCAGGATCCTTCTGTCGACTAACCTTTCTGTTACTTCAACCCTCTTCTTCGTCCATGTGGAGATTATCAGCATTCAATACTATATAAGAAAGATTTAGTCTATGGTATTCTCAGGATCCTTCTGCCAATTAACCTTTCTGTTACTTCAGCCCTCTTCTTCGTCCATGAATTCTCCAGCATTCAATACTATATAGAAAAGATTTAGTCTATAGTATTCTCAGGATCCTTCTGTCGTCTAACCTTTCTGTTACTTCAACCCTCTTCTTCATCCATGTGGAGATTATCCAGCATTCAATACTATATAAGAAAAGATTTAGTCTATGGTATTCTCAGGATCCTTCTGTGTCCTTCTTTCTGTTACTTCAACCCTCTTCTTCGTCCATGTGGAGATTATCCAGCATTCAATACTATATAAGAAAAGATTTAGTCTATGGTATTCTCAGGGATCCTTCTGTCGTCTAACCTTTCTGTTACTTCAACCCTCTTCTTCGTCTGCATGCTGGAAGTTATCCAGCATTCAATACTATATAAGAAAAGATTCTAGTCTATGGTATTCTCAGGATCCTTCTGTCGACTAACCTTTCTGTCACTTCAACCCTCTTCTTCGTCCATGTGGGGTATCCAGCATTGTTTATATGAAGATTTGAGTATAGGCATTACAGGTCATGCAATAGTCAACACTTTCTGTTTCAGCTCTGTGATCCATGTGGGGGTATCCAGCATTCAATACTATATAAGAAAGATTTAGTCTATGGTATTCTCAGGATCCTTCTGTGCGACTAACCTTTCTGTTACTTCAACCCTCTTCTTCGTCCATGTGGAGATTATCCAGCATTCAATACTATATAAGAAAAGATTTAGTCTATGGTATTCTCAGGATCCTTCTGTCGACTAACCTTTCTGTTACTTCAACCCTCTTCTTCGTCCATGTGGAGATTATCCAGCATTCAATACTATATAAGAAAAGATTTAGTCTATGGTATTCTCAGGATCCGTCTGTCGACTAGCCTTTCTGTTACTTCAACCCTCTTCTAATAGTCCATGTGGAGATTATCCAGCATTCAATACTATATAAGAAAAGATTTAGTCTATATGGTATTCTCAGGATCCTTCTGTCGACTAACCTTTCTGTTACTTCAACCCCTCTTCTTCGTCATGTGGAGATTATCCAGCATTCAATACTATATAAGAAAATTTAGTGTATGAACATTCTCAGGATCCTTCTGTCGTCTAACCTTTCTGTTACCCCAACCCTCTTCTTCGTCCATGTGGAATTATCCAACTGAAACTCAATACTATATAAGAAAGATTTAGTCTATGGTATTCTCAGGATCCTTCTGTCGTCTAACCTTTCTGTTACTTCAACCCTCTTCTTCGTCCATGTGGAGATTATCCAGCATTCAATACTATATAAGAAAAGATTTAGTCTATGGTATTCTCAGGATCCTTCTGTCGACTAACCTTTCTGTCACTTCAACCCTCTTCTTCGTCCATGTGAATTCTCCAGCATTCAATACTATATAAGAAAAGATTTAGTCTATGGTATTCTCAGGATCCTTCTGTCGTCTAACCTTTCTGTTACTTCAACCCTCTTCTTCGTCCATGTGGAAGTATCCAGCATTCAATGCTATATAAGAAAGATTTAGTCTATGGTATTCTCAGGATCCTTCTGTCGACTAACCTTTTTTCTGTTACTTCAACCCTCTTCTTAGTCCATGTGGAGATTATCCAGCATTCAATACTATATAAGAAAAGATTTAGTCTATGGTATTCTCAGGATCCTTCTGTCGACTAACCTTTCTGTTACTTCAACCCTCTTCTTCGTCCATGTGGAGATTATCAGCATTCAATACTATATAAGAAAAGATTTAGTCTATGGTATTCTCAGGATCCGTCTGTCGACTAACCTTTCTGTTACTTCAACCCTCTTCTTCGTCCATGTGGAGATTATCCAGCACATTCAATACTATATAAGAAAAGATTTAGTCTATGGTATTCTCAGGATCCTTCTGTCGACTAACCTTTCTGTTACTTCAACCCTCTTCTTCGTCCATGTGGAGATGTCCAACATTCAATACTATATAAGAAAAGATTTAGTCTATGGTATTCTCAGGATCCGTCTGTCGACTAACCTTTCTCTGTTAGCACAGCCCTCTTCTTCGTCATGTGGAGATTATCCAGCATTCAATACTACTTATATAAGAAAAGATTTAGTCTATGGTATTCTCAGGATCCTTCTGTCGACTAACCTTTCTGTTACTTCAACCCTCTTCTTCGTCCATGTGGAGATTATCCAGCATTCAATACTATATAAGAAAAGGTTTAGTCTATGGTATTCTCAGGATCCTTCTGTCGTCTAACCTTTCTGTTACTTCAACCCTCTTCTTCGTCCATGTGGAGATTATCCAGCATTCAATACTATATAAGAAAAGATTTAGTCTATGGTATTCTCAGGATCCTTCTGTCGACTAACCTTTCTGTTACTTCAACCCTCTTCTTCGTCCATGTGGAGATTATCCAGCATTCAATACTATATAAGAAAAAGATTTAGTCTATGGTATTCTCAGGATCCTTCTGTCGTCTAACCTTTCTGTTACTTCCAACCCTCTTCTTCGTCCATGTGGAGATTATCCAGCATTCAATACTATATAAGAAAGATTTAGTCTATGGTATTCTCAGGATCCGTCTGTCGACTAACCTTTCTGTTGCTTTAACCTCTTCTTCGTCCATGTGGAGATTATCAGCATTCAATACTATATAAGGAGTTAGTCTATGGTATTCTCAGGATCCTTCTGTCGTCTAACCTTTCTGTTACTTCAACCCTCTTCTTCGTCCATGTGGAGATTATCCAGCATTCAATACTATATAAGAAAATATTTATATTATGTAATAGTTTAATACTCTTTCCTTTGTTTCTAATGAATGTTATCCAAAGATTATAACCTATTCACTTTCCAGATTTTTTTTTTTTTTTTTTTTAATCATTTCACCCCGAGCAAGGCGGAAACGCCACTGATGTGCAGGGGGTTACATAAATGTAAAAAGATCAATTAGAAAAGAGTGAGGAGTACAAGCTAGTTAGAAAGGAACAATAGAAAGCTGAGAAAGAAGGTGCGATGACAGATACATAGGAGGAGAGAAAGGGAAGGTTATACAGGGGAGGGGAGAGAGCTAGAGGCCAGTGGTTAGTAGATGAGTATTAACTTTGCATTTAAATTTCTGGAGGTTGTAGCCGTCAGGAAAGCAAGAATACGGGAGTGAGTTCCACAGGCGGGAAGTGCGAGAGAGGAAGCTGCAGGAGTAGAATTGTCGTCTGCATTTAGCTAACCTGACTGTGAATGGGTGGGACCCAGTTGCCAGTCTGGTTGCACGGGTAAACACCTGTTGAGGAGGCATCAGTGACTTAAGTTCGTCTGAGCAGAAGCCATGAAAATATTTATAGAAGAGACAGAGGGAGGCCACATTTCGACGATGGGAAAGTGGCTGCAGTCGAGTCGCCAGATCAGTACCTATCACATTACAGACTCTCCTTTGGAACTTGTCAAGAACACTGAGGAGAACGGCAGGGGCACCTGACCATAAATGGCAGCAGTACTCCATGCATGGACGGATGGTTGACTTGTATATATGCAGGATGGATTCAGGTGGAAAAAACATCCTGGATCGACAAAGTGACCCAACCTTCTTAGCAGTAGATTTTGCTATGGATTCAATATTTAAATCAGTTTCATCTCTGAGCAGAGCCTAAAATTTTTTCTTGTTGATATGAACAGTTGTAATTTGAAGTATGCACCTTGCTTTGAAGGCTTATGACCATATCACACTGAAACATTGGTTCTAGTATGATCACTGTAATTAAGCAACGTCACACCTGGTCAGTAGGATTGAGTTTTCTGTTCCTTTTGAAGTCCTTTTCATTACCTTTCATTCCCAGTAACCCCTTGTAGTTTAGTCACATTATTGCCTTCCTTGGGGTAAATTGATAAAAAAAAAAAACTAATGTGTTGTGATGTAAGCAGAGAATGTTGTGACATAAGCAGAGAATGTTGTGACATACACAATGTGTTGTGATGCAAGCAAAGAATGTTATAAAATAAGCAGAATGCTGTGGTATAAGCAGAGAATGTTGTGATTTAAGCAGAAAATGTTGTAAGCAAAGAGTTGTGATGTGAAGATAGAAAGTTGTGACAGGGTGTGAGGGGAATATTTTGTTATATACATTTAAGGATGCAGGCTCTTAGGTCATAATTATGACTTACTAGCAGTATAGCCCAGTGTTGCTCGGGTGTAATGAAAGCTTTAAAACTAATCCATGGTCCTGGAGCTCAGACTCTTTGGACGTTGGCACGAAAGACTAAAAAGCAATAGTTGTTTCCATTTAAAGCAAAACCATAGACCGAAAGAAAAATGAATGGATGTAAGTCAAATTTTGATTTCCTGGTATCAATATCAAATAAGTTTTTTTCGTCGTAAACTGAATATTGAAGGGTAAATAAGTCCTCTGAGTAAATGGTATCATGGCTGAGAATAAGAACTACAATTATACCTACTTAGAGCCAAACCTGAAGCAAAAACTAAAATAAAAAAGGGTTGAAAAAATACAGACATACAGGCAGATAAACAGACACACACACAAACATCTTGCCTTATATATATATATATACATATATATTATCGATTTTCTGCAGTATTGTATGAACAACAACCTTGAAACTTCTGAATATTGTTTCTTATGTCTTTGTCTATGAGTGTATCAAATTTGATTAAAATCGAACCACTCCTTCTATAACTCGATTTTTTCGATTATCGATTTTCGATATTTATCAAGGGTACCTCAACACAAAACCTAGCTAAGAACACTCACTGACACTTATAGTACAACTGTGTAAATTTTCAAGAAAATAGGTTCAGCTGTTTCGGAGTCTATAGGTAACAGAGAGACACACACACAGACACACACACACACACACAGAGACAAAGTTCCATTTATAAATAAGTTTAGATTGGTAATTGCTTTTGTTCTATGAATATTGCTTTATAAGTCTGTTTTTATTATTGATTACTTATATATATATGAAATGATTTGTTTGAACATTATTTTTGATCGATACTCGTATTTAAGTAGATATTCTGTTTATAATCAAACAGTATTATATATTTATTTCTTCCAGCCTGATTATTGATGATAAATTTTTGTTACGAAAATGTGTGTAATTCAGCAGGATTCGAAACTGCGACCCCTATCCACATAGGGGAAGCCAACAATTGATCTGGCTCGTCTTGTACCTTTCAACCACGAATAACCAACAGTCTAAAGAAAGTCAATCAAGCCTATATAACACAATTTACTGTTTGATTATAAACAGAATATCTACTTAAATACAAGTATCGATCAAAATAATGTTCAAACAAATCATTTCAAATTGTTAGTTTGTTTATAACCATTTCGTTAATCTTCGTTAATTTCTGTTATATATATATATTTTTTTCATGTATGATTATAGAAATTTTAGGATAAGCTGAAAAGTTTATAGAGTTGGGCCCAGATGTCACACATGATAAAATAAAGGTCATTAAGTTCAAAAAATTTGAAATTTTCTTATATACATATATAAATAAATATAATAAATATATGACAATTTTGAAAACTCTATTTTGACATATTTAATATGTACAGAGTGCGAAAGGTAAATCATTGACATGTATATATATATATTTTGTATCCTAATGTAAACATGTCGGACTTAATTCATTTCTTAAAATAAAATTGTCTTTGTTTACATTTGTTTATATTAAGATATGAAAACAGAGCAGATATGAATTCATCAAAAAATCGGAAAAAATGTGTTCAAAAGCACTACTTTGGGCTTTGTTTAAGCATAAGTCCTGCATGGTTGAGTAGTTAAGACATATAAAATCTAATGAGAATTTGCCCTAGGAGACAAAAGTTCAAATCTTATTTCTCTAAATAGATTTCTTGATTATTCTGGTCATTAGATGTAAAAAAAATATACTGAAACACTGAATATCTACTCAATTACAAGTATCCATTAAAAAAAATATTTTAACACTATATATATATATATATATATATATATATATAGTGTTAAAATATATATATAGTGTTAAAATATATATATATATATATATATATATATATATATGTATATATATACATATATATATATGTATATATATATATATATATATATATTTCATTTAGAAATGAGATATTTCTGCAACCTAGGTTTCAACCTTTCAGTATCTCCAGGCAATTTATAATAAATGATTTTCCGTTTTTCAAAAAATCCCCATTTGGAAAACGGAAAATCAGTTATTATAAATTGCCTGGAGATACTGAAAGGTTGAAACCTAGGTTGCAGAAATAACTCATTCATGAACATTCATAAAAAATCCCTGTTATGTGAGCGTTCTTGAAAAAAACTGTAAAATCAGTTATTATAAATCGCCTGAAGACACCAGATCGTAGAAACCTGGGTTGCGTAATATAACTCGTTTACAAATGAAAAATATATATATATAACATTGTAACTATTGTGAATTATGGATGTTTTCCCTGTGTACTTGGACATTTTTTAAAGTTGTATATGTTTATATGGGATATGCATTGTGGTGTAATGGATATTGTCTCAAAATGAGAAATCGGAACACTTAGTTAAAATTCCAGTTGAATTCAGTTCATTCACTTAAACATAAATACCCTTGGGAAAAGTATAAATCCATCTCTTTTCCCTCAAGCTATCGGTTGAATAGCAGGACAGATTTAGTTCTATAGCCTTGGTTGGCAACCAGTCTACCACAGAAAGTAACGGCAACCTACTGTGGGAAGATGTTGCCATTACTTTCTGTATTAGACTGGTTGCCAACCAAGGCTATAGAACCCAATCTGTTCTGTTATTTAACACATAACTGGAGGAAGAGATAGATTAATACCTTTCCAAAGGGTATTAGTGTGTAAGTGAATGCAGGGCATTCAACTGGAATTCAAACTCAGCTCCTCGATTTCTCTCTCCAAACCGATATCCACTGCACCACTATGCGCATCCGTCAAGAAAGCTTACAGCACCTGGTATTCCCAAGCGATCACCCATCTAAGTAATGACCAGGCTCAACATTGCTTAACTTCGGGGATCGGACAAGCACCAGTGTATTCAACGTGACATGACCGTAAACTGCTCTTGACCTGCTAGCTTGGCGTCAGTCACTTTCCCACCACTGTCATGGAGCTTCCCTGTGCCTTTTCTATAAATACTTTCATGGTAATTGTTTTAATGAGCTTTCATTTTCTTTGGTGACTCAACCTCGTGAATTTAAGTGTAGTACTAGATTGGCAATAGGTTGCACCATTTTATTGTTGAAACAGGTCAATGGAACTGCTAGTTTCATTCTAATTGTTTCTTCTCTCACACTTCCAACTTGCAGGAACTCACTTCTGGCTTCTTCCTTTCTTGTCAACTGCAATCTTTAAAAGTTCAATTGCAATGTCAATCATCATCTTCTATCTTCTTGAACATGTTCTTTTAATGATTAGAAATAATCATTAAAGTCTTCACACTTTCTGTCACTCTTAGTAATCTCTTGCATCTTGATGGTATTATTGGTTTACTGGGAATGAAATGATTAAAAATTATATATATATATATATATATATATATATATATATATATACATACATTTTTCTGATTTCTATATTACTTTTAATTTTTGAAAGCGAAAGGCTTTCACTCTTAGTAATCTCTTGCATCTTAGTGGTATTATTGGCTTACTTGGAATGAAATGATTAAAAATTATATATATATATATATATAACACATATATATATTTTTTTCTGATTTCTATATTACTTACTCTTAATTTTTGAAACCAAAAGGCTTTCACTTTTAGTAATCTCTTGCATCTTGGTGGTATTATTGCCTTACTTGGAGTGAAATGATTAAAAATTATATATATATTCTGATTTCTATATTACTTACTCTTAATTTTTGAAACTAAAAGGCTTACGGACATATTACATTTAAACACCAGTTCCTATATGGTCACTAACGTTAAGCAACATCAAGCTTGGTCAATATTTACATTGGTGACCACAGGGGAACATGAGGTGCTGTAAGCTTGAATGTGTGGGTGGTGTAATAAACCATGGCTCAGATTTGTTAAATGAACAGCTGAGTTCTAATTCCATTTGGGTTCATTATATTTACAAACACAAATACCCTTGGAAAAGGGATGAATCCACCTCTTCTCCCCTCAGCTATGGGTTAATTATTAAAAACTGTATCATTAAAACCTTTATTGTCTCAAAAAAGATTGCATGCAAAATATTTAGATTTTGGCAGTAAACACCAATGGAGGTTGATAAGGACTAAAGAAAAAAAAAAATTAAGACCAAAAGATAGGGTAGAAAATATTGATCTGGTAAATGTGATTAACCAAATTGATCTACGATTGGTTTCAGTGCCATATGTGATATAGACTTAGGCGATCATGTCTGTTTTGATCAGTGACTAACTCGGCAGAAGATTTTTCCATGGTAGGTTCTTTCTGCATTAGACTGGTAGGCAACCAACACTATAGAATCCAATCTGCTCTGCTATTTAATCCATAGCTAGAGGAAGAAGTATTGGATTCATACCTTTCCCAAAGGTATTTGTGCAAAAGTGAATTCAACAGGAATTCAAAGTATGAGATTACCAGATCAATTCTAAGGGGTTAATCTATATGACCTGTTTTTTGTTTTTTTTGTTTTGTTGTTACATATTTTTAATTGCTTTGTTTCACTACAATGATCTCAGTTTGAAATGTTTCCTGTTTCTTCTGACAGAGCAGATGAAAAGTGGCACAAGTACCGAAGTGCCATAGCACCACGTCTCCTGCGACCCCAGATGGCAGCTGGCTATACAGACAAACTCAGTAACATTGTCTCGGACTTAATTAACCGAATACACAAGATCAGAAATAGAGAAGACCACACGGTACCAATGTTACAGAATGAACTCTACAAATGGGCCACTGAATGTAAGCAGATCGGAAGAGAAATAAATTTGTTTAAAGGGAATAATACTAACTATACATTCATTTACTTTTATTAATGTATATATACAAGCACATATCTATCTATCTATCTATCTATCTATCTATCTCAGTCTGTTCATATTTATCTATCTATCTATCTATCTATCTCAGTCTCTACATTTATCTCAGTCTCTACATCTATCTCAGTATCTATCTATCTATCTATCTATCTATCTATCTATCTATATCTCTTTTTCTCTCTCTCTCTCTCTATCTATCTATTTATCTATCTCAGTCATTCCATATCTATCTATCTATCTATCTATCTATCTTATAAATTATACTTTAGAAAATGTACAAACTACAAGCTACTACAAAATTGAACATTTTGTTTCAACATTAAAAAACAGTGCCTCATGAAGTAGTTACTCATTGTAGTAATAAACGTTATTTTTGAAAAGCTTTTAAAAAATAACGTTTATTACCATAATTATTAACTATCTGATGAGACATTGTTCTTTCAATGTTGAAATAAAATGTACAATTTTGTAGTAGATTATAGTTTGTACATGATCTAAAGTATAATTTATAATAAATATTCATTGCTCTATTTTCATATTGTGCACTGTTTTAAATTAATGTTTTGAACATTGCATGTATGTTCTTCATTCCTTATTGATTTGTATGTATATATATATATATATATATATATATATATATATATATGTATGTATATATATATAAACAATATGTGAGTGGTACAAATGATACAAATCATTATTATTTTGTAAACATGGACATGTTAAAATACATATGTATAAAAGCAATATACAACTGTTGTAGAGCAGCTGACACCCCTGTAGCACACTCAAATATGGAGTGGCCTGTAGCACAAAATAGCTATATAAACAAAGAATAATGGCAGTCAGGGATTCGGAGTGTCATTGACGATTATTATCAGGCTGTGCTCTCTGCGACTCTAACAATTAACATCTTGTCTCTTTCTAATTATTGTAGTTCTGCATTATCTGTGTTGGTCTTGTTTGTACTTAATATTCATGTTATGGGGAAACACACCTATTCCTCAGATAATGGACTCTCCCTCCTATATTAATAAGAGTTAACAGGAAGTTCTTAGAAGTTCTAGGGAGTTCTTGAGAGTTCTATTGGAGTTCAGTAGAACTACTAGTTAGTTCCAGTTTGGACATAGTTGGACTAAGGCAGTTGATATTAGTCGGCAGTCAGCCGAATACTAAGGAGTCAGCTTTCAGTGGAAGATTACCAAGTTCCTAACATTTTGGGTACATTAAGCCAATTAGCAACCGACATAGCACGATTATAACCTTCAGTGCAAAAACTACTCCACAACAATTCATTAGCATGGATATTGGGCTGTAGATATTCCAGTACACATCATCTGGTATCATACTGTCACCTCGGTAATACAACAACGACTGGACTTGCTCTTTCTCTCTCTCTCTCTCTCTCTCTCTATATATATATATATATATATATATGTGTGTGTGTGTGTGTGTGTGTGTGTGTGTGTGTGTATCAGGTTGGAATGAAAGATTTGTCTAACTTGTATATTACAAATGAAGATAGTAATGCTTATAGAAATATTAATCAACAGTATAATATTCATCACTTCCTAGAATCCCATTCTGTCTGTGAAAAAATTATAGATATGTTTGTTTTGATATAAAATATGAGACTGGCTCATCTTAAATCTCTTCTCTTCATGTTGACCATAGGCCATCCAAGTGGTTGTGCTTCCCCAAAATATGATACTATACTATACCACTCTACTATACCCCAATTTTTATAAGATGCTATTCATATAAAATACAAATTTTATTGTAACCTAATCATGAACAATAATGGACCATATGCAATGTAGGTGAACAATTCAATGAGAAAAATTGAAAACAAATTCATAGTATCTAAATACAAATTGGTGACATGTTATATAGATCATTCCATCTTGATAATAAACATCTTAATAATAATTAATATTATTTATGCTAACCTGGTTGCTACTTTACGAGATGACATACCAGTTTTATCAAGAGTGCAAATATCAGTCAATTAAGTGCCATACATGATGCACACTTGAGCGATCATGTCTCTTTCGAGACATGACTAACTGGGCAGAATATTATCCCGCAGTAGGTTACCATTGCTTTCTGCAGTAGACTGTTTGACAGCCAAGGCTATAGAACCCAATCTGTCTTGTTATTTAACTCATAACTGGAGGGAAGAGACAGATTAATACCTTTCCCAGGAGTATTCATGCATAATTGAATGCAAGGAATTCAACTGGAATTCAAACTCAGCTCCCCATTTTCTTTTTCCAAGCCGATATTTACTGCACCACAATGCACATACGTTGCAAATGTGGGCAGCTAAATTTAGGAATATTGTTCAAGATGACCTAAATTCTGTACATCCTGCAACCACCACCAACAACAAAAACATTGATCATGTTCACTACATGATAAATTAACATCTTCATAATAATTAATATTATTAATGAATAATTAACATATCAACAATGTTTTGCCACAATTTTTAATATCAACTTAAAATTTTTTTTCTTAAAAAATTAAATAATTTTGGCACATTCAACATTATGGATTAAGAAAACACTGGATTTTATTTCATGTCATAAAAGACTGAATATGAGCAAAAACAAATTCATGGATTTGGATGAAAAAAAGACACAAGAATGGCGTCAAAAACTGCTAAATTTTTTTTTATCCCTTAATAGTTAATTGAGCTTAGTTTAATTTCTAACATATATAAATGTAGGTTGAAAAAGTAAACAACATAACAAGGGTCACAAAGCGTTTATAAATTTATAAACATTTATTTCTTTATAAATGATTATTTTTTATATTTATTTCTTTATAAATGATAAATATTGAATTACTATAATGATTCTAATTGCATCAATTAGTTAATTAATTTTTTGAATGTTGTAAATATAAAAGTATTTTTTAAATGTTAAAAATGTTAAAAAGTTGAATAATTTTCACACATTCAACATTATGGATAAAATATAGTGAATTTTATTTTGTGTCATATGAAGACTTAACATCAGCAAATTCATATATATATATATATAAAACATAAATTTTTTATGGTATGCTATACTTATGGGGAAAAGTCAGTATATGCATTCTACCCACAATGCAGCAGTGATCAGCATATATAAATAGTTGAATCAAAATGCAATTAAAATACATGGCCTAATGATTATGATCAAGCATCTGTTTAATAGGTCTGACAAGGTACATTTGTTTTGATTGTTTTGTTAGTTTTATAGTATGCATACAATTTTTTAAATTAGTTGTCTAAAGGTTTGTTGATTCTGAGTGCTTTTGTCTAAAGTATGAACCATTTTAAAGGATTATTGCTATAGTCTTTTAATAAATATTGCATAAGTATGAAAAGATGTTAGAATTAGACATTTTTTTAATTTTTAAATATGGCCAATACATTGTGGCCATAATAAATGTTATTAAGGGTTATTTCTCTTTTTTTTTTTTTTTTTACAATGGTTTCCATGACTTGCAAATTTTTTTGGCAGTGAACTTATCACTTCGTTTCACCCCCACCACCACCATCACCACCAGTCTTATGAACAGGAGTAAGGATTTATCCCTTGCTGTCTATTTATGATTGATTTTCTGGTTCATTCTAAAGTCTTTTTCCTTCTCTTTCACTCCCAGTAGCCCCCTTGCATCTTAGTGGCATCATCACTTTCCTCGGGGTGAAATGATTAAAAAAAGAAATAGAGTAATTATTTCATTTATGTTCTTTATAGAAATGGTTTATACTTTAGATAAAAGCAACCTGGAACCAACTAATGGACTATTTTTACACTCATCAAGTCCATGAAAGAAAACACATGTTTGCATGGAAAAAAAAATTAATAAGAAAGTACATTGTGATCCTTTTTCAATTAAACATGTATTAATGATGGTTTGTTGCCCAAATGCACATCTGTTTATAGATATGATTTTTTTTTCCATTTTTAGAATAATCTTGCTTTTATTTTCAGCTGTTGGTATTGTACTGTTTGGGCGCCGGTTAGGCTGTCTGCAAGACCACATGCCACAGAATATCCAGGATCTCATCAATGCTGTTGGTGTCATGTTCGTCACTGGCCACCAAATGGCTGTGGGGGCAAATATCCATCAGTTTCTAAACACAAGCATCTGGCGAAAACATGTCTCTGCCTCGGACATTATTTATGGCTTTGGTAAGACTTTAAATTTCTTTAACGCTCACAGGCAACTCTCTATTCATCTCCACCCCACTTTGCCACTCTCTCTATTTCTCCCACCCCACCACCATTCTTTCTCTATTTTCCCCACTATAACTTTCCACTCTCTATTTACCCCACAACCTTTCTCTCTATATTTTCACACTCATTTCTCTCTTTATTCCTCCACCTCCCTTTCCCTCCTTATTTCCTCCATCCTATTCTATTTTCCCCACTTGACTCTTTCTATTCCTCTACTCTTTTTCTCTCTTTGTTTCTTCAGCCTCTTTCTCTCTCCACTTTGCCACCCTATTTCTTTCTCTCTATTTTCTCCACACACACACACACACACACACTTGCAAACCACTACCTGTCAACAAGGTGCTCTCACTATGTATGATATACCATTAAATGCAAAATGGCTTCTTCTTTATGTGCCATGTCCCTTTACCACATAAGCGATCATAGCCCTCCACATCTTTCTGTTCCTTGTAGCTCTTAATAGCTTTTTCTTATTTCTCCCAAACCCTCTTCTACATATCCATTTACTTAAGTCCATCAATTCCTCTGTTCCTCTTTACCTCAATCTACCCTGTGAATATCAGATTTTCCAAGCCCTCCTTCCTCATTGCATGCACCAGAAATTTCAACTGATGTTAAGTATAAGTTTCCTTTTTGTTTCCATTATCTCTAAAACTTTGTTGTTGTTCACATGTTTGCTTTATGGTATCCTAAGCAACTTAGCTTAGCTAAGTCTGGTACAAGGCCACAGTAGTATAGAATATAGTAAGGAATGAATTTACCATACAAGAAAAGGATCTATAGCCATTTTGTCATGGTATTTGTATCAGACTTAGCCAAGCTTAGTTAACACCTACTTATATATGACTTTCTGGCAAACTTGGACCTTTGTGCCACAAAAACACAGTGTCAAAAAGATGGTTTTCCCTTGACACTGCTATTATTACCTTCACTTCTCAGCAATGTTTATTGTTTTAAAAAGAGATGATTAGAATTGTGGTAAAAACTAAACATACAACAAATCGGAAGGTATACATTTTCTTTGCTCTTCAAAATTAACAACAAAAATAATAAAAAGAGGGATTCAAACATGAAATGCACCTCAAGGCACATTTTCTTTTATTAAAACTTTCAAATATCACATGGAATTGTGGATGGATGCTGTAGAGCAATAGATATTGGCTTAGAACATGAAACTGAAGAGCTGAGTTCAAATTCCAGTTGAATTTGTTGCATTCACTTTTGCACAAATACCTATGGGAAAGGTATCCATCTCTTCACTCCAGCTATGAGTCAAATAGCAGGACAGACTAGAGTCTATAGCCTTGGTTAGCGACCAGTCTACTGCAGAAAGTAATGGCAACCTACTGCAGAAAAATCTTCTGCTCAGTCAGTCATGTCTCTTTCAAGACATGGCTTGTAAATTTTAATGCTTCCAAAACAAAGCTGCTATCTATTAACCATCACAGACAATCATTCCTCCCGCCCATTAACATAGATCAGGTTTCTCTCCCTGAAAGTAAAACACTGCACCTCCTCCGATTAACTCTCCCATCAGACCTCAAGTGGAATAACTATATAGAATCCATAGCTGAATCAGCTGCTAAGAAAGTCAGTTCTCCGTGTAGGGCCAGGAAGTTTTTCCGATCCAAAACAATCCTGCACATATACACATCTACCATCTGTCCGTGCATTGAATATTACTGCCATATCTGGTCGGGTGCTCCTGCTATCCACCTCAGTGTCCTCAACCAAATCCAGCGGAGAATCTGTAATGGATACAATCACTTTCTCACTGATGCAGTGTGGCTTCCCTGTGTCTCTTCTACAAATACTTTCACAGTTTCTGCTCTGATGAACTTAGCTCACTGGTACCCCCTATATATGAATTTCCTCAAGCCACAAGATTAGCAACAAGGTCCCACCCTTTTACTGTTGAACCAATAAATTGTAAACGCAAATTCTACTCCAGCAGCTTCTTTTCTCACACTTCCAGCCTGTGGAATTCTCTTCCATTTACTTGCTTTCCTGGCAGCTATAATCTCCAAGAATTTAAATGTAAGGTCAATAGTCATCTCCTGTCTCACTAACTTACATCCTTTCTCTCATGCTTTTTTCTCCATCCACCCCACTCTTATCAGTATTCTCATCCTTTTTATACTTTCTTCCTGACACCCCCTGTAACCTGTCACTCTTTCTCATAACATTCCTCCAATGTAATCCCCTGCACAACAGTGGCAGTAAAATGCCTTGCTTGGGGCCACAGCATTATTAAAAAAAAAAAGACAAGATTACTCAAGTTTGTATCACATATGACACTTAACTGACTAATTGAAAGTAACTATGTAAAATATGTTTTACTTTCATTTATACTCTTTCCCCCACACATATCCACACACAAACATCCGCAGACATTTATATATAAACATTACTTATAAATGTTACTTATTTTTTCCTCCTCCACACATCAGACAACTGAGGAAGGTCAGAGGGTACTTGTTCAAGATGTTTTAAATAAACAACAAAGACAACAATATGAGTCCAAACTAAAGTTCAAATCTTTTGAACTTTTATTTATCTGTTAACTACAATATTTGCCTTTGCATGAGATGCAATTATTTTTTTATTTTATTAAATGCACCAAATAACTGCCCTGTTCCTAATACAGCCGTATATTACAAATGGGAGAACATAATTTTGAACTTTGACACATAGCAAGTATGAATGAAATCCCCTGATATTCAATGTGCCCTCAAACAAGACAGTAGAATCCAAGGGTTTTGATTTTGTGACTGTTAGAACACATGGCTATGAAAAGACACATTCTGCTTCTTCTGTATCTCATGTCCATTCAATCCATAGACGATCATGGCCTTCCACATTTCTTTTCCCTTGAAGCTTTTTCCTTGTTACATCTCACAAACCCTGCTCTGCTATACATTTACTCAAGCCTATTAAGTATGTCATTTGTTGATTTCCTCTGTTCCTCTTTTCCTCTATCTGTCCTGTGAGTATCAGATTCTCTAAGCCTTCCTTCCTCATTACATGCCGCAGAAATTTCAGCTGTCTTTTCCTGATGTTAAGTATGTTTTCTTTTTAATTACATCCTCTCCACAGCCTTGTTGTTGCTCACATGTTCAGTCCATGGTATCCTCAGCATCCTTCAGTAGAACCACATTGATTGCTTCAAGTCTTTCCTTCATCTTTGATACGACTGCCCAGCATTTGCTGCCATATTGAACAACAGACATGATGCAACAGTTCCGTACTCTCTTTGTTTCCAGCAAAATTTTTCTGTCTCTTAATACTCTACTCAGCTTTTAGAATGCATTCTTGGCCATGCCAATACAGCTTTGGATCTCAGTGTCACACTTTCTGTCACTTTCTTCTTTTTCTATGTGCCCTGTCCTTTCAGGACGTAGGCGATCAAGACTTTCCACATCTCCCTATCCCTGGTGGCTCTTAGCACACCTTCTCCTGTTACACCATGAAACCCTCGTTCCATCATCCACCTGATCAGGTCCTTCAAATATGTTATCCACTGCTTTCCCCTGTTTTTTTTCCCTCTATCTGGCCTGTTAGTATTACGTTCTCCAAGCCCTCTTTTCTCATTGCATGTCTCAGGAACTTCAGCTGTCTGTTCCTGATGCTCAGTATTGATTTCCTTTTTGTTTCTATCATTTCCAAGACCTCATCATTGCTCACATGCTCAATCCATGATATCCACAGCATCCTTCTGTAGAACCACATTTCAGTTGCTTCAAGTTTTTCCTTCATCTTTGATGATATTGTCCAGCATTCAATGCCATATTGAAGAACTGACAACACATAGCAATCCAGTACTCACTTCCTTGTTTCTAGCAAAATTGTCCTGTTTCTTAATACTTTCCTCAATTTCTGGAATGCTTCCTTTGCCATGCCAATTCACCTTCGGATCTCAGGGTCACAATTTCCGTCACTTTACACAGTTGTATTAGGATTGTATTATTGATTGTAATATGGAACTGATCCCCCACTTTATTTCCAGTATGCTTCTATAGAACCTACAGGGGCATCAAAGAAAGGATAAAAGATAGATGGAATTCAAGAAGATAGAAGGTGACGACTGAAAAGTGATTTGAAAGTCAGCATTCTGACCATTCTGGGTTCAAATCTCACCAGGGTCAGTTTGTAAAAGTATTGATTTTTATCATAACATTGGCACTCAGTAAGCAGCCTCATTGGGGAGCATCTGAAATCAGTAGTAGAAAGAGCAATAACAACTACTTGACTTGAGAAACCTTCTTTGCTAAAAAAAATGTTTAATATAATAATACTGGCTGCTTGGTCAATGAATGTCAAGTGTTTCCTCATAAGGAAACAGCTAATGTTACAATTACTATCAGAGATGAGGAGAATAGATACTACACTTTGTATTTACTTGCTGCTCAATGGTGGCAGGGTGTGACTGATGATCAGTTTAATGTGGAGAGTCAGTGCATGTTCCCCCAGTCAGTCAGTTAAGTGCCATACGTGATACACGCTTGGGCGGTCATGTCTCGAAAGAGACATGACTGACTGGGCAGAAGATTATCCCGCAGTAGGTTGCCATTGCTTTCTGCGGTAGACTGGTTGCCGACCAAGGCTATAGAACCCAATCTGTCCTACTATTTCACCCATAACTGGAAGGAATAGACAGATTAATACCTTTCCCAAGGGTATTTGTGCATAAGTGAATACAATGGATTCAACTGGAATTCGAACCCGGCTCCCCGGTTTCTCATTCCAAGCCGATATCCACTGTACCACAATGCACATCCTGTTCCCCCAAGCCAGTTCCAAAAATAGCCTAGTCCCTGCAACCATCATTTGTGATGTCATCAGTATTACTACCAATAACACCTCTTTAGTGCAATAATGGACGTACAACCATGGACAGCTCTCAATAAAATTTTCAGTTTCTGCAGGCAAAGACACAACTGAGATATAAAGTTTAGTTTAAACCCACAGTTTAAACCCAAGGGATGAAGAAAAGCCCAACTTTTGTAACGCTGACTGTTCAGTCTATGAATGCCGAACATTTCCTTATAAAGAAACGGTTCATATTACCATTACGATTGGAGATAAAGAGGACAGACTGTAAAATTTGATTTCAGTCCTGGAAGTGAAGAAAAGTGTAACTTTCGTAGTACAATTTCTTGGTCAATACATGCCAAATGTTTCCAAATAAGGAAACAGCTAATATTACTGTTAACATATATTGAATGTATATACACTGAATGACATGTACACAGATTACTAAGTGTAGTCGACAGAGGATGAAAGCAAGATAACACTTGGCAGGAACACTTCAGTAAAAACAGCAACAACAATGATACATGGTCATATAATTCCCCAGAGAACATATTAATTCCATCAAATCTGTTTCCCATCACCCTCAATACAATTTCATTGTGCGTAAGTTTGTTTTTTTTTTTTTTATCAGAAGCACCTGCTAAAGGTTTTCTTATTCAGGGTATATCAAGTTTTATATTTGCGGTTGGCAGGGTGGCTGGTTGGGGGTACTTTGCTCTGGTTTGTGCATCTCAAGAGAAATGTTTGTAAAGAGTGCAGTGTGTGATATTTTTTAAATAGTTCGCATAGGTTGAGACAATTTGAAAGAATTTAAGTGTCTATAGATAGAGCACTGAGGATGTCCCTGAGTCAGAAACTCTTCGAAGCACCCACTTAAATGCTTCAGTTCACACTGAAGAGAGAATTCTGTTGCCAGAATCCTACAGACATGAACAGGTAAGAAGTGGCAAAAACTGATTGATAGATAGACTGTTGCGATATGAAATGGCTTGATGGAAAGGTCTGATAGCTACAATGTTCCATTATATATTTAAACAGTACACTGTTTTAGATGAATCATCATATTTTGTTTGAAAGATAAATCCAATGTATCAAAACACAAAATTTCAATTGTCACTGATCTAAATCTAAACTTATTTATAAATGGAACTTTGTCTGTGTGTGTGTGTATGTGTGTGTCCATTACCTACAGACTTCGAAACAACTGAACCGATTTTCTTGAAAATTTACACAGTTGTACTGTAAGCATCTGCGAGAGTTCTTAGCTAGGTTTTGTGTCGATGTACCCCCAATAAATATCGAAAATCGATAATCGAAAAAATCGGGTTATAGAAGGAGTGGTCCGATTTTAATCAAATTCGATACACTAATAGACAAAGACATAAGAAACGATATTCAGAAATTTCAAGGTTGCAGTTCTTACAATAGTGCAGAAAATTTGATATCGATACCAGGAAATCAAAATTTGACTTAAATCCATTCATTTTTCTTTCAGTCTACGGTTTCGCTTAAACTGGAAACAACTATTACTTTTTAGTCTTTCGTGTCAACGTCCAAAGAGTCTGAGCTCCAAGACCATGGATTAGTTTTAAAGCTTTCATTACACCCGAGCAATGCCGGGCTATACTGCTAGTCTCAAATAAACAAGATGTTGACATTCCACACTACTTCAAGCAAAATGTTAGGGAGGAAGCCACCATCGATGCTGGAAAGAACAATAACAGCCACTGAACTTGAGAAGATGTTGACATTCTCTTTTCAGCATTTTATTGCCATGAACATTTTAACATCTGTTGGACCTATACTTCAAATATTACTTTAATTGTAAAAACCTTTAATTGATATGTGTATATATAAAATGTTATTTTTCAACTCAATTTGCTTTTCTTGACTTATAATCATTTTATGACTTATAGTGGGCTATCTAAAACAAGGCCAAATTCGGTTAATATGCAGCAATATACAACTACCCTTCACTAGAACGGACTCCCACTATAAACTGGAAAAGAATGGATAACCCGCTATATATTAATAGGTGTATTCATTAAGTAAACAATGCCTTACCAAACATTAGTTTTCAAATTATATTTGGTTCCAAATTTGGTGGGTGCCAAGTTGTGCGGAATGTCAACATCTTCTCAAGTTCAGTGGCTGTTATTGTTCTTTCCAGCATCGATGGTGGCTTCCTCCCTAACATTTTGCTTGAAGTAGTGTGGAATGTCAACATCATGTTTATTTGAGACTAGCAGGATAGCCCAGCATTGCTCGAGTGTAATGAAAACTTTAAAACTAATCCATGGTCCTGGAGCTCAGACTCTTTGGACGTTGACACGAAAGACTAAAAAGTAATAGTTGTTTTCAGTTAAAGCGAAACCGTAGACTGAAAGAAAAATGAATGGATTTAAGTCAAATTTTGATTTCCTGGTATCGATATCAAATTTTCTGCACTATTGTAAGAACTGCAACCTTGAAATTTCTGAATATCGTTTCTTATGTCTTTGTCTATTAGTGTATCGAATTTGATTAAAATCGGACCACTCCTTCTATAACCGGATTTTTTCGATTATCGATTTTCGATATTTATTGGGGGTACATCGACACAAAACCTAGCTAAGAACACTTGCAGATGCTTATAGTACAACTGTGTAAATTTTCACGAAAATCGGTTCAGCTGTTTCGGAGTCTATGGGTAATGGATACACACACAGACACACACACAGATAAACTTCCATTTATAAATAAGTTTAGATAAGTCAGTATTTACATTATTTACATTGTTTGAACTGTTGTCCTCATCTTTATTGCCATGTTTATGACGTTTTGACCATTGTACACTTCAGCTTTCTTAAGTTGCTAGGAATTTCAAACCAAACCCTTTATTTCAAATACTGGGGTATATTATTTTCATTCCATGTGTGATGTAACTTCCAGATGTCATGTAGTTATCTCCCTTTAACTCAATTCTCTAAGTTATTTGTTCACTACTGCTGTAACCAGATGATTACAATCATCTGAAGAAGACCAAAGCGTACAACAGCCAAAATATCAGGAATGTGGCAATAAAGATGAGGACAACATTTCAAACAATGTAAATAGTGTAAA
Organism: Ascarosepion bandense; assembly: GCA_037127315.1. Lineage (NCBI taxonomy): Eukaryota > Metazoa > Mollusca > Cephalopoda > Sepiida > Sepiidae > Ascarosepion > Ascarosepion bandense. The sequence goes on from JBBBDQ010001756.1 coordinate 1,414,771, forward strand.
TAGTAGCTTGTCTCAAAAGTACAGACAAATACTGTAACAATACTTTTAATATGCAATCAAGAGTATCTGATACTAGTTATTAATCATAATGAATTGTTGCTTTTGTTGAATGTAATTGGCTTCAATAATATTTCATCTTTTTTAGCATTTGTATTTATGGAGTATTTTAACATTGTTAACAGACACTATCTAATGTTATTATAGTTTTTCTGATGCTTGTTAACTTAAATTTGGCAGTTAAATGCCATGTGAGTAAGCATGAAAGAGTGGTTGTTGTACAACCTATATATGACATTTTGTCTATCATTTCGAGAACTGCCATGCAATCACTGGACAAATAAATGCATAACATTATCAATATATTGTTTTTTTTTATTTAATCAATTCACCCCAAGCAAGGCAGGACCACCACTATTGCACAGGGGTTACAGTGAGAGAAAAGACTGCCTACAGGGGCGTCAAAGAAAGGATAAAAGATAGATGGAATTCAAGAAGATAGAAGGTGGATGACTGATGTTGCACTTAAATTTTTGGAGATTGTAACAAGTAAACTGAAAGGAGTTTTACAGGCCAAAAGAATGAAAAGTGAAACTGTTAGAGTAGAAGTGGTGGCTATATTTAACTACTTCAACAGTAAAAGAGTGGGACCTAGATTCCAATCTAGTAGCATGCTTAAATTCACATGGGCAGGTCACCAGGTAAAAAAGCTGGTCACCTGCCCAAGTTGCCTTGAAAATATTTGTAGAAAAGACAGAAGGAAGCAACGTCATGTTAGTGAGAAATTTACTGAAGTCAGGATGACCAATTACATTGCAAATGTTTCTTTGGATTTTGTCAAGAACCTTGAGATTAATTGCCTTGATATGGCAACAATATTCAATGCACAGATGAATGGTAGATTTATAAATGTGCAGAATGGATTCTGACAAGAAAAACTTTCTGGACCCACCTTTCTAGCAGTAAATGGTGCCAGGTTTACTTTGTCAGCCTTATCTAATTTCATATCGAGATGGGTGTAAATGATGGTGTCATCGTCACAGATACCTACTTGGGAACTGATGACATCAGGAAGAACATTGACAATTTTGGTTGGTTTTGTTTTGATAACAACTCAACCTCGGCGGGTCATTTATTGCCAACTAAACTTTTATTTATTTATTGCTGGTAATACATTTTTCTTTCAACAATTTATTGTTGTTTTTTATATAAGTTTTGTGTCTAGTAATACATTTTTCTTTTCGAGTATCAAGATTCATTGGATTTGTTTCTTTTTTAAGGGCAGGGTCCCCATGTCCTACCCTTGTTATTTAACCCATAACTAGAGGGAAGGGATGGATTAATACCTTTCCCAAGGGTATCAGTGCTTAAGTGAATGCAGGGTATTCTACTGGAATTCGAATTCGGCTCACTGATTTCTCTTTCCGAGCTGATATCCACTGCACCACAATGCACATCCGTCACTATACACTTACAGCACCTGGTATTCCAAAGCAGTCACCCATCTAAGTACTGACCAGGCTCAACATTGCTTAACTTCGGTGATTGAGCGAGAACTGGTGTATTCAACGTGATATGATTGTAAGCCAATAAACGCTTACAGCACCTGGTATTCCCAAGCGGTCACCCATCTAAGTACTGACCTGGTTCAACGTTGCTTAACTTTGGTGATTGAGCGAGAACCGGTGTATTCAACATGATAGGCCATAAGCCAGAACATTGAAAAAGATCAGAAATAAATTATGTAAATAATAAACTAAGTAAAAAATGACTGATATAAACACAGCTAAATGTAATCATGACATTAATCAACAACCAATCATAAAGTAACAATACTAAGTAAAAATGTTAACAAACAACATAAAATTGCTACAAATTACCACATTTGGATCTACAATTATTTATAAACAATGTTCATTAGAATAATTTGAAACCTAGCTGTTACTAGCTCACCAAATGACCATTTGAATAATAAAGCAGATCCTGCTACCCATAATTCACCAGTGACTAGCATATATAAATAATCAAACCAAAATATGACATATGACCTAAAGATTGTTTGTTGGTTGGTTGGTTTTTATGGCATATCAACCTCAGCAAGGTCATTTATTGCCAACTAAATTTTATTTATTTATTGTTGCTAATACCTTTTTCTTTCAACAACTTGTTTTTTTTATATAAGTTTTCTGTCTAGTAATACTTTTTTTCTTTTTGAGTATCAAGATTCATTGGGATTTGTTTTTAAGGGCAGGGTCCCCAAGTCCTACCCTGTTATTTAACCCATAACTGGAGGGAAGGGAATGGATTAATACCTTTCCCAAGGGTACCAGTGCTTAAGTGAATGCAGAGTATTCAACTGGAATTCGAATTCGGCTCACCGATTTCTCTTTCCAAGCTGATATCCACTGCACCACAATGTCACTGAACACTTACAGCACCTGGTATACCCAAGCGGTCACCCATCTAAGTACTGTCCATGCTCAACGTAGCTTAACTTCGGTGATTGAGTGAGAACCAGTGTATTCAACGTGATATGGCCGTAAGCCTCCTAAAGATTGTGTTTAACCATGTAAAAGACTTGAGACAAATGGTTAATCTAGCTGCACTGATGAGCTGTGATACAGCAAAACAGGCTTGTATACATATGATTTTGTGTGTGTGTGTGTGTGTGTGTGTGTGTGTGTGTGTGTGTGTGTGTGTGTGTGTGTTTTGTTGAAAATGACCGACAAACAAGATTTTATTAATTTTTTATTTAATTTTTCCAATATTCTCATATATATTCTTCCTGGAGATAAGGTAAAAATGTTCCATAGTTTTTAACTTTCCAAGTGCTTTCAGCCACTTCACTCGTCATTCTCAAAGATGTTATGTTTCCAATGTTGCTATTTTTCTCGCATGTTTTGGCAGTAATATAATTTATTTTCTGTTTTTGAAAACAAGCATTTGGAAATATAGTTTTGAAATTATTTTTTTTAAATAGAAAGTTGCTCATACAATATCCTGTCACATGATATCTTTACATGATAACTTTTAAAGAATGCTCCTTTTCAAAAAAAAAAAAAAAAAAAAAAGCACTGAAATGCTGGATTATTGTTAGGAAGGTCCAACCTCTGCTATCATAACATCAGCATTTACCTTTGACATTGTGAACCAAAATCACAGTTCTCCAAGTCCTTGTGGGTGATAAATTATTTTCCATTTTTTAACCTCTTACTCACAGGTAGTCAGTGGCAAAGCTCTTTCTTGGGAAGAGCTTGGAAGAACTACATTCCTTGCTTTCGCCACAGCTAGGACCCACCATTGTTGCAAGCCAGCCTCATTACCTCCATATTCCATGAATAAGAAGTAAGTTCAACTCAACACAGTTTCTTCCTGTGGAACCAACTCCCAAGAAGATATTTCCCTAATTACTACAATCTTAACCTGTTCAAATATTATCTTTACCCCCTATCCATATAAACTGCCTCTTAAGGTATTCCTCTACCTTGGATGGCTACAAGGTGACTCTTACTTTAAAAAAGAAATTACCTTCAGAGCAACTGGAATATTGTTTAGTTTCATATTTAGGAAGTGTTGAAAATAAAGAAGAAAATATAAAGTTTATGATATATATATAGTCATCTGCGGACAGATCTGTTCAGTACGGTTAGACTTCGATTGCTTTTAACCCAGGATTGAAACCCGACCAAATTGGTGTCAGTCAGCGATCTACCTCTGGGCTATGAGCGCTCAGTAGAAGAAGGCAGATGTTTTAGTGTGTATATTATCATTATACATGCCCAATAGCCAGAGCGCTCTAATTCATTATTGAATGAGCGATATATATACAGCTACACAGCAATTATAAAAGCTTAAAATACTTACTAATTTTTTTATGGTAAGTTTAAACAAAATGGAAAATTTCCAGGAGATGCCTATTTTATGTTAGAGGACTTGTGAAAGAAAAAAAGTATTTTCTTTACATGGATATCATTTGTTCACATCACTATTTTTCCCTTGAGGTGGGGGTGATTAAACAAAATGTTGAGCCTCTCAATAAGGCCCTTATTTATATGCTTTTACCCTTTTCCCCTCTTTCTATCTTTCTCTCTCTCTCTTGATCTTTCTCTCTCTCTCTCATTCTTACTAGAATTACAAGCCTAATGCTTTTGAGTACTTGTATTCATGTGTTTCTATGCTCCCATCAAAGAGATAAAAAACGAAAAAAAAGAAGCTAAAATGGTCAATTTCTAAACAGAACATCTCAAACCCTTTACCACCACCCCACCACCCCCACCACCATTAATGAACATCCCTAGTTATTTTGGTTTTCAATTTTGTGTAGCTTTCAGGATCCTGGGTGTGGTAAGGGGGTGTCAAAAGGTTCCTTACCTACTCTAAAAACATTCTTTAAAAAAAAAAAAAGCTTCACAGATCCAATAAAAAAGATGAAAAATAAAATAAAATTGTTAGGTCAAGTCAGTCTAAGATTAACAGGCATTAAATTCTCTTGACCTTGTAGAAATAGACAAAAAAATAATAGAGAGAAACAAAGAAAAGGAAAAAAACTAGGGAAAAAAAGGAAAGAAAAAACTGGAAAGAAACAAAAGAAAGAAAAAAGAATAGGAAAAAAAAGGAAAGTAAAAGACTAAAAAGAAACAAAAGAACAAAAAATATTAGAAAGAAAAAGATGAAAAGATTAGAAAGAAGCAAAAGAAAGAAAAAGAACAGAAAGAAGAAAGGAAAGATAAAAAACTAAAGAAAGAAAGAAAGAGAGAAAGAAAGAAAGAAAGAAAGAAAGAAAGAAAGAAAAAGACTAGGAAAAAACAAAAGAAAGAAAAAGAAAAAAGAAAAAAGGAAAGATAAAAACTAGAAAGAAAGAAAGAAAGAAAGAAAGAAAGAAAAAGACTAGGGAAAAACAAAAAAGAAAATGAATAGAAAGAAAAAGGAAAGATAAAAACTAGAAAGAAATAAAGAAAGAAAGAAAAAAAATAGAAAGAAAAAAGGAAAAAAAAGACTAGGAAAAAACAAAATAAAGAAAATGAATAGAAAAAAGGAAAGATAAAACTAGAACAAAACAAAAGAAAGAAAAAAGAAAAGAAAGAGATTAGAAAAAAACAAAGGAATGAAAAAGATTAAAAGGAAAAAAAGAAAAGAAAAAACTAGAAAGAAAAAGCATAAAGACTAGAAATAAATAAAAGAAAGAAAAAGAAGAAAGAAAAAACTAATAAGAAACAAAGAAAAAGATTAGAAAGAAAAATACTAGAAAAAAAGTAAAGTTAAAGACTAGAAAAAAGAAAAAGAATAGAAAGAAACAAAAGAATGAAAAACATTAAAAAGAAATAAAGAAAGAAAAAGACTAGAAAGAAAAAAAGAAAAACAGGGTTACCCATCTGTTGAAGTGAATCTGATCCTTACTGAGTGTCTGTCTTAATAAGTTAAGCTTAGTTAATATCATGAGCTTTTACCATGGAGTAGTGTTAAACATTCATTTCTTGCAAAGCAATTACTACTGTAGTGATTTTAATCCTCATGAAAAGATTATCACATGCAACTTGAAGAGAAAATAATGACATATTCAAGATGTTGCTGTTTCACACTTGTATAAGCAAAGGTTTAGGAAGGAAACCGCCATCAATCCTTGAAAGAGCAATAACAGCTACTGGACTTGAGAAACCTATTTTCCTGAAAAATTGTTTTAAGAGTCAGTCAGTTAAGTGCCATATGTGATACACGCTTTGGGTGATCATGTCTCTTTCGAGACATGACTATCTAGGTTTTCTGCGGTAGGCTAGTTACCGACCAAGGCTATAGAACCTAATCTGTCCTATTATTTAGCCCATGACTTGAGGGAAGAGAGAGATTAATACCTTTCCCAAGGGTATTTGCACATAAGTGAATGCCAGGAATTCAGCTGGAATTCAAACTCAGCTCCATGATTTGTTGTTCTGAGTATAATATGAACATTTAGCTAAGTCATTAACTGGCTCATATCACAAACTATTATTGTTGTTTATTTTAAACTTAACATATTAAAATTCCAGCATATATTCATATGTTAAATTATTTTTTGTTTATAGATGAGTGCATAACTTTTCAATAGCATTGTACTTATAAGTATCACGAACTTAAATATTGCTGCCATTTTTTGGATTAAGAAACAGGTGAACTGTTTTTTTTTTTTTTGTTGTTGTTTTGCGTTTTTGTTTTTGTTGTTTTTTGCTCTTTTGTTTTTTGTATTTTCCTTTTTTTTTTGCTTGTTTCCTCTTTTGCTTTTTGTTTTTTACTTTGCTATTTACTTTTTTGCTTCTTGGTCTTTTGATCATTTTTTTTCTTTTTTGTTTTTTCCTTCTTTGCTGTTTTTCTGGGGGTTTTTTTTTTTCCTTTTTGCTTTTTTGTTTTTTACTTTTCGTTTTCATTTTTTATTTATTTGTTTTCTCTTCTGCATTTTTTTTTTGTGTTTTTCCTTTTTTGATTTTTTTTTACTTTTTTATCTTTTCACTTTCTGCTTTAAATTTTTTTCTTTTGTTTACTTTTTTGTTTCTAGTTTTTTTTAAATGTCAGTGCATGTCAAGTTTTTTTCAGTTTTTTTTTTTCCATGTATGTGTTATTGTGTGTACCAAATATATGTGGGAAGCCTTAAAATGACATTTATTTACCCAATAATTGAATACAAATATGATAAATACATTTACAGAGAAGCTGGAAAAAAGTAAATGAAATTTTTATATTCTAGAAAGAGAATCTGTCAGCAGAAATGTGTTACATGCCTTCTCTCTAACCCTGAAAAGAACAACTAGTGGATGTTACAAAAGTCTGTTTTTACTCACTAGTAAATGTTGCTATGAATATTAATTTATTAATAAATGTCAATGTTGCAAGTGTCTGTATTTTTAACCATATATCAAGAAAGTATGAAGAAAAAATTTGAAGCAACAGAAAAGTGGTTTTACAGAAGGATACTGAGGATGCCATGAACCAAACATGTGAGCAACAACAAGGTTTCAGAGAGACTGGAAATGAAAAGGAACTCTTTGTTTACATCAGGAAGAGACAGCTGAAGTTTCTGGGACACGCAATGACGAATGAGGGCTTGGAGAACCTGATACTGACAGGCCAGATTGAAGGAAAAAGAGACAGAGGAAGGTAGCAGATAACATATTTGAAAGGCCTGAGCAGGTGGATGATGGAACGGGTGTTGTGAGGTGTAAACAGGAGAAAACATACTAAGAGCCACCAGAGATAAGGAGATGTAGCAAGCCATGATTGCCTACGTCCTGAAGGGACAGGGCACATAGAAGAAGAAGAAGAAGAAAAAGAAGAAGTAATGTTGGTGGAGGACAGGGTACATTTTGGTGAGACTTTCTCTTACATCATTTGACTTCTTTTTCCCCTCTAGTAACTTAAGTTACTAGATGTTGATGATATATTGTCAGTTGGTACTGTCACGTGCTTGTGTTTCAACTAATTTAGACTCCAGTTCGGTGGCTATCAGTGCTCTTTTCAGTTGGTCTTTGTATCTTTGAAGAGGACAACTCATGATCTCGTCTCTGAAGTGAGCTCAGTAAATAAGACTTGATGTCGGAAACTTAACTTTTCCATTCTTGCTACATGTCCTGACCATTGAAGACAGTGTTCAATGATCGGCAATTTGGTGCTTTGACTGTTGACTATTCCTAGGGCTTCAGTGTTGATCACATACCAATCCTATTTGATGTTCAAGATTGAGTAAAGCATGTCATGATTGTATAACCAAATGTATATGTCATCTGAATGGTTATCATTAGAAAGACAATCTATAAGTTACAAAACAATTTCAAAGACAAAGTTCATTTGTTGAAGTTTTGATATTTCCTTTTTGTTTTTATAATCATTTCACTCCAAGCAAGGCAGGATCACCACTGATGTGAGGTGGGTTACAGTGAGAGGAAAATCAAGGTACATGGATGTTGAAGAAAGGATAAGAAAAGGATGGGAATCAAGGGGATAGAAGATGGCAACTGACATTGCATTTAAACTTTTGGAGACTGTAGCTATCAGGGAAACAAGTATGTGGAAGGGAGTTCCACACATGGGAAGTGCAAGAAAAGAAACTGTTAAAGTAGAAGAGAAAGTTACATTTAACTAGTTTGATGGTAAAAGGGTGGGACCTTGATGCTAACCTAGTAGTAGACATAAATAGTTGTGTTTGGGGAACCAGAAAAATAGCTCATCAGAGGAGGTGCTCTAAAAATACTTGGAGAAAAGACAGAGGGAGATGCACATCATCTCACCGAGAAAGTAACACAAGGTGGGTTACCAAGTCAGGATTAATTATATTGTAGATCCTCCTTTGGAATATTTCAAGCACCTCAAGTTGAATAGCAAGAGCCCATGACCAACCAAATATTGCAACAGTATTCAATGGATGATTGAATGGTAGATTTATAAGTGTTCAAAATAGATTCTGACAAGAAAAACATCTTTGCACATCACAGTGACCAAACCTTTCTTACATAAATAGTGGCAATTTTGTTATATCATTGTTGTAGATTTTTAGTGTTATGTATGAAGTGGTGATTTTAATTTGTTTTATATATATATATATATATATATAGTCATTCGCAGAGAGATCTGTTTCACTGTATCAAAGTTCATCAGTACAGTTAGACATCCGATTGCTTTTGTACCCAGGATTGAAACCCGATGGAATTGGCGTCAGTCGGAGATTCTACCTCTGAGCTATAGGCGCTTGGCAGAATATCTATTTATCTAAATCTAATCTATCTAAACTTATTTATAAATGGAACTTTGTCTGTGTGTGTGTGTGTGTGTGTCCGTTACCTATAGACTCTGAAACGGCTAAACCGATTTTCTTGAAAATTTACACAGTTGTACTATAAGCATCTGCGAGTGTTCTTAGCTAGGTTTTGTGTCGAGGTACCCCTGATAAATATCGATAATTGATAATTGAAAAAATTGGGTTATAGAAGGAGTGGTCCGATTTTAATCAAATTTGATACACTCATAGACAAAGACATAAGAAACGATATTTAGAAGTTTCAATGTTGCAGTTCTTACAATAGTGCAGAAAATTGATAATATATATATATATATATATAAAAGGCAAGATGTTTGTGTGTGTGTCTGCTTATCTGCCTGTATGTCGGTATTTTTTCAGCTCTTTTATTTTAGTTTTTGCTTCGGGTTTGGCTCTAAGTAGGTATAATTGCAGTTCTTAGTCTCAGCCATGATGCCATTTACTCAGAGGACTTATTTAGCCTTCAGAATTCAGTTTACAACAAAAAAACTTATTTGATATTGATACCAGGAAATGAAAATTTGACTTACATCCATTCATTTTTCTTTCAGTCAACGGTTTCGCTTTAACTGGAAACAACTATTGCTTTTTAGTCTTTCGTGCCAACGTCCAAAGAGTCTGAGCTCCAGGACCATGGATTCATTTTAAAGCTTTCATTACACCCAAGCAATGGTGGGCTATACTGCTAGTATATATATATTTGTTTTATTATTTTTTTCAGCTCAGGAATTTATTGACCAACGATTAGAGGAAATATCTCATGACAGATCTGGAGTGTCCACATCAAAAACAGGAGCCGACCTGCTTACTTATCTTCTGAGCAACCAATCCTTCTCAATTGCAGAAATTTACTCAAACATGGCTGAATTGTTTTTAGCTGGTTTGGATACTGTAAATATCTTTTTTTCTCTCTTCTGCAGATATTTCTCACTATGTGTGCCATATTTTTACAGAACATGGGTGTTCATGATGCTTTACATCTTACTGATTTTGTTGATCTAATACATTTTCATCTCTTATCATCACATTGTCCATATTCTGCCATCTTTTTTACTTTCTGTTTTCCTTTACTTCTTTTTTCTTCAGTCTTGTAAGTGTTAAACTCTCTCAGTCCTCTTATCTCATTAGACATCCCAGAAATTTAATCTAACTAGAACCTCACCCAAATCCTAAAACTAACACTAATTCTAAGATATAACACCAAAATTGTCAGTTATTCTTATTAATTCTTGACTTTTCATTAGAGCATTGTCAACCATTATTGTTACCTTTTGTTTATTATTGTTGTAGAGCAACAGATACCCCTCCAGCACTCTCAAATATGGAATGGTCCATGGCCTGAAATAGCTATATAAATAAAGATTAATTGCAGTTAAGTGTTTGAAATGTCACTGACAATTATTAGCGGACTGTGTTCTCTGCAACTCTAACAACTTAACCTCTCCTCTCTTACTAATTATCGTTGTTCTGTCTTATCTGTGTTTGTCTTGTTTGTACTTAATATCCATTAGCATGGATACTGTGCTGCAAGTATTTCAGCAAACATCATCTGGTATCTTACTGCCACCCTAGCAAGAGAACAATTATTTTGTCATAGCCAACATCAACCCTAACAGTAATCTTAATATTAATACCTAAACTCAACCAAAACACTAAAACCTAATTTCTTAATATAACTTACTTTACTTAAGAGAAATAATAATTAGACTGCACTGGTTTATTCAATAAAATCCCCACTGGCTTCAAGCACTACATCTAGACAAATCCCTTACAACTCCTCTGGATGGTATCCTTCTTTAATTTGATGAATGCTACCATAATCCTTGCCTTCAATTCATCTTTGGTGTTAAAAATTTTGTTGGTTTCTTGTTCAACTGTGCCACATCCCTAATAATTAAGGGGCTGCAGTCTAGGGAGACGGGTGGCCAGATACAAAGAATGATGTGGTCACAAAAATTGTTTCACAGCCATGAATGGATTCAGCTGTTTATATGGTATGGTGCAGAGTCTTGTTGCCAAATATAGTGTTTTTCAGCAGTCACCCTCTTGACCCAAGGCAGCACTACCGCCTTAAGGCACTTGAAGTAAGCTTCCATGTTTGTTATAAGAAAATGAAAGGAGGTATAATGTCGCCATCACTAGTGATAACTCTAAACACCTTCATAATCACTATTAGACTCAGCCAACTCTTTCCGAATCCTTTGTACTGTTCTCAGATTGACACCAAAGCACTCTGAATGCTCATATTTAGGCTTCCAGCATGAATGCTAAGCAGTACATCATGTCATTTACAGATTTCTGGCAGAGTGAATTGCATCAGGTTGCTCTTTTTCTTATAGATGGTTCCCAACTGACCCTACTATACTAATCAGTTGGCAAAATTAAAAATGAACAGCATGTATGTGCAAAACTAAAAATATAAAATGGCAACAATTTACCCATCTCACACTTTATTACCAGAGAAACAGATCAGACACAGTAGCAATACTCAGCAATAATTATTTTCAACTCTCTGCAATTTACTTGTTTACCGACAAATTCACCTTATTTATTGAATGACCCTCGTAGAAGTCCTTATGTCGAAAAATTCACCTTATTTATTGAATGACCCTCGTAGAAGTCCTTATGTCGAAAAATTCACCTTATTTATTGAATGAGCCTTGCAGAAGTCCTGATGTCGAAAAATTCACCTTATTTATTGAATGAGCCTTGCAGAAGTCCTTATACCGAAAAATTCACCTTATTTATTGAATGACCCTCATACAAGTCCTTATACCGAAAAATTCACCTTATTTTTTGAATGACCCTTGTAGAAGTCCTTATACCGAAAAATTCACCTTATTTATTGAATGACCCTTGTATTAACATTTTATTTTACTGTTGTTTAAACGGAGAGTTGCAGCTTTCATTCATTTGTTTTTAAAAATGGAATCCCCCAAATAACATTGCAAATAATGAGGAATATATAAATGAAAAAAATGTAATTGTATTTTTTTTATTCAGTAGACAAACCAATTATTTATGACTCAACCTGATAACTTTGTCAATATAACTTTTGTTTTATATCTTCAAATTGTATCTGTTCATTAAATCTGCTGTTTGTTTTCAATTTAGGCTTCAAATTCTTTAGGATTTGCAATATACCTTCTGGCCAAATATCCAAAAGTGCAAGAAAAGCTTCAAAAAGAGATTTCTAGGACATTACAAGGTGAAATGTGTACGAGTTCACACCTAACAAATATGCCATACTTGAAAGCTGTTGTGAAAGAATCCATGAGGTAAGTTCAAAAACAAGTTAAATTTTATTCTTCTAGTTTGCTTAGGAAATTTCAAATCTGAAGAGAAAAAATTCAAATCTAAGGTGAGGAATTTCAATCTAAGAGGTGGAATTGAAAATCTAAAGGCAGGAATTTTACCCAGAAAGTGAAATTTTATGATCCAGTGTGCTGCCTCACAATGCTTAGCACCCAGAAGCAGAATGTTAAATTTAAGAGTAATAATTTCAAATCTATTTGGTGGAATTTTAAATCTAATGGGTGGAATTTCAAGTATAGAGTGTGGAATTTCAAATTTAAGGGCAAAAAGTACAAATCTAAGGACAAAATTTTAAATATAAAGGTATGAATTTTACCCAGCAAGCGAAATTTTATGATCCATTGAAATACAGATTTTTTTCACTTGAATACAATTAATAAAACAATTTGTTTTCATAAATTGCTTCAATAATATCTGATGTAAAAAGGACATTGGAGAAAGAAATGACTCAATTAAAAATAAAAAAATAAATAAGGAATTAAGAAAATCTAAGATCAAAAGCAGGGGGATAAAACTTCAGTCTTGACAAACCACTGCCCCAGAAAAATTCCTTTTCAAATAGAAAAGTTTTTAAATGATGAATTCCAAGCCATTTTCTTTTATTATACCAAGAGCAAACACGCTGATGGAAAGACAATCAAATTTCAAATCTAAATTGTTTAGCCATTTAAAATAATACATTTATTAGAAAAAGATTGATTTTAAATACAGGGAAAAAAATAACATAAAATAAACAATCTTAATTAATAATAAGTAAACAAATTAAGTAAATAGTTAACAAATTAACGAACATCGAATGAACACATAAACACAAGTAAATTTAATGAAAATAATCAGCAACAAATAATTAAGTAATCAATAATGAGTAACAAAAGTTAACAAACATTATAAAATTGTTACAAATTACCACGGCCGACCTGAAGAAGACTACCACCATCGTTAAATTTGTTGTTTTTCTTTTTTTTTACTTTTTTTCAGTGCAGTCTTATCGATTATTACATTAAGTTTCCGATTATTAAAAAAAATTAAGAAAAATTTTAATATTTAAACAATTTTAGAGGGGGTTCAGTTTCACATACAATGTTATAGTAAATCGATCCTCCATTTTTGAACCACTCGCATTGGGGTTGTTTTGTTTTTGTTTTATTTTGGGACAAGTTGTTGCTCTTGTTTTTTGTCTTTTTCAAGTTTTCTTCAGTTCTTACGATGGCATCTTCCTCGGAAAGTCCAAGAATGGCTGTATTCAAAAATTTTGCAAAGGATTAAGTAGTTGAATATGCGCAAGCACAAAAGTTAATTGCACAGGATTGATTTACTTTAAGGTTGTATTAAAAAATGAGCCCCTGCCACCAATTGTTTAAATATTGAAATTTTTACAAATTTTTATTTGTCAGTCAGAAAGTTTAGGGTTTAATCAATAAGATTGCACTGAAAAAAGTAAAAAATAATTGATAATCCTCAAATTTACAGGTGGTGGTAATGTCATACTGGTGAATAATTCCAAAATGGAGGATTGATTTACGATAACATTGTATGAAAAACTGATCCTCCCCACTTAAAATTGTTTAAATATTGAAATTTTCCAATTTTTTTTTTTTGTCACTCAAAAGTTTAGGGTGTAATCGTTAAGACTGCACTGAAAAAAGTAAAAAAAAATGAAAAACAGCAAATTTAAAGGTGGTGGTAGTCTCCTTCAGGTCCACCAAATCCACAATTATTTCTACTCAAGAATCTTTGTAATTCTTAACGTAGCCATTACTACCCACCCACAGCCATTAGGATAATATAATAGACCTACCCATAATTCACCATTGACCAGCATATATAAATAGTTGAGCTAAAACACATCACACATAGCCTGAAGATTGTGTTTAAGCATGAAACAGACTATTAATCTGAATGACCACTTTTGTATTTATGTTTTTATATATATGTGTGTGTGTGCCCATGTATGTGTGTGTGAGTATGTATATGTGTGTGTAAATATTTATATGCTTTTAAAGGAAATACTTATTTCAAGAGCCAATATGCCTGACAATTATATGTTGTTAAATAATGAAAATAAAATGATTAACTCAAAACCCATAAATATTTAAAATAAAATAAATTGATTATTAAATAGATAATTAAACAAGATAAAATACATAGAAATTAATAATAATTACATTAAAAAATAAATAAATAAAAATTCAACAACACCATTTACTCACTTTCATTTATTAGGTAATAAATTACATAATAAATTGTCCTCTATAGTTTACCTTTCCTTGCACAGCTGGCTTTAAGAATCTTTATGAAAGTTGTCAAATTTAAAGTTTGAAAACTTAATATTTTTCCTCCACTTTACTTCTGTGTATAAATATAAGTTACCAAAAAATATCTGTACATTTTTATCTTGATAAAGTTCATCACATTGGTAAAGAAATGTTTTACTTATGTTTTATATTTATAACACAAGAAACATCAACATATTTTACTGCAATCAAATACACAATGATTATAAACAGAACAAATTTGTTATACAAAAAATTATTAAACACCATATTTCTGCCATAATTCCTCAAAAATATATAAAATTTATAATATATAGAAAATGGAAGACTGCAAACCTTATTGCTTCTAATCAAAATAACTCCATCAAATTTAAACTAGTGATGACTAATATGTTGTACAAATTTCAATGCCCTGTACAAGACTGTTTCTTGTCATAAATCAATGTATAATGTGTATGATTTCAAAAATAAAAGAAAGTGGTGTTTTTGTTTTGTTTTTTTTAAATATGTTTATTACCATCATTATTAACTACCTGGTGAGACATTGTTCTTTCAATGTTGAAACAAAATGTACAATTTTGTAGTAGTTTGTAGTTTGTACATTTTCTAAAGTAATTAATAATAAATATATATATATATATATATATATATATATATATATATATATATATATATATATATATTCTATTTATAAATGATTTATTACGCAACCTAGGTTTCTACCATAAGTGGTGTCTTCAGACAATTTTCAAGTGATCTTCAGGCGATTTTTAATACAAATGTGCACTGGTCTAATTTTATTATGACCAAAAGCTAAGTAATTAAACAATCAATATATATATATATATATATATATATATATATATATATATATATGTGTGTGTGTGTTTGTATGGTGAAAAGATGAGAAAAAATGAAAAATGTGGAACATTTTATTATGAGCATAATAATTGTGAGATTCCTTTAATTTCAGACTTTATCCCGTTATTCCGATGGGTGCAAGAATTACAACGGAGGACATTGTGTTAGACGGCTACCTCATTCCCAAAGGAGTGAGTATGATAACTATCCTTCAATGTGATAAAAGATTTCTTCTTTTTTTTTGTTTTGATTCCTTGATTCCTTTTTTTGTTTTGATATACTTGTCACATAATTATCTATCTATCTCAGTCTTATAACTATCTATATATTTTAGGTTATCTATCTATCTATCTATCTATCTATCTATCTATCTATGTCTGATAACTATCTATTTATTTTAGGCTGTTATCTATCTATCTATCTATACTTGTCACATGATTATCTATCTATCTATCTATCTATCTATCTATCTCAGTCTGATAACTGTCTATATATTTTAAGTTGTTATCTATCTATCTATCTATCTATCTATCTATCTATCTATCTATCTCTGCCTATTAATATCTATCTATCTATCTATCTATCTATCTATCTATCTCTGATAACTATCTATACATTTTCGACTGTTATCTATCTTGCTATACTTGTCACATGTCTATCTATCTATCTATCTATCTATCTATCTATCTATCTATCTATCTATCTATCTCAGTCTGATAACTATCTATATATTTTCGGTTGTTATCTATCTATCTATCTATCTATCTATCTATCTATCTATCTATCTATAAACTTCAATAGTTAAAGAGGTAGCAACTCAGCTTATGAATTCTGTTAAATATGAGAATAACTTTGGAAGTTAATTTTCAAGACTGAAATATATCACTCGAACACTTAGTGCTACATTATATCCTTACCAAAATCTAAAAGAAGAGATTTCTTAAGAACCAAATGAGCTAGTTGATAATGCTATATATGCATCTCACATACAGGTGAGTCATCTTGGATATGCTGATTGCATAATTTTTACCAGCACAAAAAGTAAATTTGTCAAGTTCGAATTCCAGCATTTTCTGTTCTTTTTTTTAAATCATTTCACCCCAAGCAAGACAATGAAAGTCACTATGAAACAAGGAGTGACTGAGAGTGAAAGAAACTGAGTTGACCATAAAGAAGGGGATACAAGGAAACAGAAGACAACAGTTGATGTTGCATTTAAAATTTTGAGTATCGCAGTTGAAAAGAAAGCAAAAAGGCCAGAAAAAAAAGAAGTGTGAGAGAAGAAATTATTACAATAGAAAAATATCACATTTTAAAAAAATGATACACTTACTAGGTCAAACAATGCACTTATTAGGTCAAACAATACACTTACTAGGTCAAACAATACACTTATTAGGTCAAACAGTACACTTACTAGGTCAAACAATACACTTATTAGGTCAAACAGTACACTTACTAGGTCAAACAATACACTTATTAGGTCAAACAGTACACTTACTAGGTCAAACAATACACTTATTAGGTCAAACAATACACTTATTAGGTCAAATAGCATACTTGACAGATTTAGGAATCAGAAAAAACATAAAACAATGAACCAAATTAAAAAGACTTCTGTTAGACATAACCAAAAGCTCATCAATTGTGATCGACATCTGAGGATTGTCAAAGAATAGATTAACTGAAATGTAATGATACACAACAATGACGAGGAGACTGGTCCAAATTATTCATTTTGTAATAGAATATGCACTAAATAAATAAAGGGCTCCATTCGACATTCCCAGAAGTTTAACCAAATACAACAGACATTTGAAGAAGGTTTGCAGAGTGCAAGCAACTTTCTCTGTGTCAGGTCTGTGAAGGTCATAAAAACTGACTGATCTTCTGAATACAATGCTGTCTTCTTGGTCCTACTCTCAATTTTGCTTTTTATTAACCACCTGCCAGTCATTAGTAAACATATTTGTGGCTGATAACAGAGTAATGGATGCATCCATAAAAATTCAAATGTTCAGAACTTTGCAGCTGATCTATTCTTTGATCAAGCTCTAACAGCTTAATGGGTAAAAACTGGCTTGTAATTTATAACCACTGAAAAATCAAACTAATATTGTTTTCTTAACATTGATCATAACCTGACTTTTCTCCATTATAATTGTAAGGGCACTAAAGTTTAGTTTGTCTGGGGTGTCAGCAATCCTAGGGCCATCATTGTGAACATCTATTGCGATTCAAGTTCACTTCAGACCTCAAGCGGGAGTCATATATACAATCTACTGCTAAAGATGCTGGGAAAATGGTTGACTTTTTCTACCAATCCAGAAATTCATAGCTAAATCCACTGCTAAGAAGGTCGGTTCTCTGTGCAGGGCCAAGAAGTTTTTCCCGGCTGAAACAATCCTGCACATATACAAATCTACCATCCGCCCGTGCATTGAATACTGCTGCCATATCTGGTCGGGTGCTCCTGCTAGCCACCTAGGGGTCCTTGACAAAATTCAACAGAGAATCTGCAATGTGATCAATCCTGACTTGGCAGTTCGGATACAGTCACTTTCTCACCGGTGCAGTGTGGCTTCCCTGTGTCTCCTCTACAAGTATTTTCACAGCTTCTGCTCCTATGAACTTAACTCACTGGTGCCCCCTATATACAAATTTACTTGAGTCACAAGGTTAGCAACTAGTTCCCTCCCTTTTACTGTGAAACCAATAAGATGTAAATACAACTTCTACTCCATCAGCTTCTTTTCTCGCACTTTCCGCCTGTGGAATTCCCTTCCATTTACTTGCTTCTCTGATAGCTACAATCTCCAAAAATTTAAATGTAAAGTCAATAGTCATCTCCTATCTCACTAACTTGCATCCTCTCTCTCATGCTCTCATCTCATTTCTGCAGTATTCTCATTCCTCTCCTATCCGCTTCCTGACACCCCCTTTATTCTGTCACTCCTCATAACTTTCCTCCTATGTAACACCCTGCACAACAGTGGCAGTATACTGCCTTGCTTGGGGCAATACGATTGTAAAAAAAAAATTACTTAAATCCTTCTGTTATGCGTTATCTTTACAAAAATCAGATTATACAAAAAATTAAATCTTGCATAGTCTCCATATCTTGGCTGGAGCTGTTCAATCTTCACTCTCCAGTGTTGATGGAGTTCAAAATCATTCACACTGTCTTGTGAAGCAATACTTACTCTTCATTCTGCATTGACTTTCCCACAAATACAATATTGTATGCCTATCACTATTTCCTCAGATGTTCAGATTAGTGCTTCTTTAGTTCCACCAGTTCAAATCTTTATGGCTGGGACATACTATGTTACTTCTAAAGAGTCAAATTACACTCTTTTCCTCTGTATTCTACCTTTGTAATTGTCTTCACTTTTTTGTTCATATCCTTCTCTTGCCCTTTCTCTTTCTCCCCCTGTAGCTGGTTCGTCTTTGTCTTCACTCATTTTCTGTCTAAAACTTTAACTCTCTTATGTAGCCCCCTGCACATCAGTGGTGGTACTGCCTTGCTTGGGGTGAAATGGTTAAAAAAAACATAAGGAGAAAGTTCTACTTAGACAGCTTTTTCCTAAGAACTTCATCTTTCTGCATCAGACTCCCACATGAATGCTTCCCTGATCACTACAATCTTAACCACTTACCCTCTTTTATTCATATCAGACACCTCTTTCGTTATAAACACTTTAACAGTAACTCACTACCTGGAGTGGCTTTCAAGCCTTAACTTTAGAATAAAAATATAAAAGCAACAAACATGAGTAAACTGATCTAAAAGGCTATTTCTAGGACACTGGATGTCAGAAATTCCCCCACCAAATAACTTGTCTTTTGTTCTTCTCTAAAGTTGCCCTTCAGAATACTGGTTGAGTTTTTTTTCTTTTGCTGTCCCATCCAGTTGATTGAATCATAGTTTATGCTTCATCCTAACCCTAACCCTAACCCCTGCCGAGTTTGTGCTTAACCCTAACCCTAACCCTAACCCTGCCGAGTTTATGCTTCATCCTAACCCTAACCCTAACCCCTGCCAAGTTTATGCTTCATCTTAACCCTAACCTTAACTCCTGCCGAGTTTATGCTTCATCCTAACCTAACCCTAACCCTGCCGAGTTTATGCTTCATCCTAACCCTAACCCTAACCCCTGCTGAGTTTATGCTTCATCCTAACCCTAACCCTAACCCCTGCCAAGTTTGTGCTTCATCCTAACCCTAACCCTAACCCCTGCCGAGCTTATGCTTCATCCTAACCCTAACCCTAACCCCTGCTGAGTTTATGCTTCATCCTAACCCTAACCCTAACCCTCACAAGGTTTATGCTTCATCCTAACCCTAACCCTAACCCCTGCCGAGTTTATGCTTCATCCCCAACCCCACCCTAACCCCTGCCAAGTTTATGCTTCATCCTAACCCTAACCCTAACCCCTGCTGAGCGAGGCTTCATCCTAACCCTAACCCTAACCCCCTGCCAAGTTTATGCTTCATCTTAACCCTAACCTTAACCCCTGCCGAGTTTGCGTTTCCATCCTAACCCTAACCCTAACCCTGCCGAGTTTATGCTTCATCCTAACCCTAACCCTAACCCCCTGCTGATGAGGCTTCACCTAACCCTAACCCCTGCCAAGTTTATACTTCATCCTAACCCTAACCCTAACCCTGCCGAGTTTATGCTTCATCTTAACCCTAACCCTAACCCTGCCAAGTTTATGCTTCATCCTAACCTTAACCCTAACCCTAACCCCTGCCAAGTTTATAAGCTTCATTCCCACCCTAACCCTAACCCCCAGCCGAGTTTATGCTTCATCCTAACCCTAACCCTAACCCCTGCTGAGTTTATGCTTCATCCTAACCCTAACCCTTAACCCCTGCCAAGTTTATGCTTCATCCTAACCCTAACCCTAACCCCTGCCGAGTTTATATCATCCTAACCCTTAACCCTAACTCCCTGCTGAGTTTATGCTTCATCCTAACCCTAACCCTAACCCCTGCCAGTTTATGCTTCCCCATCCTAACCCTAACCCTAACCCCCTGCTGAGTTTATGCTTCATCCTAACCCTAACCCTACCCTGCCAAGTTTATAAGCCCATCTTAACCCTAACCGCAACCCTGCCGAGTTTTATGCTTCATCCTAACCCTAACCCTAACCCCCTGCCGAGTTTATGCTCTCCATCCTAACCCTAACCCTAACCCCTGCTGAGTTTATGCTTCACCTAACCCTAACCCCTGCCAAGTTTATAATTCTCATCCTAACCCTAACCCTAACCCCCTGCCGAGTTTATGCTTCATCTTAACCCTAACCCTAACCCCTGCCAAGTTTATGCTTCATCCTAACCTTAACCCTAACCCTAACCCCTGCCAAGTTTATGCTTCATCCTAACCCTTAACCCTAACCCCTGCTGAGTTTATGTTTCCATCCTAACCCTAACCCTAACCCCTGCTGAGTTTTATGCTTCATCCTAACCCTAACCCTAACTCCTGCTGAGTTTATGTCTCATCCTAACCCTAACCCTAACCCCTGCCAAGTTTATGTTTCCTCCAATCCTAACCTTAACCCTGCCGAGTTTATGTTTCTTATCCTAACTCCCACCCTAACCCCCTGCCGAGTTTATGCTTCATCCTAACCCTAACCCTAACCCCTGCTGAGTTTATGCTTCACCTAACCCTAACCCCGCCAAGTTTATACTCTTCCATCCCAACCCTAACCCTAACTCTGCCGAGTTTATGCTTCATCTTAACCCTAACCCTAACCCTGCCAAGTTTATGCTTCATCCTAACCCTAACCCTAACCCCCTGCCAAGCTTATGCTTCATCCTAACCCTAACCCTAACCCCCTGCCAAGTTTATGCTTCATCCTAACCCTAACCCTAACCCCTGCCGAGTTTATGCTTCATCCTAACCCTAACCCTAACCCTGCCGAGTGCTTCATCTTAACTTTAACCTTTAACTCCTGCCTATTTATGCTTCATCCTAACCTTAACCCTAACCCTAACCCCCGCCGAGTTTATGCTTCATCCTAACCTTAACCCTAACCCCTGCCGAGTTTATAAGCCTACATCCTAACCCTAACCCTAACCCCTGCTGAGTTTATGCTTCCCATCCTAACCCTAACCCTAACCCTGATGAAGTTTATGCTTCATCCTAACCCTAACCCCCTGCTGAGTTTATGTTTCCATCCTAACCCTAACCCTAACCCCCAAGCCGAGCTTATGCTTCATCCTAACCCTAACCCTAACCCCTGCTGAGTTTATGCTTCATCTTAACCCTAACCTTAACTCCTGCCGAGTTTATGCTTCATCCTAACCTTAACCCTAACCCTAACCCCTGCCGAGTTTATGCTTCATCCTAACCTTAACCCTAACCCCTGCCGAGTTTATGCTTCATCCTAACCCTAACCCTAACCCCTGCTGAGTTTATGCTTCATCCTAACCCTAACCCTAACCCCTGACGAGTTTATGCTTCATCCTAACCCTAACCCTAACCCTAACCCCTGCTGAGTTTATGCTTCATCCTAACCCTAACCCTAACCCCTGCCGAGTTTATGCTTCATCTTAACCCTAACCCTAACCCTAACCCCTGCCGAGTTTATGCTTCATCCTAACCCTAACCCTAACCCCTGCCGAGTTTATGCTTCATCCTAACCCTAACCCTAACCCCTGCTGAGTTTATGCTTCATCCTAACCCTAACCCTAACCCCTGCCAAGTTTATGCTTCATCCTAACCCTAACCTTAACCCTAACCCTTACCCTAACACTTTCACATACACAGAACAGGTGAAATATGCTGCTTTTTTCTATGAAATTCTTTACATATTGTTTGCTTTGGTTTTCCTGCTTCAACAGACATGTTTAATGATCAACAATTACGTGATGTCACGAGACGAGATGAACTTCCCACAAGCAAATGAATTCATCCCAGAGAGGTGGTTCCGAAACGACACAAGAAAATTCCACCCATTTGCTGTGATTCCATTTGGACATGGCTCCAGAAGTTGCATTGGTAAGTTCTTTATAGGTATTTACTAACTTTTCTTTTTTTTTTTCAATTATTTCACCACAAGCAAGGCAATAAAGCCACTAAGACACAAGAGATTGCTGAGAGTGAAATAATCAGAGAAAAACATAATCAAAGAAGCAGAGGAAGATAAAAAACAGTTTAAAAAAAGGCAAGATGATGATTGTTACTGCATGTAAATTTTTTGATGGTTAAAGTTGAAAGGAAAGCAAGAAGCAAGAAGGGGAGAAAAAGGGGAGAAAAAGAGCTTAGGTTATATCTAGCAATTTAAAAAGTAAAATGATAAGACCTAGATGTTAATCTGGTCAGTCAGTTGAGTGCCATACATGATACACGCTTGGGCGATCATGTCTCGCAAGAGATATGACTGACTGGGCAGAAGATTATCCCACAGTAGGTTGCCATTGCTTTCTGCGATAGACTGGTTGCCGACCAAGGCTATAGAACCCAATCTGTCCTGTCATTTAACCCATAACTGGAGGGAAGAGACGGATTAATACCTTTCCCAAGGGTATTTGCGCGTAAGTGAATGCAATGAATTCAGCTGGAATTCGAACTAGGCTCCCCGATTTCTCGTTCCGAGCCGATATCCAATGCACCACAACACACATCCTGTTAATCTGGTACTGCACTTAAATTCATAAAGTTAAGGTACCAAAGAAGAAAGCTCATCAGAAAAATTATCATGAAAATATTTGTAGAAAAGACAAAAGGAAGCTTTGTTATGGTGGTGAGAAAGTGATTGAAACCAAGATGCCAGGTCCAAGCCGATTACATTGCAGATTCTTTGAATTTTATCAAGGATATCTAGATGCATAGCAGAAATACTAGATCAGATATGGCAGCAATATTCAGTTCATGGACAAATGGTAGAATTATAAAGGTGTAGAAAGTGTGATACTGAGATCTGAAGGTGAATTGACATGTCCAAGGATACATTTCAGAAGAGTATTCAGAAGCAGGAAACATTTGTTGGAAACTAAGAAGAGAGTACTGGGTTGCTATGTGATGTCTGTTCTTCAATATAGCAGAGAATTCTGAGCAATCTCCCTAAAGATGAAGGAGAGACTTGAAGCAATTGAAATCTGGTTCTACAGAAGGATGTTGCGAATATCATGGACTGAACATATGAGCAATGATGAGGTTTTGGAGAAGATGGAAATGAAGAGGAAACTAATATTTAACATCAGAAAAAGACAGCTGAAGTTCCTGGGACATGTAACAAGGAAGGAGAGTTTGGAGAATCTGATACTCATAGAGCATAGAGGGAAAGAGAGACAGAAGAAAGCAATATGTAACATACTTAACGAGCTTGAGCAAGTGGATGGAAGAGCAGAGTTTGGGTGGGGTAACAGGAGATGACATGTTAAGAGTCACTAGGGATAGGGAGATATGGAGGGCCATGATCACCTACATTCTGAAGAAGTGGAGGAAGATATATAGCAGGTATCTCTTATTTTATTCCGTTTGTAGTGACGGGTAGTAGGATTCCGTAGCATGTTAACGAAATTTGGCCTTGTGGGAAGATAGCCCACTATAATTCATAAATGATTATAAATTCAAGAAAGACAATTTTGAGTGTAAAATAACATTTATACATAAATACATTTCAATTAATGTTTTACAATTAAAACAATACTTGGAATAAAGGTCCAACGAAGTTAGAGAGAGTTCATTTTTTTTTTTTTTTTAATCATATCACCCCAAGCAAGGCGATAACGCCACTTATGCGCAGGGGGCTACGTAAGGGTAAAAAGAATGGAAAAGAGAAAACCGGAAACCGCATCCTAAACAGGAAACAAGGGATGAGCCTCTTCACCTGTTCAATAGACATGGGTGGAGTGTGAACCGGGCGATAGTTCAGTCTATCTACTCCAATTGAAAAAAAAAATTAAATAAAAAAAAAGAGAGTGAAAAGATTGGAAAAGAGAAAAACCAGAAACCACATCCTAAGCAGGGAACAAGAGATGAGCTTCTTCACCTGTTTAATAGACGTGGGTGGAGTGTGAACCGGGCGATAGTTTACTCTATCTACTCCAATTGAAAAAAATAAAGAAAAGAGTGAAAAGGTTGGAAAAGAGAAAACCGGAAACCGCATCCTAAACAGGAAACAAGAGATGAGCCTCTTCACCTGTTCAATAGACGTGGGTGGAGTATGAACCGGGCGATAGTTTAGTCTATCTACTCCAACTGATGGCAGATAATAATGAGGTGAAGGAGATAAAAGAATGTTCAAGTAAGATATAACCGCTGAAAGGTAAAAAGCTTGGTAGTATGATTAATGTTCATTATCAAGTAGCAGTTTCTAAGGTCAGTAGCTCAGCAAGTTGGTTTGTGGAATGCCTTAGAAAAGGTCAGTTAGTACTTTGAGAACAGGGGAGGAAGAAGGAAGGCGAACATAGTAGCAGCTTGACATAGGTCAAGGAAGAAACTAATTACACTCTTCTCCTCTGTGCCTTTTTATATCGGCATTTTGGATCAAAACAGCTAGTTTCGAATTTCATCCTTGTATTTGGTTTCGGGCTTCTCATTGGCTGATAAATAAAAATTGGTAATTTGATATTTGATTAATTTTTATTTTCAACCTGAACATCTGCGGAATCGGATGTGCACGACGATTTTTATTCATTTGACTTTTAGTTGTGAAAGACCACACATCCGGTTCATCGCTTTTATTCAGTCGGTATCACCACAGATATTCTGATAGGAAGAATTTTCTTTAATGACACAGTGGACCAACCTTTACTAGCAACTGATTCCATATAATCATTCGACTTCACTCCAGTACCTATATACTTTACCAAATAAAATTTATCTACTTCCATTGAAAAGGTTCTGCAAAGGAATTAAAAGCATTAGCATCAAATGGTTTTCTTTCAAGACATGATTGCCCAAGCATGTAACACGTATGGCACTTAACTGACTGACTGAAAGGAGTTAGATCACAGTTAAACAAAGTGGAGTCATTTCTAGATAAACTGGCATGAAGTAGAATGATTATATGGAATCAGTTGCTAGAAAAGTTGGTTTACTGTGTCATTAAAGAAAATTTCCTTCCACTATAAAACATCTGCCCAAAAAATGGTTAATCTGGAAATGACTCCACTTTGTTTAGCTGTGACCTAACTCCTTTCAGCCAGTCAGTTAAGTGCCACATGTGTTACACGCTTGGGCAATCATGTCTCAAAAGAGACATGACTGACTGGGCAGGAGATTATCCTGCAGTAGGTTGCCATTGCTTTCTGCGGTTAAAAAAAATGGTTAATCTGGAAATGACCTAACTCCTTTCAGAACTGAAGAAAATATGCAAGAAAACCATTTGATGCTAATGCTTTTCATTCCTTTGCAGAACCTTTTCAATGGAAGTAGAGAAATTTTGTTTTTTACATAGAAATAACATGAAGAAAAAAATATTGTCAAGTTTACGAATTTTTAATTTGAGAATGCTATAAAATATATATATGTATATATATATTTAAGTTGGTTTTGATCTTTTCATTTTTTGTCAGACAATTTGTATACAATACAAATCACCTGGCGAAACTGAAAATGTTTTAAGGAAAATTAAGCTTTAACATGTAGAACTTTTAGATATTTAATTTGGGGAGATCAGCCAATTATGTTACCATGGTTTTGACCTTTTTGGTTTCCATCAGGCGATTTGTAATAAAAATCACCTGACGAAAACTGTATCTGTATATGTGACTGTATATGTGGAATATATATAATGTATATATATTCCACATAGGGAAAGCTACGAGATCACATGGTAGCTTCCCCTATGTGGATAGGGGTCGCAGGTTCAAATCCTGCCGAATGATACACATTTTCGTAATAAAAATTTATCGTAAATAATCAGGCCAGTAGATATAAATATATAATACTGTTTAATTAAAAACAAAATATCTACTTAAATATGAATATTGATAAAAAATAATGTTCTAACAAATCATTTCAAATTGTCGGTTGTTTATAACCAAGTTTCGTTAATCTTCGTTAATTTCCATAACTTATCTGTATCTAAACTTATTTATAAATGGAACTTTGTCTGTGTGTATGTGTATCCGTTACCTATAGACTCCGAAATGGCTGAATCGATTTTCTTGAAAATTTACATAGTTGTACTATAAGCGTCTGCGAGTGTTCTTAGCTAGGTTTTTTGTCAAGGTACCCCTAATAAATATCGAAAGTCGATAATCGAAAAAATCTGGTTATAGAAGGAGTGGTCCAATATTAATCAAATTTGATACACTCATAGACAACGACATAAGAAACAATATTCAGAAATTTCAAGGCTGTAGTTCTTACAATAGTGCAGAAAATTGATAATATATATATATATATATAAAAGGCAAGATGTTTGTGTGTGTGTCTGTTTATCTGCCTGTATGTCGGTATTTTTTCAGCCCTTTTTATTTTTTCAGCTCTTTTATTTTAGTTTTTGCTTCGGGTTTGGCTCTAAGTAGGTATAATTGTAGTTCTTAGTCTCAGCCATGATACCATTTACTCAGAGGACTTATTTAGCCTTCAAAATTCAGTTTACGACAAAAAAAACTTATTTGATATCGATACCAGGAAATGAAAATTTGACTTATATCCATTCATTTTTCTTTCAGTCTATGGTTTCACTTTAACTGGAAACAACTATTGCTTTTTAGTCTTTCGTGCCAACGTCCAAAGAGTCTGAGCTCCAGGAACATGGATTAGTTTTAAAGCTTTTATTACACCCGAGCAACAAAGTAGAGAATGCTATAAAATATTCAAAAGAAAGATTTCTTGATGTTATTGGTCTGAAGAAGGAGATCCCAGCATGCAACACCTTTTGAAAGTCCCCAAAAAACCATACCACAGGTTGACCTAAGCCTTGTGAATAAAATTGGGTAGATGAGACCCTTTAGGAGCCATTGATAGTTGTATTAATATGAAGTCCAAATTCTACACCAGCAGCTTTTTTTCTCGCACTTTCCACCTGTGGAATTCACTTTTGTTTACTTGCTTCTCCGACAGCTACAATCTTCAAGAATTCAATTGTAAAGTCAATAGTCTTCTCTGATCTCACGACCTTGTATCCCCTCACTCATGCTGCTTTCTTCATCCGCTCCACTCTCATCAGTATTCTCATCCTTCTTTTACCCTCTTCCTGATACCCCCTGTAACCTGTCACTCTTTCTCATAACTTTCCTCCTATGTAATCCCCTGCTCAACAGTGGCAGTAAAATGCCTTTGCTTGGATGACATGATTATAACAAAAAAAAGTCACAAGTCATTTGAACAACCTGGCCTTGTTCCAACTTGTTCACCCGAGATAAAACACTTTCTTTCAGAAACTATAACTAAGTTCCACTCAGCATAGTTTCTGTATAAACAACAGATGGGCTCTGTTGGTGCTGAACATTCAAAAATCTGCCTGAACAGGCGACTGCGACAGTCGATTAGCTAGTCACCCTATTAGACAGGTATCCTTGGATACAAGTAGCTAACCATACAATAATTTGATTCTGTATTTATGAACTTAAAAACAGAGAAGAATTTACATCCATGAGTATAATCAAACACCTGCGTCCTTGGAGCTAAAAACAAAGAATAAATTATATCATTGCATATAATGCAACACTGTAGTATAACCATCTCTATGCGAATTTCTTTTTTAAAAGTTGTACCATATTACACTGGTCAATGTTTTTTTTCGACCCAAATGTTTTAAGGCAATGGGCACATTTTTCTGGGCTGTTTTTTCACTCTCAATCTAAAAATCAAGTTCATTTTGCCTCATAACACCACATTTTCTCAATTAATATAATTTCTATTTTGTTTAAAATAACCCAAAATGCTAAATTCATAGAGATATGCCATGGCTTAAATATGTGACATAGTTGAAACATTTCATGTTAAAATGTTTTATCATTCAAAAAACAGTATTCAAATAACTTATAGTGGGTTGCTTATCTATTCTTTTCTGTTAGTAGTGGAGAGTCCGTTCTAGTGAAGGGTAGTTGTATATTGTTGCAGGTTAATGGAATTTGGCCTTGTTGTAGATAGCCCACTATAAGTCATAAAATTATTACAAATCAAGAAAGGCAATTTGAGTAGAAAAATAACATTTTATATATACACATATCAATTAATGTTTTTCCAATTGAAGTAATATTTGAAGTATAGGTCCAACGGACATTAAAATGTTCATGGCAATAAAATGCTGAAAGAAAATTAATGCTTAGGAATTTGGGAGCATGTAAGTAAGAAATGTCTTTGATGTATTTGCTCCTTAGGTCAGTAAGTAGTTTTTAAGGCAGGGAAGAAGGAAAGAGGTAAGGTGAGGCCAGCGTAGTAAGCTGCTTGACTTGGTCAAGGGAGATACTAATTACTTCCTGTCGATGCTTTCTGTATCTGCTTTTTATATCTTCTTTTTGGATCACAGCAGCTCATTTGGGATTTCACACTTGTATTTGGTTCTGGGTTTCCCATTGGCTGATAAATAAAATTCGCGTAGGCTTGCGAACTGGAAATTTAATATTTAATTAACTTTTACTTTTCAACCAAAACATCTGCGCGGAGCCAGCGGCACAGCGACGACTTTTGGTCATTTGCTTTTTGGTTGTGAAAGCGCAAACATCCGGTCCATCGCTTTTGCTCAGTATCACTGCAAAATTTCAAAATTAATTCTAAGCTATTTCAGTTCAAATAAGTTGACCTGAAAATGCTTGATTTTATGAGAGATATCAATGTTCTCAGCTTGTTAAAACTTTCTGATTTCTGTTTCTTCTCTATTTTCATAGAAGTTTTTTAGAAGCCATTCAGGAACAGCGATTTTAGTTTTTATTAGTAGTTTTCACTTTAAGCATGAAACTGTCATAAGATTTTATCATATCACTTGAATTTACAGAGATCTGACATTGTCTTTGCTTAGGAACATTGATAAATGAGGCTTGTTAGGGTGCTTGGCGAGTGTATTTGAGACAAGCAAGATTAGTATTTTCTTTATCAGCGTTTAAAATAGCTGCCAAACACCAGATAGGCAACTAGGTACTTTTCCTACCCATCCCCAACACCACCACCATCTTGTCTGATCAAAAATTTATACAGGGCAGTTTGACATCCTGGTGTTTATTAACACAATTGAAAAGTGATTTGTTTGCTTTTTGGTATGCTTTTATGTGCTTCTGTTCAAAATTATTACTTCACAGGGATAAAATTTAACAGGTAAGTGTTACGTGTTAAGTGTAACAAAAGAAAAAAAATGATTGACCAAAACTCAGAGATAAATCATAAACAAATATTTAATTTACAAAACACACCAAATAAAATATTTACAAATATACAATTTTTTCATTCAAAAATAAACGTAGAGTTTACTACTAGCAGGTGAAGTGTTATGAGGAGAGAAGGGTAAGGTAAGGTGTCAAGTATCTTTACCCAGTTAAGTTGGCGAAGAAGTTAAGTGCTATACCTTTTGGAAATCCTTAAATGAGTATATAAAGACTAATTATTTGTTTGGTCAATAAAAGAGTCAAAAATATGTATTTACCCATGTAGTATTAGTTGGTTGGACTTTTCCATGAGATTCTTTCAGTTGGATATAAATCCTTGAATCAGAACCAGGGTTGATAATGTCAGCAAATCCTTTTAACAACTCTTCAAGTTTTAGTTGGTCATCGACTATTTAGAGATTCTTTCGGCTGGATATAAATCCTTGAATCAAAACCGGAGTTGATAAGGTCAGACCATCCTGTTAACAACTGCCTGCTCTCTGCCCAAAACCTATTTTTATAAGGGCTAACACCTAATTTGCATATTTCTAGAACATTTAGAATTCTCTCAGTTTTACTGGAACATTCTCGCATCTTCCAAACGTTCTATTTCTAATTTCCTTATTTTTACAACTACTTCATGAATTAAAACTTTTTTGGAATAACAAGTAGGACTCAATAGAATCCCTTACTTTAACTTTTTAGACATTATAATATTATTTTTATATATAAATGCATCCTCATAACAGGTAAGCAAGTCATTTTCTGCTGATGAAAACTTTTTCCGAACAGAAAATATATTCTTCAAGTTATTGGGATACTTCTTCTTTTATGATAAGTTATTCTAACCCGAAAATGTTTAAGATTGGTTCATCTTGGTCCTGGTATATCACTGTTAAATGAGTATTTTGGCCTATTCTAAGCAAAATAGAAATTATCTGTACTGAGAAAGGACTAGATGTCATGGGGCAAAATGGACTTGATTTTCAGGTTTAGTGTGAAAAAATAGCACAGAAAAATGTGCCCAATAACATTTGGGTCAAGAAAAAAAAGATCAACTGACGTTATCCATTAACTTCTTAATGTCATACATATATTCCACTAAAACATTTACTTTTTCACCATTTTAAAGAAGAGAAAAGAACCAGTTGTTTAGCCATTGTTTCTTTTAATTTCCATTTCAAAACTTATTTTCAGGGAAAATAGCAAACAAGACATACATTTTAAGTTGTTGATTAATCTATCATACTTTTCTGTTTGATATAACTTTATAATATTTCTAAATATTAATAATTTATGAAAGTAAAAAATATTGTCTTTCATTACGAATGCAAAAATAAATAATTTTGTTTTTTAAATCATTTCATTCCAAGTAAGGCAGTACTGCCACCGATGTGCAGGGGGCTACGTAAGAGTAAAAGTTTAGGCAGGAGGAGAGTGAAGAGAAAGACGAACCAGTTACAGGGGGTGTCAAAGAAAGGGCAGACGAATAGGAACACAGGTGTGAAGACATTTATGAGGGTAGAGAGAAAGGAAAAGAACAAGATATACAGGGTGATGTAGAAAGGACTAGAGTCAAGTGGAAGAGATGGGAATTGATATTTCATTTAAATTTCTGGAGGTTATGGCCATCAGGAAAGCAAGTATATGGAAAGGCGTTTCACAGGCGGGAAGTGCAAGAAAAGAAGCTGCTGGAGTAGAATTGTCAGTTGCATTTGGTTGATCTAACTGCAAATGGGTGAGACCTTGTTGCCAGTCTGGTTGCACAAGTAAATGAAGCCATGAAAATATTTGTAGAAAAGACAGAGTGAAGCCACATCCCATCAGTAAGAAAATGGCTGGAGTTGAGCTGCCAAGTCAGGACCTATCACATTACAAATTCTCTTTTAGAGCCTGTCGAGAACACTGTTTGTAAATAATTATCAACTTCTTCTTGCTGCTTTAAATAAGAGCTGAAAATACCATGAAGTAAACATGTGATCAACAACAAGGTTTTGGAGAGGATGCAATTGAAAAGGAAACTTATACTTAACATCAGGAAGAGACAGATGAGGTTTCTGGGACATGTAAGGAGGAAGGAGGGTTTGGAGAATATGATACTCACAGGATGGATAGAGGGAAAGAGAGACAGGAAAAAAGCAGCATAAGACATACAGATGGATCGCGGAATGGGGTTTGGGAGAGATACCAAGGGGAAAAATATTAAGAGCGACAAGGGACAGGGGTAAGTGGAAGTCCATGATTGCCCACATCCTGAAGGAACATGGCACATGAAGACAAAGAATGAGGAAAGAGAAACAGGAAAAAGAAACATGAGACATACATGATGGGTTTGTGCATGTGAATGACGAAGCAGAGTTTGGGAGAGTTACGAAAAGGAAAAGTGTTTAGAGTGACAAATGATAGGGATACGTGGAAGTCCATGATCCTCCACATCTTAAAAATTTTTCATTGAAAATGTTTTGCATTATTCACAAGAAAATACAGTAAACTATGGAGGACACTAAGTGACATAATTTTTTGGCCTTTTAAACAAAAGTGAGTTAACATTGTTGTTATTGTTTTTTTTATATGTAATCATCATATATTTTTGCATATTAATTAATTTTTAATTTTTAAAGGTCATGAGTAAATTATATCTTCCTATTTTTTTAAGTTATGTCACTTACCATGTATGAAACACTCTGCCAATACCTCATAAATAATGGGTTCTGTATTAATTGTGAGGAAAGATGGAAAAGACATACCAGAGATTCTGTTTGCTTCCAGTGAAAGAAAGAAAGAAAGAAAGAAAGAAAGAAAGAAAGAAAGAAAGAAAGAAAGAAAGAAAAAGAGAGAAAGGAAAGAAAGAAAGAAAGAAAGAAAAAAAGAAAGAAAGACAAGAAGGAAGGAAAGGAAAGAAAGAAAGAAAGAAAGAAAGAAAGAAAGAAAGAAAGAAAGAAAGAAAGAAAGAAAGAAAGAAAGAAAGAAAGAAAGAAAGAAAAAAAGAAAGAAAGACAAGGAAGAAAGAAAGAAAGAAAGAAAGAAAGAAAGAAAGAAAGAAAGAGGAAAGAAAAAGAGAGAAAGGAAAGAAGAAAGAAAGAAGAAAAAAAGAAAGAAAGACAAAAGGGAAGAAGGAAGGAAAGTAAGAAAGAAAGAAAGAAAGAAAGAAAGAAAGAGAAAACAATGCTTTCATGCATTTAGCTTATGCTTCAAAAAATATAAAAACTTGTCAGTTTCAATTTTTTTTTTATTTCTACCCTTTTACATGATTAACTAATGACCTGCATCCAAACCTATAATTGTTATTAAAATATTTAGTTAAAGTTGTTTAGCTCAAATATTTAAAAATGCACTAGGGTAGTTGCATAATATATAGATGTGGAACTCACAAGGAACTGATTCAATCTTATTTAAGAATGTATGGTTAGGTCTTGAAGGCTGTCACAATGCGCTTAGTAAAATAAAGGAAGGTAAAGAAGTTGTTGGGTATTACTTATTTATTATACATTAATATTTCGAGATCAAAAGTTCATCTTCAGAATGGCAGAAGAGCTTGTGTCCCTCTGAGTGAGTATGTGCCTTTCAACACATGGTCATTCCTGGCTGCTGCTGCTGTCATTAATTGTAGTGTGTGTGTGTGTGTGTGTTTGTGAATGCATGTGTGTGTGTGTGTGTGTGTGTTTAAGAAAACCATGAAATTTTCAAGGGTAATACAAGTTATTATCATTATTGTTGTTATTATTATTATGATCATTATTATTATTGTACTATTATTATATTAGCACAACATATGCGTTTCTGTGTGTGTGCTTAATTTTCATATGCATTCATATGTTTGATATTATATAAAGAAAAATTAAACTAATGAAAATTGCTTAACACAACAGAAAAATTTTAATATTTGTTGTTATATTTGATTGCAGGGCGACGTGTGGCAGAACTGGAACTTTATCTTGCTATAACAAATGTAAGTAGTTTTCAGTAGAAACACAGAAAAAGTAATGCCAAAATATATATAGTCATCTGCATCATCAGTACAGTTAGACATCTGATTATATATATTTATATCCAAATGAAGAAGGAACAAAAAAAATATTTGCAATGTTCAAAACATTAATTTAAAACAGTGCTCAATATAAAAATAGAGTAATGCATATTTATTATAAATTTTACTTTAGAACATGCATATTTGGGCAGCAATTTTTCTTTTAAGCATGTTTCATTAAAATCAAATACAAAATTATTTTGTTAGTCATTTTCAATATATATATATATATATATATATATATATATTGAAAATGACTAACAAAAAATATTTTATTAATTTTTTATTTGATTTTAATGAAACATACTTAAAAGAAAAGTTGCTGCCAAATATACATGTTCTAAAGTAAAATTTATAATAAATATTCATTGCTCTATTTTTATATTGAGCACTGTTTTAAATTAATGTTTTGAACAGTGGAATTTTATTCTTCATTCTTCTTCATTTGGATATATATATATATATATATATATATATATATATATATATATATATATATTTTTTCCATTTGTTAACGAGTTATTATGCGATGTAGGTTTCTACCATGAGTGGTGTCTTCAGGTGATTTGCAATAACTTCTAAAAGTTCTAAAATATAATTGTATTCAACACTTTTTATACAAATGTGCACTGGTCTAATCTTATTATGACCAGAAACTAAATAATTAAACTATATATATATATATATATATATATATATATATATATATATATATATATATATATTACTATTGTTTACTTAATACAAGGCCCAAGAGTCACTCAATATAGATAGTCACCTAATGAGATTGTAAGGGCATAAAGGGAAGCAGAAGAAGTGCATATTATGATTGATTCATTCATTTTTTATGGTTTATCAGCTCTTTGGTAGCACCTGGTAGCAGCTATGGTCAAAGAGTGATCCCACCACATCAAACAAAAATCAACATTATATTTTTATAGCAAAATAATCACCAATACATTTTTATAGGAAAATGACCAGCAATACTTTTTTTATATCAAAATGATTAAACCATACATTTTTTAGCAAAATGTCAAAATATTCATTTTTACAGCAAAATGATAAAACAATGCATTTTTATAGAAAAATGGCAAAACAATACACTTTTACAGCAAAATGGCAAAACAATACATTTTTACAGCCAAATAACGAAGAATACATTTTTTAAAAAAAAATTACCAATAATACATTTTTGTAATGAAATTACCAGCAATACATTTCAAGATCTCTATATATTTAAAAAAACATATCTTTGACCCTCAAAACATAAATTATGTATAAAATATTTAGATTTTGGCATTAAATAAACCAGAGATGTGTTTAAAATAAACAAAATTAACCAACCAACACTTTGACCCAACATAGATTTCTAACCCTGCCTCCACCCACCTCATGTAAAGTCATCATACATCAAAAATTTAAATGCAATGTCAATCATCATTATCTGTACTTGTTTGGGACTCAAGTTCACCCCATACATCAAGTAGAACTCATATAGGAGTGGCCAAATGGCAGCTCTTTGACCTTTAATGTGTGGCTTGTGGAAATATGTTGGTTGAGTTCCTTTTTTCATCACAGTTTATAAAAAAAGAAATAAAAAATATTTCAAACTTTATAATTATTTACTGGTTATGAATTGGGACCCCACTGGTTTAAAACAGAAGTTAAATATTAATACATAGTTGAATCCATTGTATTCACTTAAGCGCAAATACCCTTGGGAAAGGTATTAATCAGTCTCTTCCTTCGAGTTATGGGTTAAATAGCAGGACAGACTGGGTTCTATAGCCTTGGTCAGCAACCAGTCTACCGCAGAAAGCAATGGCAACCTACTGCGGGATAATCTTCTGCCCAGTCAGTCATGTCTCTTTCGAGACATGATCGCCCAAGCGTGTATTACGTATGGCACTTAACTGAACTGAACTGTGCAAGAGTATGAAGACAAGTACTATTTTATTTTTTTGAGGCATATTGACAGAAAATAAACAATTTAATTAAAGTAATTTTATTTGATTTACTCAACAAATGCTTTAACAAGAAAATAATACTTGTTACAAAATAAATTTAATATTTATTATAATAGCCTTTTGCTTCGATCACAGCCTTCATTCTGTCAGGCATTAACATTACAAGCTTCTTCAATGTATCTAATGTTATCTCCAGCCAAGCAGCTTGTATTCGTTTCCAAAGTGTGTCTTGTGAAGTAACATTAGATTTATCAATTTTTTTTATCCAAAATATCCCATAGATGTTCAATAGAGTAGTTTCAAAATAACTTGTTTAATAGAAAATAGGAAAAATTAAATATAACTTCTTTTTAATACATTTCTTTTACGCCTAGTTTAAAATGATCACTATTTATTAGCAGTTTACTTGGCTTTTCATCCTGTATTTGAATTTCGGTGAGGGTTTTAGGAAAATCACCCTTGGCCTAATACATTTGCAAACTACCAAATAAATAAATAATTTTTACCATTTATTTTAAAATATCACCTGAAAAAGAACAGTATTGTTCTGAAACATGAAATCTTTTGTGTAGTGATACAATGCTTCTATAAACCATTGTAATAGCAAAATTACTATTTATATATAAACATGTATATATATATACAATATATTTAAAAAAATCCTCTCTAATATAATAAAGACCACTATATATATATATATATATATATATATATATATATAGTGGTCTTTATTATATTAGAGAGGATTTTTTTAAATATGCAAAGGTTACCTAGTAATTAGCTAAGTTTGTTAAATATAGATATTATTGCTGCTATATTATCACCATTTAAAATTGGCCATTTTTTTTTCAGTAGTTATCTAAATTTTTTTTTTTTTTACAGATTTGCCAAAATTTCTGGCTGACCCTTAAAGAAGGATTTGAAGTTCAACCCTTCCTGCGGACTGTTCTCACTGTTGGCGAACATTTCCCTATCCAATTTGTAAACCGGTAAAAGTAGGTTCCCTATTGATGTTAACAGCAATGGCAATGCCAAAACCAATTTATATATATATATATATATATATATATATATATACACACACAAAAGGACTACAACAATAAGAAAAGTTACAGCAGCAATTCAACACTTGCACAATGTTCGGATAATAGCCAAAAACAAAACAGTAATATATATTTATATATATATATATTACGTGAAATAAAAAAAAATTATTAATTATATAAAAAAAAATTTAAATTAAAAAAACAATTAGTTACCAATATTCACACCAGAAAAAAAAATTATCAAAAATTGACTGTAGAAGTCATTTTGGGAAGTTTGACATGAAAATGAATACCCTGAATACCCATGATGTAAAAAGAAAAAAAATATATATATATATTTATTTATTTTTTTTTTTGTTTCATAGAATCCATCACTTTATTGAGAGGCTGCTTCACCCCCACCCCACAAAACATCCCTAGCAATTTTAATTTTTTCTTAAATTTTTGTTTAATAGAATTCATCACTTTATTCAGATGCTGCTTCATCCCCAACTCCCAAAATACAAACCCTAGCAATTTTTGTTTTGCTTTCATAAAATCAATCATTTTATTCAGATGGTACCTCAACCATCCAAAACTATAAACCTTAGCATTTTTTTTTGCTTTATAGAATCCATTATTTTATTCAGATGGTACCTCAACCATCCAAACCTACAAACCTTAGCATTTTTTTTGCTTTATAGAATCCATCATTTTATTCAGATGGTACCTCAACCATTCAAAACTACAAACCTTAGCATTTTTTTTTTTGCTTTATAGAATCCATCATTTTATACAGATGGTACCTCAACCATCCAAACCTACAAACCTTAGCATTTTTTTTTTTTGCTTTATAGGATACACGATTTTATTCAGATGGTACTTCAACCATCCAAACCTACAAACCTTAGCATTTATTTTTGCTTCATAGAATCCATCATTTTATTCAGATGGTACCTCAACCATCCAACCTACAAACCTTAGCATTTTTTTTTGCTTTATAGAATCCATATTCAGATGGTACCTCAACAATCCAAACTTACAGACCTTAGCAAATTTTTTTTTGCTTCATAGAATCCATCATTTTATTGAGATGCTTCTTCACCTCCCCCCACCCAGCAATGGAGGAAGTTAAAAAAAAACAGGAATGAAAAAAGGATTGAGGGGGTGGCTGAAACTATCGCATTCTCATTTGCACTCATGCTACACTTGATCCCCACCACCACCACTACCACCACGACTTTATCAGTGGCTTTTTTTCACCACCAAAGACAAAACTAAAAAACGAACAGTAAATGTAATAACAGAAGAAGAAAAAAATTCACCAAGGAGAATAAAGCAGGATTTACTTTCAGACGAGGAAGAGCAAACAGAAAAAAAATGCTTTCTTAATGAAATCAATATTTAAAAAAGAAATGCAGTATAAATATTTGCAATAACTGGCAATAAACATATTGCCTTCTTTTTCCCAAAAGACTTTGATTATTACTCTCAAATAAAAATAACAACAACTAATTACCCTTTTAATAACCATATTAATAATAGGACAGTAATGTCTATGTTCCGTGTTGAAAAATCAAGGTTACTAGATTGGATTCAGTTAATTTGGAAAGCACAGTGCTAATAAATTTTGAATTTTACTATTTGCGACTTTTTCAACTATTTTTTGAAAGCCCGGTGTTACTAAATTTTGAATTTCAGTACTTGTGACTTCTTGGTCTACATTTTAGAATGAATCATCTTCTACAAGATCATGTAAAGCTTTCATGAGCTTTTGAATTCTATCGCAGCTGGAAAACGAGGATGGGGCAGCTCAAGCCCATATATGGCAGCATTACTCCATTTTTTGGTCTGATCTGGCTCTTATAAGGATAGATAATGCCAGACGAAATCAGGTACTTAGTGTAGCAGGATAATGAATTGACATTTTTTTTCCTGCATCTTTAGTTGATGAAAAGAAAATCAATTTCAAAGTTTCAAAATTTTATTAAGAGCAGCCAAAAAAAACCCCAAAAAGAGGTTGCAAATAGTCAAATTCAAAATTTAGTAAGAGTGGGCTTTCAGAAAGTAGCTAAAAATGTCACAAGTAGTAAAATCTAAAATTTAGTAGCTGCGGGCTTTTGAATGGAGTCCATTTTATTATTTGTAGCCCAATCTGGCAACCCTGTCGTTTAATCTGTGATCAGTATTATGAACTGTTGTAGTTGAACCTATCATCTGTAATATTTTCATTTTCTTTTTTTTTCGCTCCTTTAGAGAAAGCAACAAAAATATGAACAGTTTGATACAGGAGCTTAAAATGTGACAAATAACCTGCAAAATATAAAATGGATCCTTTCTTGTTCATTAGGCATGGAATTGCTATATTTCCCCGGTGTCCCCTGAAGACGTGTTTTTGTGGGCCACGATCCACCCCACCCACATAAACATGCCAAAATAAATCAAGAAGATTTACCCTGTGTTTACAGGTTAAAGGTTGCACATTTTATTTTAGTTAATTTTATCTTTATTCTAATTTGATGTTGTTTTTTTACTTAAATATTGTAAGTCGAAATTGAAGTCCACCCTTGGGGCTGGAGTGTTCTCAATAGCAGGAAATACAATAAATTGGGAGAAAAAAATAGCTAAAGCATATGACATATGCATAGATAGTGTAATTTAAGAATGAATGAAATAATTTATATATATATATATATATTTAGTGTATCGAGGCAGCAGATAATTTTCTAAACATATACTGTTAAATATAAGAGACAATGAATGCCTATTATGTTTGATCATGAGTTGTTCTAAACACTGTATTTTGGCTTTAATTTCAGGTGAAAATAAAGACAAAAATTCTCCAACATAGAAAAACATAGTCATGTAGGTAATATCAGACAGATTTTAATCAACAATACAATAATCCTCACTCATACACACAGTAAACAAACCTTCAGATATTGGAAGCCATCTATATTAAATCCAAACAACCCACACTTAATAAAATCACATTTAAATCTGGTCATAACACATTACATTGCATTTAAATAGATGGTTCTGATAACATTTCGAGCTCTCACACGGTGTGACGTCATAGAACTGCATTACAAAATTACGAACTGTGTTTGCTATTTTTGTTAACTGTTATCATTGCTTAGCAAAGTTTTATGTCAACACAAGATAAAATCATCTTTGATGGTGGATGGTTTTATGTTAACGTCCTCATAACCTTTCTGAAGATGGCTCATGTGAGCCGAAAGCTTAGAACCAACTTAATAAAAAATTATCCAAATTTTATATTTAACAGTATATGTTTTGGAGGAAAAAAAAAAAAATATATATATATATATATATATAATTTTTTTTTTTTTTCACCCCAAGCAAGGCGGTAATGCCACTGATGTGCAGGGGGCTATGTAATAGTGAGAAGATTGGAAAAGAGAAAGCCGGAAACCACATCCTAAACAGGGAACAAGGGATGAGCTTCTTAACCTGTTCAATAGACATGGGTGGAGTGTGAACCAGGCGATATATGCATGGAAAAAATCTGTGTGAAGCATTTTGTCCACCAGAATGACTTTATCAGGGTACATAATTGTAACCAATGTTCATATTTCAATATCTTCTTCGCCTAGCCTATGCATCTAACATCAACAACAAAAACATTTTAATCTGATGATGTCCTTTTAGAGGTCAAAATGCACAATTTTTTTTACATTTTGTCATTCATTTGTCTAACATTGATCTAATATACAGAAATTTAGATATCATATTCTCGAATATATATGGGTGTGTGTGTGTGTGTGTGTGTAGAAAAATATAATATGCATGTCAGTCAGTTAAGTGCCATACGTGAAACACGCTTGGGCAATCATGCCTCTTTCAAGACATGACTGACTGGGCAGAAGATTATCTCGCAGTAAGTTGCAATTGCTTTCTGCAGTAGACTGGTTGTTAGCCAAGGCTATAGAACCCAATCTGACCTGTTATTTAACCCATAACTGGAAGGAAGAGACGGATTAATATCTTTCCCAAGGGTATTTGCGCATAAGTGAATGCAATGAATTCGAACTCAGCTCCCCGATTTCTTGTTCCGAGCCGATATCCACTGGACCACAACGATATATATAAAGCATTATATATATAACATGTTAGATTACAAACACTTTTTCCCTACTGTTTCTTTATCTCTTCCATTCATCTTGTTGGATTTTGATCCATATATTCAACTCATATTATATATATATATATATATATATATATATATATATATATAAACGAGGTTTTAATCAAACCTATATCACACAATTTTCGATTTATCATAACAACCATATCTGCTCTGAAATGTATCGTAATATCAACAAATGTAAACATGTTACAGAATGAACAAATTTTAACGAAACTTGGTTATAAACAACAGACAATTTGAAATGAATTGTTTGAACATTATTTTTTGTTGATACTTGTATTTAAGTAGATATTCTGTTTTTAATTAAACAGTATTATATATTTACATCTACTGATTATTTATGATACATTGTTATTCCGAAAATGTGTGTCATTCAGCAGGATTCGAACCTGCGACCTACATAGGAGAAGCTACCATTTGATCTGGCAATGTCTTAGACCACTCGACCACGAATGGCCTCCAGTATATATATATATATATATACCAGGAAGAAAAGTTAGAGATTATGCTATTCCAAAACAAAAATGAACTATTGAATGAAAGAACAGAATTTATGACTAAGTGTAGCCATACTAAAAAAATACCTATTACGTTCATGCATCCATGGATGAAAATGTTATAATTTCTTGTAATTTTAAAAATTGCATGTTCAAAAATTACCTGCCATGTGAGCGTTTAAAGAGACCACTGTTACATGAGCATTCTTAAAAAAAAAAATAACAGTAAACAGTAAAATCAGTTATTGCAAATCGCCTGAAGACACTACTCATGGTAGAAACCTAGGTCACGTAATAACTCGTTTACAAATGGAAAATATTCAAAAGTTCCACAATCTAATTGTATTGAACACTTTATAATACAATTGTGCACTGGTTTAATTTTATTATGACCAAAAACTAAGTAATTAAACAATCAATATATATATATATATATATATATATATATATATATATATATATAGGTGATGTCAAGTCCATGAATGGCAAGGATAATCTAACAAGATCTACTTAATATAAAATATTAAGTGTTATATCTGTATAGAGAGCTCAATGGATGCTATCCAGAGCAATATGATATCTATAAAGGAAAACTCAACACATCATTTAGATTAGTTATAAATTATAATTAATTTCTATGAGCTAAATTGGCTTATTTCATCAGACCACACTATATTCCTTCCATTCAGTATAAATACTTTACCGGAATAAACATTTCTTTAAGATGAAATGAAAAATAAGTAACATCATTTAAAACAACAACCTTAGCCTTTAAGTTATATCTGAATTTTTGCTCTCACACACACACACACACACACACACACACACACACACACACACACACACACACACATATATATATAGGTTGTCAGTCCTTAAACGGTGAGGATAATCCAACAAGATTTCCTTAATATAAATTATTAATAGGTAAATCCATATAGAGAGCTTGATGGGTGTTAACCAGAGCGATATTGAAATGAACTATAGTTTATAACTAATATGACGTGTTGAGTTTTGCTTTAGAAACTATATATGTATATATATATACATATATAAAATAGTCATGTAACTAAAATCTAAAAAATAATTTATTGAAGTTTAATGTGGTCAAATGCAAGCTGAATTCTGCAAAGAAAAGGCTCAATATTAAAAAATAGACCAACAGCCAAAAAAATTATCGAAAGTAGTTGGAAGGTACAACTATTGAATTTTTCTTTATCTATTAACTATGTATGTATGTATATGTGTGTGTGCATATATACATATATATATATGTGTGTGTGTGTGTGTGTGCACACACATGCACAGAGCTCATCAGTGTGACTAGACTTCCACTTACTTCCAACCGGGATCAAAAATCGACAGATTTGGTGTCAGTCGGAGTCTCTACTCCATAAGCCATCTGCACATGGAATGAGAGAAGGGAAATTTTAGTGTATTGTATTTCATTTGTAAGCAAGTTATATTACACAACCCAGGTTTCTAGCATCTGGTGTCTTTAGAGGATTTACAATAAAGTTATAATAAGTTATTGTAAATCACCTAAAGAGACCTGATCGTCAAAACCTGGGTTCCGTAATATAACTCATTTACAAATAAAAAATATTCAAAAGTTCTACAACATAATTGTATTGAACACTTTTAATACAACTGTGTACTAGTCTAATTTAATTATAACCAAAACCTAATTAATTAAATAATTATATATATATATATATATATATGTGTGTGTGTGTGTATATATAAATCTATCTAAACTTATTTATAAATGGAGCTTTTTCTCTCTGTGTGTGTGTGTGTGTGTGTGTGTGTGTGTGTGTGTGTGTGTGTGTCCATTACCTATAGACTCCGAAACGGCTGAACAGATTTTCTTGAAAATTTACACAGTTGTACTATAAGCATCTGGGAGTGTTCTTAGCTAGGCTTTGTGTCGAGGTACCCCCGATAAATATCGATAATCGAAAAAAATCAGGTTATAGAAGGAGTGGTTCGATTTTAATCAAATTTGATGCACACATTGACAAAGACATAAGAAACGATATTCAGAAGTTTCAAGGTTGCTGGTCTTACAATAGTGCAGAAAATCGATTATATATATATATATAAAAGGCAAGGTTTGTGTGTGTGTGTGTCTGTTTATCAGTCTGTATGTCCTTTATACAAATCCACAATTTTTATCCGATTCTCACCAAACTTCACACAAATATTCTTTAGGCTGAGTCTGAGCTCCAGGCCCATGGATTAGTTTTAAAGCTTTCATTACACCCGAGCAATGCCGGGCTATACTGCTCGTATATATATATATATATATATATATATATATACATGAGTATAGGGTTGATTTGGATGGAATAAAATTCCGATACCCAAAAAAAAACACTATTGTTAAAAGAGTGTTCAATACAGAGTAAAACAAATAATAATTATTTAAAATTTTTATCACATCATGATGAATTAGCTATTTCATTACAAAAACTTCTTGTGTCTTGTCAAGTGACACTGCTGAAAAAGTGTTGAAACAAAATAGCTACTTTATAGTGATCTTATAACTTACATATGTTATAAATTTTTCATAAATACTTATGATATAAATATACATATATCTATGCATATATACGTGGCTTACAGCCTATCACATTGAATACACCAGTTCTCGCTCGATCACCGAAGTTATGCAACATTGAGCCTGGTCAGTACTTAGATGGGTGACCGCTTGGGAATACCAGGTGCTGTAAGCGTTTAGTGACGGATGTGCGTTGTGGTGCAGTGGATATTGGCTCAGAACGAGAAATCGGTGAGCCAAGTTCAAATTCTAGTTGAATACCTTGCATTCACTTAAGCACTGGTACCCTTGGGAAATGTATTAATCTGTCCCTTCCCTCCAGTTCTGGGTTAAATAACAAGGGTAGGACTTGGGTACCCTGCCCTTAAAAACAAATCCCTATGAATCTTGATACTCAAAAAGAAAAAGTATTACTAGACACAAAACTTGTATAAAAACAACAATAAATTGTTGAAAGAAAATGTATTACCAGCAATAAATAAATAAAAAATTTAGTTGGCAATAAATGACTCGCAGAGATTGATATGCCATAAAAACAAAACAACCAACATATGTTATAAATCTTTTATAAATACTTATGATATAAATATACATATATACATACATGTGTGTGTGTGTGTGTGTGTGTGTGTGTGTGTGTGTGCATGTTTTAATTATCTAAAGACTTATATGTAATATAATTTTATATAATTTTCTACATATCATAAGAAGGTTAGGCAATTGAATGACAGATGGGGAAAAATAACACGTTACCCTCTAAAAATACTTAAAAACTATAAATATAAAAATGCAAAAAAATAACTGAAGAAAAACTGAATGAGTTTATCCTGTGTGTCTAGATGAGTCAGCTTCACAATAAAACAAAAATTTTCTTTTTTTTTTTTTAAATTTTGGAACTTAAAAT
The DNA here is from genome assembly GCA_037127315.1 of Ascarosepion bandense. Classification (NCBI taxonomy): domain Eukaryota; kingdom Metazoa; phylum Mollusca; class Cephalopoda; order Sepiida; family Sepiidae; genus Ascarosepion; species Ascarosepion bandense. The sequence goes on from JBBBDQ010001756.1 coordinate 1,459,420, forward strand.
TTTAAAAACTCAGAAATATAACATTTAGCATCTGCACGTCTTAGGCACTTTATCTTAGTGCATAATTATATCTGACATCTATGTTTATGTCCCAAACTCCTGTCTTCAAACATATATCTATATAATTCCAGCAATAAGAACATTAAATTATTTTCATTGTTCAAACTGTTGTGCTCATCTTTATTGTCATATTCACAATGTTTCAGCAATTGTACTCTCTGACCTTCTTCAGTTGACTGGAATTTTGAACCAAACACTTTATTTTGATCACTGGGGTAGACTGTTCTTAAATTGGAGATAACTAAGGCATCTGGAAGTGGCATGATTCATAGAACGAGAACAATCTACCATAGTGATCAAAATAAAGGGTTCAGTTCGAAATCCCAGTTACCTAAAGAAGATCAGAGTGTACAAACGTTGTAATAAAGATGAAGACAACAGTTCAAACGATGTAAATAATGTAAAATACCTCACCTCAGAAATATTGCCAAATATTACATTAATCCAGAGAAATGGTTCTGGAGGACAAAACATATGACACAGAATTTTTTTTTACTTTATCATTCAATTGAATCTCATATATATTCACACACACACACACACACACACACACACACACACACACATATATCTTTCTCACTCTCTCTCTCTCTCTCTCTCTATATATATATATATATATATATATATATATATATATATATATATACTACTGGCCATGAAATGAAAAATAAGTAACATCATTTAAAACAAAGACCTTAGCCTTTAAGTTATATCTGTGTTTTGAAAAAATGATATATTTTATACTATTTTTCAATATTTATTGCCAAGTAAATAATTGTAAATGAAAATAGAATGCTTCTTTTGTTAATATTGCACAATAACATGTGTATCAAATGAATTTATAAATCTTTAATAATTAACTATATTGCAGTTTCATCAATGAAGAATGAAGAAAATTTAGGGTGATTCGGACAAGTTTATCTTTGCTTCCTTGCCTTGTAAAATTTTGCAAAGTAATAATAACAAAAGAGCCATTCTATTTTCATTTAGCAATAAATACTGAAAATAGTATGAAATACATCATTTCATTTAAAAAAAACTGGGGTGGCCCAATAATTATGGCCGTTAGTGTATATATCTTTATGGTTATAAAAAATTTTGTAAAATCTGTGAGGGTTTAAAAAAGTGGGGTGTAGTTTTTATTTATTTATTTTTTCGTAATGATTTTCTTCCAATTTGAAATGTAATAGTTCTATTGAAAAATGTTGAAATAATTTTTTTTGTTCAGTACCGCTTTTTTCTTTTTGAATTGCAAAACTAAATCAACAGACAAAAATTTCAATATTTAAAAATTTTTAAAAATTGAAATAAAATAAAATAAAATAAATGCGTAGATTTATTGCAATTTGAAACTTCCTGTAAATTGTTGTGACCAAAGACATTGATGGCATCCAGAAATATAGGCCAAAGATAAACTGTAAAGAAAAAGAAAAGAAAAAGAAAAGAAAAGAAACAAAAAAAGTACAAAGACTGAATTTTAAACTTGAAAATGTTTATTATGATTTTTTTTAGTTTGTTTTTTTTTCTTTTGTTTCATGTTATTGTTTTTTTTTGTTTTTTTTGTTTTGTTTTTTTTTGTTAAGGTTAAATGGATGAAGGACTATGAAAATTCATGCAAATGATGACAAGAGAAATGGACTTGCAAAATTTAACCCCTCCCAAAAAAATAATACAAAAATTTACAAAAAAAAAATAAAACCCAAAATAATATGTGCAAGAAATGCATAAAATATTTTGCTTGCATAGAAAGCATTGTCACATAAAAAAAAAAATAAAAGGTGATAAAAATGTCACTCAGATTTGTGAAAGAAAATTATTCAAAACTGGCAGGAAAGAGAACAAAACAAAAATATTTGCATAGACTGGAAAATACATTTTTTATTTTCACACATGCACTCACACACATACATATCCTCTCCCAACAGACATACCCTCCCCCTCAACACGCACACAGATATATCCATATAATTCATACATATGATTATTATGATTTGGCTTTACAAACAAAAGATTTGGGAAGGTCTTCCTTCTGCATCCATTGTAAATTCCAAGATGGTTAGCAAGGCCCATACAGAAAAGATATGATTTGGCTGCAGAAGAAGACATGACAGTCAAAAGCTCTGACCTTCATTTATATATATATATATATATATATATATATATATATATATATATATATGTATGTATTTGCTTCCATTATTTGTTTTACAGCTTAATTTTAAAAGGGAAGATGTCTTATTGAACATCTTGTTGGCTGCTTCCTTTGCTCCAACCACAGCAAATGAAGGTCCTTTTTTCAGGAGTCCTTATATCAAATCAGTGAGGCCCCACTTCTCTGCCATGCACACATATTTGTACTTTCAGATTTTATTATGCCAGTCATCGTTTTCATATTAAAATTCTTATTAGTCAACCGGTGTTGGTACAATTCTCAAGATATATTTATATATATGAAACGAACATATGATTTTCTGCTTATCATATCTATCCTTAGTAAAAAAAAAAAAAAAAAAAAAAATGTTATATCTTCTTAGGAGGCTTTTATTATGAAAACAAACTAATTATGACATAAATTATTGATCATTACTATGATTAACTTAGTACAAGCCCCAACAGTTGTCACAACTTATATCAATTCCAAGCAAGAAACTATTTGGTTTCCACTTCAGGGTAACTCCCCTTGTGTCTAATGCACTTTCCAATTCTTCTCTACCACACTTCTATACACTGCTGGGAGAATCTTTCTTGGATGTTCCTCAGCTCCATAGTGACTTCCCTCTTGACAGATTTTATGCCTTGAAAACAGGTCCCCTTGATGAACCCCTTCAGCTTGTATTCTTTTCTGAAATGAGTAATTTTCAATAATCTTGGAATTATTTCAAACTTTTGTTCTCATCTTGGTTGATATAGGTGTTATAATAGACACAACATTTCGACCAAGTACCCTCTGGTCATCATCAGGTGTCTATAGATTGGCTGGATATTTCGCAATAATCAACGAGATATTCTGCATCAGCCAATCTATGGACACCTGATGATGGTCAAAATGTTGTGTCTATTATAACACCTATATCAACTTAGATGAGAACAAAAGTTTGCAATAATCCCTTCAGCTTAGTTAAAAGAAGAATATCACACAGAGCAAGACCAGGTGAATAGGGAGGTTGTTCCAGTTGGTGACCTTCTTCTTGGCCAGGAACTGCCAAATGCTCAGAGTATTGTAAACAGATGCATTGTCATGGTGAAGCAACCACTATTTGTCCTGCTACAACTCTCATCTCTTTTCATGCTCTGAGCTAAGCAAATGCTAAGATTACAGTTATGCTGCGAATATCATGGATCGAGCATGTGAGCAATGATGAGGTTTTGGAAATGATGGAAACAAAAAGGAAATTAATACTAAGCATCAGGAAGAGACAGCTGAAGTTCCTGGAACATGCAATGAGGAAAGAGGGCTTGGAGAACCTGATACTGACGGGCCAGATAGAAGGAAAAAAAAAGACAGGAGAAAGCAGCAGATAACATATTTGAAGGTCCTAATCAGGTGAATGACAGAACAGGGATTGAACTGAAGACAACCAGCTGAAATTGTGCATTTAAGCAAAACTTCTCTCGTCATAGATCTCCAGTATTTCTTTTTCCTTATCTACTGTTTCATACACAAATGTAAACAAAGCAATTTCTCTAAATTTCTAGATTTTATTTTCCAAATTAGTGGATTGGACAAACTTGAAGCAAAAATACTTGAAGCAATTGAAATGTGGTTTTTATAGAAGGAAGCTGCAGATATGGATCGAGCATATGAGCAATGATGAGGTTTTGGAAAGGATAGAAATGAAAAGGAAATTAATATTGAGCATCAGGAAGAGACAACTAAAGTTTCTGGGGCAATACTGAAGGAGGGCTTGGAGAACCTGATACTAACAGGCCATATAGAGGGAAAAAGAGACAGAGGAAAGCAGCAGATAACATATTTGAAGGGCCTGAGCAGTGGATGACAGAACGAGGGTTGTGTGGTGTAATAGGAGAAAGTGTGTTCAGAGTCACCAGGAAAGGGAAACGTGGAAAGCCATGATCGCCTACGTCTTGAAAGGACAGGGCACATAGAAGAAGAACTCCTTAGAATTCATATTAGATAATAACACAATATGCTTTATCTCTTTACTTCACTTCACACAACACACCTTGTTACTTTTCAGATAGACCTCATATACTCATTTGACTAAGGTTTCTTTTTGCAATTTTTAATGAAAAGTGGCAGTATATATCCTTTCATGTCTTTGACTTCTTCTATGTGCCTTGCCCCTTCAGGACGTAGACGATCATGGCCTTCCACATCTCCCTATTCCTGGTGACTCTGAACACACTTTCTCCTATTACACCACACAACCCTCGTTCTGTCATCCACCTGCTCAGGCCCTTCAAATATGTTATCCGCTGCTTTCCTCTGTCTCTTTTTCCCTCTATATGGCCTGTTAGTATCAGGTTCTCCAAGCCCTCCTTCAGTATTGCCCCAGAAACTTTAGTTGTCTCTTCCTGATGCTCAATATTAATTTCCTTTTCATTTCTATCCTTTCCAAAACCTCATCATTGCTCATATGCTCGATCCATAGCTGCAGCTTCCTTCTATAAAAACCACATTTCAATTGCTTCAAGTATTTTTGCTTCAAGTTTGTCCAATCCACTAATTTGGAAAATAAAATCTAGAAATTTAGAGAAATTGCTTTGTCTACATTTGTGTATGAAACAGTAGATAAGGAAAAAAAAATACTGGAGATCTATGACGAGAGAAGTTTTGCTTAAAGACACAATTTCAGCTGGTTGTCTTCAGTTCAATCCCTGTTCTGTCATTCACCTGATTAGGACCTTCAAATATGTTATCCGCTGCTTTCCTCTGTCTTTTTTTTCCCTCTATATGGCCTCATCATTGCTTACATGCTCGGTCCACGATATCTGCAGAATCCTTTTTGTTATTCTTAATATTCTATATCTTTTCTCTCTGTTGAGATTTGTAAAATACCAGATTTTTCAAATATTTCTTTTGCTGGTCAATCTCATTTTCTTGCTTATTACACTTGACACTTGTTTTATATCTGTTTTTATGACATTCTTAAAGCCAGTTACTTTTTATTCTTTCCTCTAATGTCTTCAGTTACATTTCTTCAAAGTCTTCAATTCTTCGCTCCAATGTCATTGGTTAGTTTTCTCCAATGTCTTGAGTTCTTCTTTCCAAAGTCTCCAGTAACATTACTCCAATGACTTCACTTCTTACCGTCAATGTCTTTAGTTCTGTTCTGAAATGTATTCGGTTATATTTCTCAAATGTCTTCAGTACTTACCAACAATGTTTTCAATTACAGTTCTCAAATATCTTCAGTTCTTCTCTCCAATGTCTTCAATTACATTTTTCCAATATCTCCAGATCTTCCATCCAATGTCATCAGTTTTTCCCTCCAATGTCTTTGATTACATTTCTCAAATGTCATCGATTCATCCCTTGAATATTATCAGACCTTCCATTCATTATCTCTGGTTACACTTCTCTAATGTCTTCAGTTCTTCCTTTCAATGTCTTCAGTTCTGCCCTCCACTGTCTTCAGTTACGTTTCTCAAAAATCTTCAGTTCTTACCTCCATTGTCTTCAGTTACAATTCTACATTGTTTCCCATTCTTTCCTCCATTGTCTCTGGTTACTTTTCTTCCATTTCTTCAGTTCCTCCTTCCAATGTTTTCAGTACTGGCCTGCAATTATATTTCTCTAATGTTTTCAATACTTCCTCCAATGTCTTCAGCTACATTTCTCAATTGTCTTCAGTTTTTCATCCAATGTTCTCAGTTGCATTTTTTTAATGTCTTCAGTTCTTTTATCTATTATTGTTGATTACATTTCTCCAATGTATTTGATTACAGTTCTTCTCCCCAATGTCTTTGGTTGCATTACTCCAATAGGTTCAGTTCTTCCCTCCAAAGTCTTCAGTTTCTCCCTCAAAGTTTTCAGTTATATTTCTTCAATGTGTTCAGTTCTTCTATTCAATGTCTTCAGATCTTCCCTCCAGTGTCTTTAGTTACATTTCTCCAATGTCTTTGATAACGTTTCTCCAATCTCTTTAGTTCTTCCCTCTAATGACTTCAGTTCTTTCTTTCAATATCTTTGGTTACATTTCTCCAGTATTGTTAGTTTTTCCTGCTAATGACTTAAGTTACATTTCTCCAATGTCTTTGATAACGTTTCTCCAATCTCTTTAGTTCTTCCCTCTAATGACTTCAGTTCTTTCTTTCAATATCTTTGGTTACATTTCTCCAGTATTGTTAGTTTTTCCTGCTAATGACTTAAGTTACATTTCTCCAATGTCTTTGATAACGTTTCTCCAATCTCTTTAGTTCTTCCCTCTAATGACTTCAGTTCTTTCTTTCAATATCTTTGGTTACATTTCTCCAGTATTGTTAGTTTTTCCTGCTAATGACTTAAGTTACATTTCTCCAATGACTGCCTTTCTTCCTGCCAATGTCATCAGTTTTATTTCTCCAATGTCTTCAAATAAATTTCTGATTTTGTGACTTTGATTCATTTTTTTACAATTTCCATCTTAACAATTCATTGCAATGTTTATATTTTTTCTTTTACTAAATGTTCACATGATACAATATGCCACTCATATTATAGGGTTACTGAATATTGTCATATAAATATATTTGATACAATATGCGACTCATATTATAGGGTTACTGAATATTGTCATATAAATATATTTGATACAATATGCCACTCATATTATAGGGTTACTGAATATTGTCATATAAATATATTTGATACAATATGCCACTCATATTATGAATATTGTTGCTTTATAATCATAAGAAAAGAAGTTAAGAAGTTAATGAGGATATGAAAGGAATATGACAGGTAATATAACAGGTAATATAACAGGTAATTAATCATCGAATCGAAGAGATTGCAATTGTAATGATCAGGAAAGCATTCGCTTTGGAGTCTGCTGAAATTTAAAAATGGTATCAATAATTATCTTTATATATATTTATTTATTTACAATATGAGAAACGTCTCTTCATTTACACAATAAAATCTGACATCAACAATTACATTGTAAATATTTTTAATGAAAACAGATATTATAAGCTGAACTTCACATGGTGTATATATATATATATATATATATATATATATATATATACATATTAAAAATAAATATACATTTGTTCTCCACCATTCAATGCAACTATGAGTTGCAATTGTGCAACAAATTCATATTTATTCTTACTATGAATATTAACTTTCATTGCCCCCAGTAATATATACAGAACATTTTTCTAACGTTAGATGGTCAATACCAATTTATTCTGAAAATATTAACTTACATAATATAATCTGAGAAACACACACACACACACACATATATATATATATTTATATATATATATGCGCAATTCTGTACACATATATATAAATGGGCACATATATATATATATATATATATATATATATATATATATAGATACAAATGTACATACACATATGCACTGACATATTCTCTCTAAACAATTATATACCTGTACAAACACATACACATACACATATATACATTAATCAACACACTATGTAAATTTACACCACCTTGTATAATAAATAAATAAATAAATATATATATATATATATATATATATATATATATATATATGCAAAGAAAAACTACAAATAAATTTTGTACATATTTAAAAATATGAATTTTTGTAGATACACACAAACTAGGGGTGCTGATAATTCTCAGTTTAACCGACAAAGGATTAAAATGAAAACTGTAAAATTCTTGTCTTTTGCCATTTGGTCAGATTTGGGGTTGTGTGTCGGGCTAAGAAGTTTTCAGCACCACCATGTACAAACACATTTATTGATTTCTGCTAGTTGCAAAAATAATTAGAGCTACTTTGTGATTTATCTCCTCACTGAGTGCAAAATAACCTTGGTATTCAGCAGTTAGGCTTGTCAACTAAGTGATTACAAAAACAAAAAAAGTAGTTGCTTGGAAATAATTGTTGATTTAACTGGTTCATTTAAATGGCAAGTCTTTTATTCATCGATGTCCAGCAAAGGGAATGAGTAGTTAGAATGTACACATGTGCAGTAGAAAAAATTGCACAATTTTGTTAAATAGAAATATAACCCCCTCCCCTTATTATCACTGAATATCACTCCTCCTCCTCCTCCTCTTCCCAATGCCTCAGTAGCTTGAGCAATTTTTTCAATGGTTGGAAATCAACTTCAAAGTGAAAACTACATGAACTATGTGTATATAAATATATAATTCAATTGCAGACATACCAAAAATGTTCAGCTTTCAGGGAACATATTTACTATATACAGGTAAATAATAATGATAATAATGAAAAATATTATTAATAATAACATAACAAAATACTGTTACTAATAATTATGATAAAATAATAATGATAATATTGGAAATTAATATTAATAACAAAATACTACAAATAATAATGGAAAATAATAATAATAACAATGATAATGGCAAAATAACAATATTGACAATAATGAGCATGATAATGGTAAAATAATAAAATAATAATAAAAACAACAAAATACTAATAATAATAATGGAAAATAATAATAATAATAATAATAAAAATAGAAAAAATAATAAAATACTACTCCCAACAACAACAACAATAATGATTATATTAATAAAAGCAAAATAATAATAATAATAATGACCATATTAATAAAGGAGATATAATAATAATAAAAAAAAATAATAATGATGAGAAAAATTATAATGGTATAATAATAACGGTAAAAGAATAATTTCAGAATAGTAATGAAAACAATAATAATAAATTATAGTTTTTCTAACTCCTTTCAATAGTTCATTCAGAGTTTAAATACACATGAATGCTACATTTTTTCACCTTCACTCATACTTTAACAATGAAAACAAAATCATCATTACTTCTGGAATAAGTATATTGGTAAATAAAACTCTCTTGTATCTATGACAGTTTTTTTTTTATTGAAAACACATACAACCCTGTCAATAAACAAATAAAACACACATGTACATAGCATAAATTATAATTAATAATAATAATAATAATAATAATGAAGAGTGATTATCATTCCAACAAGTGTTGGACAATTGAACTCATTCTTTATATTGCTTTGTGTTTCAACTGAACCGTTAGACACCCTAATGCAGGTTAAGATTTTAAGTAGGTGCCAAAATAAAAATTTGCAGCTAAAATATCTTTTTTTTTTTTTTTTTATTTTTGGCAGAAGAGAGAGAATTGGCAAGTGTCATTCATGTGTAATTTCTTTTTTTTTTTTTTTTTTTTAACTAAAGGTCACTTAATATAATAGTCAAGAGCCACTCAAGCTGGAGTGTTGCTGAATGGAGATGGGATGATATGAATCTCATAGAAAATTGTAAGAAATGAAGGTTATAAGGATGAGAAGTTTAGATAAGGATTGACCCTTAACTTGAAGGTTAAGATTCTAGTGTTCATAGATGTATCACCCCAGAAGTATGTTCCTCAATGCAGTAATTCTTGGGAAAAAAAGCTGTCTGAGTGGAACTTCCTCCTTACAATTGGAATATATAAAAAATGATAGTGATTTGACACTGTGGAAGTCCTTTACTGTAAATGGCTGAATTGGTGGAACTAAAGAGTGGAGATTAATATAAATATAAGGAGTGGAATATATATATATATATATCACCTTTCACAGTATTGTGCAAATGATTTTAAATTCTAATGAAAAGAGCAGATTGAACAGCTGTGGCCCGGATATGGCAAGGTTACACTATTTCTGGTATGATTTGTCTCTTGTGAAAATAAACCATGGTGAAAAAAATCAGGTCTTTTCTGTAGCATTCAAACGAGATAAGTTTTATTTAGAGCATTTATATTCAGACTATTGTCCTCATCATGTTTGTTTTTAACACAACGTTTTGCCCATTGTACCCTCTGGCCTTCCTCAGGGATATATCAATCTGGGTAACCTACAGATAATTCCAAACCGAACCCTTTATTTAATCTACAGAAGGTTGACTGTTCTCAGGTTCATGTCTAGGAGACAAGTTTTCCTCACCTTGCTGGAAATGACTCAAACCGGTGATAGATTAGATAAAAGTTACTGTTTAATATCTGTTTATATATATATATATATATATATATATATATATATATATATATATATATATATTTTAGTGTTATAACGTTTTTGTTACCCTATGATTCTGTGCTATAAATTCAATAAACTTTTTTCAAAAATAATGAAAAAAATCATTAAACTGCTTTAGTTCTTGAAGAAGGTTATCTCCAAACTGAAAATTCGATTTTACTGTATATAAAATAATGGTAAAAAATAAAAATATTTACAAACCTTTATTTTTCAATTTGCTAATGATGTAACTGGATATTATTTATGCATTTTTAACACATTTAACAGTTTACAGCTATACAAACTTACAATTAAACAAAAGCAAGTTCTAGAAGTTTCCATAAAGTTTAAGAATGTTTCAGGAACTTCTCAAAGATTCCAGAAACTTCAAGAAAATTTCAGAAAGTCATAGTACTACTATATTTGTATTTGATTTTAAAAATTTTGTGTTGGTTCTTCATTATTTTTAACAAAAGTTCATCAAATTATGATACAAGAAATCAATTATTTTACAAAAGGTCATAGCCCTAATAGACCCACATACACATACACACACACACACAGACATATATATATATATATATATATATATATATATGTATTTTTTCAAATAAAATTTAAAACTTATATGTCTCATATGATCATTTCTGCAAAGTATGTTTGCTTTGTCAGCATTCTTTTCATTATGGAAAAATTCGAAAAGTTTTCTTTTTCTGCTCTTTTCTTTTATTCCTGTGTAGATTTTAATGTAAATTAATTTGATCTCAACAATAGTCAGACCCTATTTTATTTTAAACATAAAATTTTTGAAAACCTTTTGGCAAAGCAGAATAATATGTTTTTTATTTTCTCTATTTCTACTTTTCCTGTTTTCCCTTTTTTCTTTTTCCTTTTTATGTATCTACCCCTTTCTTTCCACCCTCCCTGCATAACAATTGTTATGTCTGCACATCTAACACATACCCACTTTTCTCTCTTTTTACTTTTACTTCTTTTATCTTTCCTTCTCTCCTATAACTTTTCCCTTATCGCCCCTTTTTTTGTTTTTCTTTTTTCCCTTCATTTCCCGTTTTTCTTTCCCCCACTTCTGTTCCCGTGAGATTTTTGATTTCTTTGCACATATGTAATCTTTAAATGTTGTTTTCTATTTCTCTTTGTTTTCTTTCTCTCTTCACTAACCTCTGAAACAGCATTTAGTTGTCTGCCTTCTGACATAATCTTCCCACTCTTTTTTTTAACTCCCCTTCCTATTTTTCTTTCTTATTTCTTTTCCTTTTCCTTTCTTTTTTTGTGAACTTCCAGTGTATTAAAAACGTTTTGAATTTCTCTATGATAAAAAATTGCTGATGAAGTGAATATACTTTGTAGAAATGATCAAACAACACATGTAATTTTTAAAGTTTCATTTAAAAAAAAATATACATATTTGGCTCTGTAAATAGATAATTTTATTTACCTCGAGCCCTCTGGCAGGATCAGTTTTAATATTAATATTAATAGGATCTTCTTTGAAATTTTACCTACATGCCACTTTCTGTTTGCATTTATATATATATATATATATATATTTTTCCTGTTTTCCCTTTTTTCTTTTTCCTTTTCACTATATATATATATATATATAAGTGCACACTGAAGTCAACACCCTGTTATGATAGCTTGATTCATGTTTAAACCCAATATTGCATTTAATCATGAAACAGTTTGGTTACTACTGAATGTTAACATCAATGTCTACTTAATATATATATATATATTAAGTATTCAACCATGAAACAGTATGGGTTGTTGACCTTAATGTCTACTGTATATATATAGATATTTGACAATACAAAATTGTATTATGGCATTGAGGATAAGAAATATTTTGCTATACTAGGTCATGATAAATTTTAAGACAAAAACACCAGTCAACTGGTTTCATCCTCTTCTATCAAAACTGTAAACAAGGAAAAACATTATGAAAAGAAAATCTGTCATGGATTACATGAATGAACAGAAAGGGAAAAAGAAAAGTTATTAGATCTGAAGATGCTTGAGACCCAGGACAACAATCCCAAGGAAACAGTCCCTTTGTTTACAATGAGAGGGTCACCTAGACCTGATAAACAGCGTCTCTGACACCTTCAAATGGAACAACGAGCATCAGTCAGTTAAGTGCCATACGTGATACACGCTTGGGTGATCATGTCTCGAAAGAGACATGACTGACGGAGCAGAAGATTATCCCGCAGTAGGTTGCCATTGCTTTCTGCGGTAGACTGGTTGCCAACCAAGGCTATAGAACCCAATCTGTCCTGCTATTTAACCCATAGCTGGAAGGAAGAGACAGATTAATACCTTTCCCAAGAGTATTTGCGCATAAGTGAATACAATGGATTCAACTGGAATTCGAACTCAGCTCCCCAGTTTCTCGTTCCAAGCCGATATCCACTGCACCACAATGCACAACGAGCATACTCTGGCCAAAACAGAAAACCTGTTTACACTAAAATCCACTGCACAACTTGAACTATTTATCAAATGATCCACAGTGGAAAACTTATTTGTATTTCGAATGGTATCACCAGATGAAAAATTTTGATTGAATATTTTTGCAGGCCCATATTGCTTTATTTTGTGAAAAGATAATCAAAATTTGGTTTGAGTAGATTCTCACCAAATGGATAGCAGTTTATAGTTCATCCCGGTTTACAGTCCACCCACATCTATTGTACAGGTGTAGAGGCGCATCCCTTGTTCCCTGTTTAGGATGTGGGTTCCAGCGTTCTCTTTTCCAATCCTTTCACCCTTTTCTTTTTCACTTTTTTTTTCTTCAATTTGAGTAGATAGACTAAACTATTGCCCGGTTCACACTCCACCCACATCTATTGAACAGGTGAAGAAGCTCATCCCTTGTTCCCTGTTTAGGATGTGGTTCCCGACTTTCTCTTTTCCAATCGTTTCACTCTTTTCTTTTTCACTTTCTTTTCTTCTTCAATTGGAGTAGATAGACTAAACTATCGCCCGGTTCACACTCCACCCATGTCTATTGAACAGGGGAAGAGGCTCATCCCTTGTTCCCTGTTTAGGATGTGGTTTCCAGCTTTCTGTCTTTCTTACGTAGCCTCCTGCACATCAGTGGCAATACTGCCTTGCTCGGGGTGATATGATAAAAAAAAAACATGCTGTTTGATTCTAACATCCAGATGCTGTGTTGTTCTGCCTATGTAGTCAAGTTCAAAACTCTGTTTAAAATAATAAATAACAGATTTAATATGGTTGGTGTGGGTAGATGGATGGACAGACTCAGTTTTAAAAAGAACACGAACGTTAGCTGCATAACACTTGTGTGAACTAGATGAAATCTGCTTAGCAAAGAACTTATCCATGACAGGTTTTCTTTTCATAATTTTTTCCCTGTTTACAGTTCTGATGGGACATGGATGAAACTGGTTGACTGGAGTTTTTGTTTTAAAATTTATCATGGCATATTTTAGTAAAAAATTTCTTGTTTTCAATGCCATAATATATATATATATATATATATATATATATTTCATTTTTAAACAAGTTATTTCGCTACCATGAGTGGTGTCTTCAGGCAATTTTTAATAACTTTTTTTTAATAATAATGTTATTAAAAATTGCCTGAAGACACAACTCATGGTAGAAACCTAGGTAGCGAAATAACTCATTTAAAAATTGAAAATATTCAGAAGTTCTACAATGTAATTGTATTGAACACATTTTAATACAAATGTCTACTGGTCTAACCCTATTAGGATCAAAAACTAAGTATTAAACAGTCAATATATATATATATATATATATATATATATATATATATATATATATATATACACATATATATACATATATATACAGTAGTGACTGTTTTAAGGGTTAAAAACAATATTGTGTTTAAGCATGAATCAGACTGTCACCACTAGATGTTGACTTCAGTGTCTGCTTTTATATATGCTAACCCTGATATTGAGTTCTTTAACCCATAAATATAGCACACTTAAAAACTATATTTTTATCATTCTACATCATCACCTATATATATATAAATAGGTGTATAAAAATTCAATTATAACTTAAAGTATGCCTGTAAAATAAAATAATAATTATTTTCATAATTATTATTTACCTGCATATCGGAAATATTATATATATATATATATACATATATAGGTGATGATGTTGAATTCATAAATGGCGAGGATAATTCAAACAGATCTTTTTAATATAAATTATCAAAGAGATAGATCTATACAGAGAGCTAAATAGGTACTGTCCAAAGCAATATGGTATATGGAAATAAAACCTAATGGCTAGCCATGTGTTGAAATTAAAACTGAAATATGGAAAAGACCCTGATATAACTTGGAGTATAGTGAAAATAGCCAAACCATACAATGATGGCAATCTATGCAGATTGTACCAGGAGGAAAAATTAGCTATTATCTTGTTTCCAGATAGAAAAAAAATTAAAACATGGATGAAAGTGTTCTAAGATTCTTAGATAACTCCTCCATAATTTAAAAAAATGTTTTGATTGTTTGTAAATTCCAGTCACATATTCATAAAAAATCCCTATTTGAACATTTCAAAAACAATAAAATCTACTGGTCTAACCCTATTAGGACCAAAAACTAAGTATTAAACAATCAAGATATATAAGTGGGCATTGAGGTCAACACCCAGTAGTGACTGTTTTAAGCGTTAAATACAATATTGTGTTTAAGCATGAATCAGACTGTCACCACTGGGTGTTGATTTCAGTGTCTGCTTTTATATATGCTTACCCTTAAAAAGAAAAACAGTAAAAGGTAAAATCAGTTATTAAAAATTGCCTGAAGACATCACTTATGGTAGAAACCTGAGTAGCGAAATAACTCGTTTAAAAATGGAAAATATTCAAAAGATCTACAATATAATTGTATCGAACACCTTTTTAATACAAACATGTAACCCTATTAGGACCAAAAGCTAAGTATTAAACAATCAAATTATATATATATATATATATATATATATATATATATATATACAAATTGTATGCTTAAGAATGTTTGTAAAACTGACATTTTAGTTAAAACAGGCAAAAGAAAGAATGAATTCAATCACCTGAAAATTTTTTTGAATTATTATTATTATTATTATTGTTAGCAGAAACACTGGTTCAAAAGGCAGGTCTTTAAGTTAGTTCCCCTGAGAGACCTAAATGACCCTGTGATGGCCATTATTTGCGCTACAACTGTAAATACAAAATGATTTGTTTTTACCCACAATTTTCCCACAATTAGTGTCGGGGAAAATAAGAAAAAGTCTAATCAAAAAATAATGTCAGAACTTCCAGCTCTGAAATTTTCAACTCTTTGTCTATGAAACAAACAAAAAAATTGTTTCCTAAAAGAAAATGACTAAATATGTAAAGAACATGATAAAGATTCAATTTAGTTAACTTAATAGAAAGTAAGGGTACAGTTTTGGACTTATATTTACACCATAAATCAAAACCCCTTGCTCAAAAACGTCTGGAAATTTTTAAAGACTAATAACCAATAATGATTTCAAACAGTCCTGTTAGTCAGTGTTTCACCTGAACACAACCTTGT
This sequence comes from Ascarosepion bandense, assembly GCA_037127315.1. Classification (NCBI taxonomy): domain Eukaryota; kingdom Metazoa; phylum Mollusca; class Cephalopoda; order Sepiida; family Sepiidae; genus Ascarosepion; species Ascarosepion bandense. The sequence goes on from JBBBDQ010001756.1 coordinate 1,475,278, forward strand.
TAGACTGCCTGTCTTTGGTCAGAGGGAGACTCAAATGAAGCTATGTCAAATGCAGAGTCTCATCTGGGGAAAATTAGACAAGAGCCTAACCCCGCCTTATGCAAGGTCTACAGGAAATTGTTGCTCGAGCTTAAGGGTTTGAAATTTCCACATTAAAAATCAACCTTGTATCACATCCAGCCTCAGTGAGGAGGTTTCTGGTAAATATCAAGTCCCATTACCAACTTTAGAAATTTTGGGGCCACAACTGTAGTTGCTCTTGTACTTGCAAACAAAAATAAATGACATTTGGTGAATGTTTTTTTTTTTTTTTTTTTTTTTAATCGTTTCACTCTGAGCAAGGCATTCCACTGCCACTATTGTGCAGGGGGTTACATAGTGGGTAAGTGATGAGAAGGGATGGTTAGATATAGGAAATGTCAGAAGGAGGGTGATAGATGGGTAAGGATACTGAGAATGAGGGTTGGGTAAATGGTGAGGGTGTTGGAAGAATAGATGCAAGTTAGTGTGACAGGAGGTGTCTATTGACCTTACATTTAAACTCCTGGAGATTGTAGCTGTTGGGAAAGCAGGCATGTGGAAGGGAATTCCACAGGCAGGAAGCACGAGAAAAGAAGCTGTTGGAGTAGAGAAGTGAGAGACGGAAGCACATGAAAGAATGATCCAGGGATTCAAGAGATGTTACCCTGGCTAGAGTGAGGTGTTCACTGACATAAACACCAAGCCCATGCATATGGACATTGGAGTCCTTCCTGAAGAGAGGAAGGTAACCAGGAATGAAAAACTCACTGGAGGAGATAGAAGGGTCAAGGTTAGTCTCACATGTAGCTAAGATATTGGGTGAGGTAGTTTGGAGGAATTATTCTACGCTGTTAATGTTAGTGCAGGTACCTCGTATGTTTGTGAAGGAAACGCAGATAGGTTTGGACATTTTATTATTATTATTATTATTATTATTATTATTATTATTATTATAGAAACTATGTTGTCCATAGACTGAAAGATGACTTCAGAGACATCCAGAAATGTATTGAAATGTAAAATGGTTGATGGAAATGTGTTTTTTCATCTTTCACATCAGAAAGCATGTCACAAAGCATGTCACAAAACATGTCATAAAAAATGTCACAAAAAAATGTCACAGTTAGAAGGTGCTAGGCAATATAAACATTTTTTTTAATATGGTCTTTTGAATTGAAACAGCTTCCTTACATTCTGTGTCTTGTATATTTTTTCTACCTAGTTTGCTATGCTCAAGTTATTGCGCTGTGAATTGTTGTCTTTACTGACGATGGCTTGATGTAATACAGCCGAAACTTTATTGTCTGTCTTTCTGTATTTTTCTTTTACTATTATCATCATCATCATCATGATCATCATCATCATTACTGTTGTTGTTATTGTTTAATGATTTAATTTTCAAATATTTTTAGACAATTTCTTCGTAACATTTTTATTATATATCTTTCTTTTTTGTCTCTTTTTTTTTATATTTTTTCTTTTTTATCTACCTTCTTTCCTTCTTTCTTTCAAACACTCTTTCATTTTTTTTTCCTTTTCTATCAAACACCTTCTTGTAAATACATACATACATACATATGTACATTTAAATGCCAACTATCCCAAGGTACAAAGGGAAAATGGGATTCAAAATTCCTAATCAATAAATGAATAAGATTCCCTAATTTTCATTGTCAGTTTGTTTAATGGCTAACTGTCCAAACATCTTTATAAAAACCTAAATAAAATAATATAAGATAATGGCAAAAAATATACAAACAAAATATTTAAAAAATAAAAAATAAATGAAATTCTAATGAATAAATAAAAATAAGATTCTGCAAATTTTGTTGTGATCTTTTTGTCATTGTTAAATTACCAAAATTTCAAAAATCAAAGAAAAAAATAAATTATTACCAAACAACTTTTCATGATTATAAATGTATATGTGTGTGTGAGTTTTGTATATCATGCCATCTGTGTAGATTTGTATATGCTGCATGAGTATGTATCGGTGAATATTTTAATTCAGATACTTTAATCCAAGTGAGAAAAGCAGGAAGGTAAATTCCAAAAACCCGATCCTAATTAATATTAAAAATTTTATTTTAATATTAAAAAATGATACAGGAAGAGAGCTCCATGTAATAAAATATTACAGAGCAAATATAAATTAAAAAATGATTAATTCAATGATGTTGGATGATCATTTCGATATGAAAATCCCCACAGGGGATAACACATCACCTCAGCAACAGAAAAATCCTTTCAGAAGCTGGAGAAAAATCAGTCTAATTTTCCTTTTTAAATAGATTTGCAAAGAAATTAAAAAAGAAAAAGAAAAAAAAGATAAAACAAATCAAATCAAATAAACAAGAAAAGAAAAAATTGACATCGTCTGGGTTAGCAAAAAAAGGAAAGAGAATTGTAACTTAAAATTAACGGACGGCCGTGTTGAATTGATGTAAGGTTAAGCAACACGGAAAAAAGGTGGGAGATAAGAGAGATAAAGGAAGGAAGGGAGGGAAAAAGAAAAGAAAAGAAAGAAAAACTTTTTTGTATATTATAGACGCTGGGCATATTCAAAAACCTAACTTCCCCAAAACGTTGAAGTATTAGAAAAAGGCCTTTACTTAAAAAGGCATAATTATTTTTAAAGGGAATAAAAAGATATAGGATTTAAAATAAAATTTTTATAAAAAAATTAGGTCATTTGATTTAAACTAAATAAAGACACCACTAGGTAAAAAAAAAAAATTCATTTACAATTATACATACATATAGAAGTACACACATACATACATACATACACATACACACACACACAATTCTTCGATTATGAATACATATATACATACATACATACACATACACACACATACATTCAATTCCATACACACTTATATACGTATATACACATACATGCGCATACACACATATATATGTGTACACACATATACAAAAATTCACACACACAATATATATGTGTACACACACATGCATACATATACATACACACACACACATATATATATACATTATACATATGCACACACACACACATACATATAAAAAATATAAAAAAATAATGATTATAAAAAAGAGCATTTAAATAGCTAAAAAAATTTTTACACACATAAATACATATATACACACATACATATATACATATGTACACATATATACAAATATGCACATACATACACAAATATACACATATACATAAAAATTATAAAAAGAAAAATTAAAAATTAAAAATTAAAAATTAAAAAATTAAAAGAAAATTAAAAATTAATATATGTGTGTGTGTGTGTGTGTGTGTGTGTGTGTGTGTGTGTGTGTGTGTGTGTGTGTATTGATGCATTTTTCATTAAATAATATAGACAAGTTTTGTCAATTTATTTTATGTAAAATTTTTTCATATTGTCTGATAAGCTTAATAGCATTATCATTGAAAGGAAAGAAATCACAATATTGATACGTGTTTTTATTTAATCCTTTCTGAGCTTACGGCTTACATCAGCCATTATCAAACATGAAAATAGTGTTGGTTGTAATGGGCAGTTTGCGGACAAATGATAGTAGTAGTCGTCTATTTTGTTTGGTTGGAGGCTTGGGATTTTCTTTTCTCTTTCAACAATAATGGTATTAAGCTTATCAGATGATATGAAAAAATTTACAAAGAATAAATCGGCAAAACTTGTCCATATTATTTAATGAAACATGCATCAATGAAAAAATGCTGCCTAAACACACACATTATATATATATATATACATATATATATATATATATATATATATATATATATATATAAAGAGAGAGAGATAAAGAAAGAGAAAGAGAGAGAGAGAGAGAGACAGAGAACGACGAAGAAAACGAATAGGTTTGGGATCCAGAGTTCTCTTGCATTTACTTTTTAAAAAAGTGCTCAGTACAACATAGATGACAGAGGGTAATACAATTAAATTTGTTTTTTATTTAAAATTAATTCAATTTAAATTGTGACATGGAAATTTCTATGTTTCGAGATATAAAGCTTTTATCTCGTTGTCAGTCAATGTTCAATTACTTTGATGGAAATGATTTGCATTTGAATGCAGAAAACAATACGTTTGCTTATTAAAGAGTTAATATGTAGGAGTAAGACAAAAATTTAAATCATATGGATGTATTTAATTTATATATATATATATATATATATATATATATATATATATTAGAAGTAATACAATCAAATGGAATAATGGTTCACTGTAGTAATTTACTTTTTGAAGAGTGCTCGTTACTTAGTAGATCAATATTTATAGTAATATTTTATTAGCAATACCTGACAAGGTGCTAATAAATTAGTACTGAAACATCACAGCTCTTGTATTGCAGTCAAATATGTTTTTATTACAAACACTTACAATTAAAAATGAGAATTAGGTAACTATGAAGTTGAAGATTTGAGTCACGAAAAAAATCAGAATGGCTTGGTGTTAAATTATATCACTTTATAATTTTGGTTATAAGATACATAGTGGGACCATATATTATTTAAATGGGTAGACAATAATTTTTAACACTAGGCTGGATTTTAGTTTGTTTTTTTTTTGTTTTTTTTTAAAATTAGATTTTGTATTACCTCATGAGTAAAGGTGTTGGAATGTTTAGGCTAGATTTAGAATTAAATAATTATGATATATTGTAGTTAAGAAAACCAAATAAGTATTGTGTAATTATTTATTTTAGTATAATAATTATTGTTTCCCAAGAACAACAAATTATCAAAAATTATCAGCAAAAATACAGTCAAAATTCGTTACAGCTGAATGGAAAATATGGAAAAAATAATAATCAAACAACAAGAAAGTACTTAATAAAACCAATAACAACAACACAAACCAGCAGGACCATATGAGCAAATGTAATTGCCACAAGAAGGACAACAGTCCACTTAATAATAAGTGTCAAACCAACAATATTATATACCAAGCTACCATAACGAATAACACCGATATAGGCGAAAAGATTTACATAGGAGCAACATAAACATTTTTTAAATAAGTATTCCATAATTACAGAACATCGTTCAACACAGAAAAATAGAAAGACAGTACAACGCTTTCAAAATATATATGGATCCAGAAAGAAAACAACAGTACCATCAAAATTAAATGAGAGATTGTAAAAGGAGCACCACCACACCGCAGTAATAACAAAAGTTGTAAATTATTCCTGGAAGAAAAGCTAGCAAGAATCAGCTTTAAAAATCAAAGTAAAATACTAAATAAAAGAAACGAGATAATGGGAAAATGTAGACATGCGAATAAACACATACTTTGCGACACAAACAACAATAAATAACAATAGGCACCTTCAATCATTTTTAGATACCTAAATTTAAATTGAAAATTTTAAAATAAATAAGTTATCTTCAAGCTTTAAAATTAGGTCTTTTTTAAAGCCAAGGGATTAAAGTTACTAATTCCAGTAATCAAAATACACTGGTGTATTTTAAACTGAAATTATATCGATTGGAATCAGAAATTTTTCGAAAAAAAAAAATTCAAATTTTGCGCCATTTTTGATTTCGTAAACAATAGCCAACTTTCTGTTTAAAAAGTCTTGCAAAAATAAAATACACGTCGCATACACGTTTTTTAAGTCAATTGTTTAAATTGAAACTTACCTTAATCTGATTTCAAACAATAGTACTTCCTTACTGTATGAAATTTACGACAGAAGCTTATCTTAAATAAAGCAGTCCTGTTATCAGCGTAATACGAGGTGGCGATTGATTTATTATGACAGCTTCCGTCTGTCAATAACCCAAGTATGGCGACTGACGTGCCAAATTTTTATTTACCTAAAAAAATGTTTTTTTGCTTTTTAACTGCATAGTAAACCATAACATAATGTTTTCATCAATTACATAATATTTTATAGAATTTTCGTTTAGCTTTATAGCCGGACGCTTGAATTTCCTTTCTGAATGAATAAAAATAAAAATTTCTTTTAAAAGAATTTCTAAATTAATGTGTCTTTTACAGTCAAAAAATGCCTTCGCGTAATATTACGTTTTTGACTCTGTAGTGTCAATTTATCCCTCTCACTGACGAAAGAAAAAAAAAAGATTTTCTACCACTAAATGATCCTGTTAGAACCTGTTAGAACAATTTTAAAAAATTGTAAAAATAATTATAAAATACTATGATCTATCCTCTTAATGATAGCATAAACATTTTGCCGAGAAAAGTTTGTTTTTATTTAGTTTTGAGGCCTTTTCCGTCAGACTATGCTGTTTTTTCCAGCGAAAAATTCGAGCTACCTAAAACAACGATAATCAAAGAAAACGAAACATACAAACACTACAAAGAATATAAATACAAATACAAATATACAATACACAACCACGACAATAAACAGAAAATAATAAGCAAAAACAAAACATACCAATAATATAAATATGAAAAGTAAAATATATACAAACACTCAATCACAACAAAAACAGAAAATAACACAATAACCACCAAATGAAAATAAAAAGCACACATAAATCCCACAGACAAAAGTATACACAAAAGCACTCAACCATGACCCAGAAAAAATAAACCACCACGCGGCAAAACATTTTCAACACATTAAGAAAAAGGTCAAACTAATAAAAATGGATGTCAATACAACAAAAGAGCCCAACCCAATATAAAACAATTAAACAAACACTCATACACGCGTACACTAAAATAAAAATAAATTAAACAACAGTAAAAAAGAAAAAGAAAAAATTAACCAATCATAAACAAAATAAATAAATAACAACCAATCACAAAGCAAGACCACTCAGACAAAAATTACACCATGTTCTATAAAAACGAGAAAAAAACAAAACCGAAACCTAAGGGGAAATAGCCTTTACAAATGAGAACATCATAACGGTGTCCTTACGAAACATCGAAGTCGACATGAGTTTTATCAGTTAATGAAACAAACTCTTTTGTAGATAGATAGATAGATAGATAGATAGATAGATAGATAGATAGATAGATAGATAGATATGGATAGACTGAGATTGATATATAGATAGATATGAATAGACTGAGATAGATAGATAGATAGATAGATAGATAGATAGATAGATAGATAGATAGATAGATAGATAGATATGAAGAGCTAATGATAGATAGATAGATAGATAGATAGATAGATAGATAGATAGATAGATAGATATGAAGAGC
>JBBBDQ010001756.1:1485000-1495000 GCA_037127315.1 Ascarosepion bandense
AAAAAAAAAAACATTTTAATTTTTTTTTTTAATTTTTCCAGTATTTTTACGTTTCCTCTTTGCTGGAGATAAGTAAAATGTCCCATAATATTTTACTTTCCAATTGCTTTTAGCCATTTTAATAGCCATTTTCAAGGCTGATATTTTTTATGGTATTACTTTATTCCTGTGTTTTAACTGTAACGTAATTTTTATGTTTCTGAAATGGAGCGTTCTTTAAAACCTATCAAAGTGACTTGCGCCACTGGACATCGCATGAGCATCTGTGTATTTAAAAAGAAACTTTCAAAACTCCATTTTTTCACTGTTAAGTAATGTAAGATTGATGGTAGGAGAAAATTGTTTGATATATAGTGCCTCGCTTATAGCGCGCGTCACGTGATAGCTTTTAAAGGAAGCTCCTTTTCAAAAAATGCAAACATTACGTTACATTCAAAACATGAGGATAAAATAACAAAATATATACTGTATTTTCCGGTTTACAAAATGCACCCACCAATGCTCTGAAAATTACGTGTGCGTCTTCCAAGACGAATATATCAGTTACCATCATGGTTACCACCTTGACATGGATGGTAGTAAGGATCGTTTATTGTAGACGGCTGACAGTTGTGATGACTCTGAAAATGATAGTTTAGATTAGAGATTTTACATGAAACCAGCAGTGACGAATTTGGGGGGGATTTGAGGATGAATAAATGTCTTTGATTGTTTTATATTTTGACATGCATATTTCTAATATGTTTAATTAATTTTTATAAAATTAAAACCATCCTTGAACAATGAAAGATGTAACCACCAACCTGTATGTTATTGCGATAAAAACAAAATCATACGAATTACATGTCCCCAAAATTTCAAGCATAACATTCTCTATTCCTCTAGGCTTCTGAGATGAAGTAGTATTTATACTAATTCCATTGTTCATATTATTGTCCTCATCTTTATTGCCATGTTTACTATGTTTTAGTCATTGTATGCTCTGGCCTACTTCAGGTGCTAAGAATTTCAAACTGAACTCTTTATTACGATCACTGGGGTATATCATGCTCATTGCACATGGAATGAGAATGATATACCCCAGTGATCGTAATAAAGGGTTTGGCTTGAAATTCTAAGCACCTGAAGAATGCTGGAGCATACAACAGCTGAAACATCGTAAACATGGTAATAAAGATGAAGACAACAGTTGGAACAATGTAAATTTACCTTGAAAGTATTTATAGAAAAGGTACATGAATGCCATGTTACAGTGGTAGAAAAATAACTAAAGCTGAGATGTCAAGTCAGGACCGACGATATTGTAGATTAGATTCTTCTTTCGCTTCTTTCAAGAATCTCTAGCTACAGAGTTACCAGAAAATTGATTCAATTTTACTCAATGATTCAACCTATTTCACTGATTATATCTAAAATGTGGAACCAGTATGTGAGGGATGCATGGTGAATTTTTTTTTTTTTTTAATCATATCACCCCGAGCAAGGCGGTAGCGCCACTGATGTGCAGGGGGCTACGTAAGAGTGAAAAGATTGGAAAAGAGAAAGCCGGAAACCACATCCTAAACAGGAAACAAGGGATGAGCCTCTTCACCTGTTCAATAGATGAGGGTGGAGTGTGAACCGGGCGATAGTTTAGTCTATCAACTCCAATTGAAAAAACAAAAAAACAAAGTGAGATTAGAAAAGAGAAAACCGGAAACCGCATCCTAAACAGGAAACAAGGGATGAGCCTCTTCACCTGTTCAATAGATGTGGGTGGAGTTTGAACCGGACGATAGTTTAGTCTATCTACTCCAATAATGTGTTGTACAAGAATAAGATTTTTTTTCTTGGAATTTCTTTCTAATATTAGCAGTGCCGTGCTTATCAATATCGTCCCCACCCCTCGCAGAATGCACCTTGTGTCCCCCTCCAAATATACTGAACACTCAATAAATGGTACTTTAAACAAAATAACATACTCTCGGAACGCAGATATTCCGTAATCACGAAAAAAACGGAAGAAATTGCGGAGTTGGCGTTTTGAAGTTATACATTACGAACGTTTTCACAACTTTAGCTACTTTTTATGTATGTTGAAACAGATATCTATAATCTATTTCTCTCTCAATTTCATTTTTTTTAATTACAAAGGATTTGTGGACTCTTCTGGGCCGGAAGGTTTCTATCAAAGATTGTATATATATATATATATATATATATATATATATATATATATATATATAAAGACAGAGAGAGAGAAAGAGCGAGACGGATTGATAGATGTCTATTTCAATATACAACTAAGATAATAATTTTCCAGTTAATCCTAATAATTATTTTGTTAATTTTTTTTCTTCATTACAATACATCTGCAGAACTTTGCGACTTGCCGGGGCCTTACGGCCTCTTCAGAACTTTCGGCTCCCCCTTCAATTGCGGGGTCTGCGGGGACCCTAAGCACGGCCCTAAATATTAGGGTGCGTTTTCTAAGCCGCAGGATCTTGTAAACCGGAAAATACGGCATATATTAATGTGTATTTGAGATGCAACAATTCTTTCGAACATCTTCGATTTAATACGGACGACAAAGAACATTTAATTTTTTTTTTTATTAAGTTTTACAAGCATCCATACGTTTTTTGGCTGACCTGTACGACATTACCACCACCTGTAAATTTGTTGATTACCATTTTTTTTTTTTTTTTACTTTTTTCAGTGCAATATCATCGATTAGACCCTAAACTTTCCGACTGTCAAAAAGTCAAAAACAATTTGGAAAAATTCATTAGTTAAAATATTTAGTGGATGCTCTGTTTCTCATACAACCTTATAATAAATCGATCCTCTATTTTGGAAACACTTGCGTTGGGTCGCTTTAATGTCGCTGAGACCATGTATAGAGAAGCTTACAATTTGAAGATCGACAAACCCATGAAACATTTTTAATTGCCCCTACTTCATATCACTGAAAAATAAGTTATTTAAAACATTAAAAAAAATGTATTGGACAGAGTTTCTTCAAAATAATTCCTGTTGTAAAAAAATTTGGAATGAAAAATATGGCATGTAAAACATTAAAAAAAAAATTGACAGAGAATCTTTAAAATAATTCCTATTCTAAAAAAGTTTTGAATAAAAACATATTTCCAGAAGGTTTTTTTTTCATTAATTTCCTACAAGTTTTGAAAAAAAAAAGGGGGAGCAACAACTCGAAGTGAGTGCTTCCAAAATGGAGGATCGATTTACTATAACGTTGTATGAGAAACTGGGTACCCCCTAAAAATGTTTAAATATTGAATTTTTTCCAAATGTTTTTTGAAAATCGGAAACTTTGAATGCACCGAAAAAAGTAAAAAAAACATGATAATCAACAAACTTACAGATCGTGGTAATGTCTTACAAGTCTGCCCGTTTTTCATATATGTGCGCGAATATGATATTTCTACATATCAAAACAATATTAAGCAAAAGAGTGGTAAGTGGGAAAATATCTCAACCTTTATGGGTTATTTAATATTGAATTATAAATATTTCGATCATAATTTTATGGTTTGAAATAAATATATTTTGAACGGAATTATATACCACAACTACATTCATTTTATCCAATTGAATAAAGAACGAAGAAAGTATTAACAACGTTCAAAACATTAATTTAAAACAGAGCTCGATATAGAAATAGAGCAATGAATATTTATTACTAGCAGTATAGCCCGGCGTTGCTCGGGTGTAATGAAAGCTTTAAAACTAATCCATGGTCCTGGAGCTCAGACTCTTTGGACGTTGACACGAAAGATTAAAAAGCAATAGTTGTTTCCAGTTAAAGCGAAACCGTAGATTGAAAGAAAAATAAATGGATGTAAGTCAAATTTTGATTTCCTGGTATCGATATCAAATAAGTTTTTTTCGTCGTAAACTGAATTTCAAGGCTAAATAAGTCCTCTGAGTTAATGGTATCTTGGCTGAGGCTGAGAACTACAATTATACCTACTTAGAGCTAAACCCGAAGCAAAAACTAAAATAAAAGGGCTGAAAAAAAAAAAAAATACAGACATACAGGCAGATAAACAGACACACTCACAAACATCTTTCCTTTTATGCATATATATATATATATATATATATATATATATATTATCGATTTTCTGCACTATTGTAAGAACTGTAACATTGAAACGTCTGAATATCGTTTCTTATGTTTTTGTCTATGAGTGTATCAAATTTGATTAAAATCGGACCACTCCTTCTATAACCCGATTTTTTCGATTATCGATTTTCGATATTTATCGGGGGTACCTCAATACAAAACCTAGATAAAAACACTCGCAGACGCTTGTGTAAATTTTTAAGAAAATCGGTTCAGCCGTTTAGGAGTCTATAGGTAACGGACACACACACACACACACACACACACACACAAAGTTTCATTTATAAATAAGTTTAGATAAGAAATAGTTTAGAACATGTAAATTAAAATTTACTACAAAAATGTACATTTTGTTTCAACGTCTTATCAGATAGTTATTAATGATGGTACGAAAATGTTATTTTTGTAAAAGAAGATTAAAAAATCTCACTTCCCCTTTATTTTGGGAAAATCGTACGAGGTAAAGAGGATAGAAAAGAAGGGAAAACAAAAAAGGAAATCGAAAAAAGGGGTTAAAACAAAAAGGAAAGAGAGATACACATAGGAAATAAAGAACGTGATACAGAAAATAAAATGAACACAGAAAATATAGAAAAAATAAAAAATAAAAAATAAAAATAAAAAATATGGTACTGTTGATAATTTAATATAAACAGATATTTTTGATGATTTTAGGATAAATAGATATTGTTGGTAACCTTAGTCAAAATATGCATTGTTGGTAATTCTAGTATAATTAGGCAGTGTTGGTAATTTTAGTATAAATTGGTGTTTATAATTGTACTATAAATAAGTCTTGTTGGCAATTTTGCTATAAATACTGTTTGTCATTTTACTATACACTAAAAGTATAGCCCGGCGTTTCTCGGGTGTAATGAAAGCTTTAAAACTAATCCATGATCCTGGAGCTCAGACTCAGCCTAAAGAATATTTGTGTGAAGTTTGGTGAGAATCGGATAAAAATTGTGGATTTGTATAAAGGACATACAGACAAATAAACAGAGAGACACACAAACATCTTGCATTATATATATATATATATATATATTATCGATTTTCTGATTTTTTAGAACTGCAACCTTGAAAATTCTGAATATCGTTTCTTATGTCTTTGTTTATGAGTGTATCAAATTTGATTAAAATCGGACCACTCCTTCTATAACCCGATTTTTTCGATTATCGATTTTCGATATTTATCGGGGGTACCTCGACACAAAACCTAGCTAAGAACACTCGCAGACGCTTATAGTACAACTGTATAAATTTTCAAGAAAATCTGTTCAGCCGTTTCGGAGTCCATAGGTAACGGACACACACACACACACACACACACACACACACACACACACACACACACACATACAGACACAATTTCATTTATAAATAAGTTTAGATAGGTATTGTCGGTAATTTTAATATAAGTAGATATTGTTGGTAATTTTAGTATAAATAGGCAATGTTGGTCATTTTTTATATAAAAATGTATAGCTGGTATTTTTACTATGAAAATATACTTTTATACTTTCATAACGTTTTTTTTTTGTTTTTGTTTTTTTAGTATTCACTATTTGCCATAGCTGGGAGCCTAACAAGTGCTACCAACCTAGGTTTGGGTAGAACTAGGAATAACAGGAATTAAAAGATGGTTGCACGCTCCTCACAAACTGCAATCTCCCAATCAGAAGCCTTGCTGCTGGAGGTAGCTCATCGTAAAGAGAAGATGGCGTAGAAAATATATGCACGTCCCTTGTTTTTGACATATGAAACTAACCCATATTCAAATAACATATGCAAACATGAATACTAATGAAGACTGAAAGGAATACGTAGAGAATGAGAAGATATGAGCAAAGTATGAGAGAGAAGTCGGCGATAATTCATAATGTATTCACTTTGAAGCGTTGAGAGCTGGTTGATGTTTCTTTGATTCGGCCTTGTGTCAGACTTGACTAAACTCCCTACAGCTTACAAGATTTATCCAGTGTTTATCATCATCAGAATTATCAGAAGGTTTTCATCGTTATCAAAAGGTTGGTTGTCGGCAGCTTGGGACATGTGGAATTGTGTGGAATAGTGTAAGTATAAAATATATTTTATTATTTTGCATTTTAAAATAGTAATTTATTAAAGGGAAAGAATAACATGAGTTGTAGGAGTTAATGTGCAATTAGAAACATTATTAAGAAGTTAAAGGTAGAGTTCGTATTCAATGATAAAGTTATGTGTATCAAAAGTTGAAGAAACTGTTCGTAGCAGTAATTGTTGAAAGAGATAAGGAGAAAGAGAACAAGGTGCGTCCTGATCTTATCTCCGGGTCAATTTGAAGTTGAAGTTACATTTTAGTTATTTCGTCTCGCGGCTCCCATTTGACTTTCTGACTGACACTGACCGGGACTTTTTATAGTATTCAGATTTTCGCACTTGCTCGCGAAGTCCTTTTTGATCTTGCAAGTCGCTCCCATTGGTCAAAAATCATTTTAAAACCTACTTGCGAATTCTGGATTCGACTTTTTTCTTTAAGCACATGGTCAATCCTTTTTCGATTTGGGAAAGCCCAGGATTTCACACGTCGTTTTGAATGTTTGCAAAAGTGAAGAAGAGAGTTGATTTTAATTCTTTTCTTATCCCTACAACTTATTTTTCTTTCTGGGCGAGACACGTGACAAGGATATTTTTGAACTTTTTCATTCATTTGCCTAACATTATTGTGATAAATACTCATTTATATATAATATTCCCTCATATATTATATACTCCCCCCCCACACACACACATATATATATATATATATATATATATATATATATATATATATATATATTAAAATGTGTGTATTTACGCAGTAAATTTTCTTTTTACAATGTTACTTTATTCAGATTACAATATTACAAACATCTTATGAATTAGATCCTCTCCTTCGGCCCAAACCAGCCAAAAAGATCCATGAATATGAAAGGATTTTATAAGAAGATTTGTTAATGTTGTGGCTGGATTGGGCCAAAGGAGGGGACCTAATGCCAATTCATAAGCAGTTTGTGATACTGGAATCTGAATATTTCTATTAATCAGCGGCGAACTGAGAGTGTTATAGGCTCTCGGACAGAAAATACAACGGGCCCCTTACCCCCGCTCTTTACAGTTAAATGCCACGTAGAGGCTATGCAGCAGGTGAACTGTGCATATTGGCATAACTTTAGTTCAAGATATATATGTGTTTATATGCATAAAAGATTTGAAAACTTCAAGATCATGAAGATGTTCATGGACACGTGCTGATAGTAACAACAACACGTTGAACAAAATTCAATATTTTAACTTACTAAAATGCTTGGCAACAGGCAGGTGTTAGAAAAAAGGTGTCCTTTCTTTAAAATGCTAACAATCATATGAAAGTTTTAGTGGCTTTTGGGAGTGACGGAGATGGGAGCAGGAGGACTGAACGACTCCCTTCGCCAATACTTGACCTGTACTAAAAACTCCAGAGGCGCCAGGTTTAAGATCATCCGAATATTCTTGGAAGGTTAAAATGATTTATTGCGTCTTCCCTTTGACCAAGCAAGGGGTGCGGCGAAATCCAAAGGAGTCAGCTACGGCCATGTATGAGACACACACACATCCTATGATGTGCAGCTGAGTGACCCGAGTCAGACTGCATGTAATTAGAGTGTATAACAAGGACATCCTTTAAAATTTGACAGCCAGGCGGGCCCTCTTACAGTACCGGGCCCTCGAGCAGGGTCCGATTGACCGATGGCTCAGTTCGCCCCTGATATTAATGTATATTTGCGCAGCAGACTTTCATTTAAATATGTTTCGTTAAAAACTACCGACAAGAAAGATTTTATTAATTTTTGATTTAATTTTTCCAGCACATTTTATTGCAACCAAATGCACATTAATTATAAACAGGATGAATTTTCTACATGAAAAATGATTAAACACCTTATTTCTGCCGTAACTCCTCAAAAACAGGCAAAATTTATATATTATAGAAAATGGAAGACAGCAAACCTTGTTATTTCTAATAATAATAACCCTATCAAATCTAAACTAGTGATGATCAATATAGTGTATGAATTTCAATGCCCCGTACAAGATAGTGTTTCTTGTCATAAATCAATTACCTGTATTGGCGATACTACCACTTCCCTGAGTAAACGCTTAACATGCCACCTATCTAGTAATAATAGTACAATAAAAAGACATTTATTAACCCATAACTTACAAGAACTCTTAAGAAAAACTTTGGTTTAAAATACAAATATACTATTTAGATTACAATATCAAAGGCATCTCACTATAAAAGGAGCACTATATTTCAAACAATTTCCTCCTACCGTCAACCTTACACTATCTAACAGTGGAAATGGAGTTTTGAAAGTTTTCGAAAAAAATAGACAGACGCTCACATAATGCCTGCCGTGCACATCACGTGACAGAGTTAAAGACCTCTCCTTTTCAAAAAACAAAGAACAATAGAACGAAAAATTACATAATAGTCAAACATGAGAACATAACGATACCGAAAAAATATCATCCTTGAAAATGGCATGTGAAGAAGCTGAAAGCACTTGGAAAGACAAAAATTATGAAACATTTTTACATTCCTTATCTCCAGGAAAAAAAAACATGTAGGAATACTAGAAAAATTAAATAAAAAATTAATAAAATATTCCTTGTCGGTCGTTTTTAACCACACATATTAAAACACACACACATGTATATATATATATATATATATATATATATATATATATATATATATATATATTAATGCATGTTTCATTAAATAATATAGACAAATTTTGTCTATTTTATGTAATTTTTTTCATATTCTAATCATTGCTTGGAAATCTTCCATGTAAACAAAAATAATTTGTCATTATCGTTTGTCCGTGTTTATAATATATAATGTAATTTGACATCTTCGAAAATGACTTATGTAGGCCGAAAGCTTAGATTGGATTATTAAAAAATTATGTATCAATATTGTAATTTTCTTTCTTCATTTAATGATAAAGCTATTAGGCTTATCAGAGAATACGAAAAAAAAATTACATAAAATAGACAAAACTTGTCTATATTATTTAATGAAACGTGCATTACTGAAAAAATGTGTGTGTGTGTGTGTGTGTGTGTGTGTGTGTGTGTGTGTGTGTGTGTGTGACGGGTGAATTGTTGCCTTTTTACATTTTTGTTTTCGTGCATGTTCATTGTTTGTTTTTGATTTTGTCGATTGCATAGTATAGTAGGGCCAGTTGGGGACCGTCTGTGTGATAAAGAGCAGCATTATATATTTCACTTCGACAGAAATTTGGAAACTCCATTGCTTGGAGTTCGCCCCAGAAGCTTCAATATGAACCTTTCATAGTGTTTGGGTGTCATTGAATAAACGAGTAGTGCTATGGTTAGCTGCCTGTAAAGAGAAATCAGCAATTCGTGTTCAAATTTTGGCCAAGTATTGTTGCATCCACTTTCACACGAAAACCCTTGAAAAAGGTATCTCTCTCTCTCTCTCTCTCTCTCTCTCTCTCTCTCTCTCTCTCACACACACACACACACACACACACAACACGTCATAGATTAAACAGCAAGCCATGTTGGGCTTTTCACAACCCTGAATTAAAACCTGAGGAGCCGGTGTTTTAAGGCTGCATCGCATACCGTGTTCTGGTTCACTCTTATCCGTTTATCCCCAAACTGCGACTGGTACGACAAAAGCCTTCACTGCTCTCATCCTAACATCTATCTTGTTTATGAATAATTCGGCAATTTAGTTTTTAGTACTGAATTGTTAGACCCTATGTTGAAAAATGAAAGGAGCGTTTGCTTCTATACATTCCACTCCCCCATAAAACTATATATAATCGT
>JBBBDQ010001756.1:1497500-1500000 GCA_037127315.1 Ascarosepion bandense
TTCCTCAGACGCCTACTCCTAGATCGAACGTGCATATTCGTGACATTGCAAAGGACGCCGTAAGTCCCATCCCAGAAAATGTAGTATGTTTATCAGCATCAGTGCAGTGTAGAGGGTTCGAAAAGAATTGGATGATTCTAATGGTGATTGCGAATGTACGTTAACTTGGAAAAATCACTCTGACCGTTCTGATAAGAAAAGGACTTTCGAATTTGTTGGTGAGGGTCCCGGACTCAACACGAGACCTACATGCTTTGAGGATATTGTGCTGCCCTGGGCCAAGAGGATGGCTGCTGAAAGACCCCGGCTCTTGGAACAGAACTCTCTACCATAACACACTAGCCAGAGAACCCAGTTATGGCTGTCAGACAATTTTTACGGCCACATCAATCCTTACATCTGGCCACCTAACTCTCCATACTGCAACCCCCTTGCGTGGGACACAGTTAAGTGAGAGACCAACAAAACTCCCTGTATCACCAAAATGAACTGAAGATAAGGATTATGACAGCATTCAGCAACTTAAACAAGGAGACGGTCCAGAAGAGTTGCAGGAGATTCCGGCGTCATCTGGGGGTCGTAGTTGAAGCCAATGACGATTTTATTAAATAAATTTACTCTTTCGTATTTCAAGATATTTTTATTTAAT
Organism: Ascarosepion bandense; assembly: GCA_037127315.1. Lineage (NCBI taxonomy): Eukaryota > Metazoa > Mollusca > Cephalopoda > Sepiida > Sepiidae > Ascarosepion > Ascarosepion bandense. The sequence continues at coordinate 1,498,150 of JBBBDQ010001756.1, forward strand.
TTTGGTAAATATTTCTGTTAATATCAGCATTATTTTCGTTTTTGCGTAATTTAGACAACAATTATTCCATCGCTCCCTGTATATTACATAAGTCTACTATTCGTCCTTTTTTTGAATATTGCTGCCACATCTGGTCTGGCGCTCCTGTTAAATCTATCAAATCTATGTAAATCTAAATCTAAATTTATTTATAAATGTGTGTGTGTGTGTGTGTGTGTGTGTGTGTGTGTGTGTGTGTGTGTGTGTGTATCCGTTACCTATAGACTCCGAAACGGCTGAACCAATTTTCTTAAAAATTTACACAGTTGTACTATATGTGTCTGCGAGTGTTTTTAGCTAGGTTTTGTGTTTATCGAAAATCGATAATCGAAAAAATCGGGTTATAGAAGGAGTGGTCCGATTTTAATCAAATTTGATACACTCATAGACAAAGACATAAGAAACGATATTCAGAAGTTTCAAGGTTGCAGTTCTTACAATAGTGCAGAAAATCGATAATATATATATATATATATATATATATATATATATATATATATATATATATATTTTCTAAACATATGCTGTTAAATATAAGAGACACTGAATGTCTATTATGTTTAATCAGGAGCCGATCTAAACGTCGTATTTTTGCTTTAATTTCAGTTGAAAATAAAGACAAAAATTCTCCAACATTTGCATAATTATTTATTGATTTCCTTCTAAGCTTTCTGATCAGAGTACTATTAAACAACATTTCTCTGAAAAACATAAACATGTAGGTAATATCAGACAGATTTTGGTCAACATACACACAGTAAGAGGAACCTGCAGATATTGGAGGCCATGTACATCAAATCTAAACAACCAACACTCAATAAAATCAACTTTAAAACAGGAAATAACATATTACATTGCAACTGACTATATGGTTTTGTTGTCATTTCGCGCTATCCCGCGGTGTGACGTCATAAAACCGCATCGCAAACTTAAGAACTGCGTTTATTATTTTTGGCAACCATTGCCGTTGCCAAGCGGAGTTTTATGTCAACACAAAATAAAATCGTCGGTGATGGTGGATGTTATAATATTTCAGTTTAAACAACCTCTCTGAAGATGGCTCATGTGAGCCGAAAGCTTAGAAGAAAATCAATAAATAATTATCCAAATGTTGGAGAATTTTTGTCTTTATTTTCAACTGAAATTAAAGCAAAAATACGACGTTTAGAACGGCTCATGATTAAACATAATAGACATTCATTGTCTCTTATATTTAACAGCCTATGTTTAGAAAATTACTTGCTGCCTCGATACACTATATATACACTATATATACATATATATATATATATATATATATATATATATATATATATATATATATATAAAGGCAAGATGTTTGTGTGTGTCTGTTTATCTGCCTTTATGTCTGTATTTTTTCAGCCCTTTTATTTTAGTTTTTGCTTCGGGTTTGGCTCTAATTAGGTATAATTGTAGTTCTTAGTCCCAGCCATGATACCATTTACTCAGAGGGCTTATTTAGCCTTCAAAATTCAGTTTCTGATGAAAAAAACTTATTTGATATCGGTAGCAGGAAATCAAAATTTGACTTACATCCGTTCATTTTTCTTTCAGTCTACGGTTTAGCTTTAACTGGAAACAACTATTGCTTTTTAGTCTTTCGTGCCAACGTCCAAAGAGTCTGAGCTCCAGGACCATGGATTAGTTTTAAAGCTTTTATTACACCCGAGCAACGCCGGGCTATACTGCTAGTATCTTTATAAAATCCAAAGAAGAATTTACAATGTCCTCGCCTGGCATCTCCGTATCAGTCACTTTATTCCGCCATAATGTAGCTTCTCTACATCATTT
>JBBBDQ010001756.1:1505000-1700000 GCA_037127315.1 Ascarosepion bandense
CACGAGATACTAGATTAGCAACTAGGTCCCACCCTTTAACAGTCAAACCGATAAAATGTAACCGCAATTTCTACTCCAACAGTTTCTTTTCTCGCACTTCCCGCCTGTGGAATTCCCTTCCACATTATTGTTTCTCCGACAGCTACAATCTCCAGGAGTTTAAATGTAAGGTCAATAGACACCTCCTAGCACACTAACTCGCATCCATTCTCTCAAACACTCATCTACCCAACCCTCAGCCTCGGTACCCTTACCAGTCTAACACCCTCCTTATGACATTTCCTATATCTAACCACTCTTTCTCTTTATCTTCTCCTATGCAGCCCCTTGCGCAGTAATGGCGGTGAAATACCTTGCTTGGGGTGACTTGATTAAAAAAAATATAATCCATAATAGCAAATTATAATTAATAGCAAACTAGCATAAATTAATAGCAAACTAGCATAACATATCGCTTAATAAATCCCGGGCCTAACTAATAAAACAGCAACTTTTATGCAAAATTCGATTTATACATCAACATAATTTCTCTCTGATTCCAACGCTTCTCTAACAATTCGATGCATATTTTTGTAGAATGATTTTTCTTTGGCTTCAAAATACGCCTTCTTTATTGGAGCCAAATCTCTTTCACTGGAGCATTCTTTTAAAGTCTGCAAACAGCCAGTAGTCGCTGGGGACCAGATCTGCAGAACAGGGTGGATGCAAAAGCAATTCGAAGTGCAGTTCATGTTGTTTTGCCATCGTTGCGATCGACTTGTAACACGGTGCGTTCTCTTATTGAAAGATCAATTTTTTCTTCTTCATTTGTGTCAGTTTTTTTATGATTTCTTTCTTCAAACACACCAGTAATGCTATATCATATTCGCTATTGATGGTTCTTCCTTTCTCAAGGCAATCGATGAATAAAATACCTTGCGCATCCCAAAATACAGAGGCCAAAACCTTGCCTGCTGATGTTTGAGTCTTTGGTCGCTTTGGACGGCTTTCACCTGCTGTTACCCACTCAGGTGACTGTCGATTTGACTCCGGAGTAAAGTAGTGGATCCATGTTTTATCCATTGTCAGATATTTACGCAAAAACTCCTTTTTGATGCGTTAAAACAGTTGCAAACAACGGTCTGAATCGTCGACGCGCTGTTGTTTTTGATCGACTGTGAGCAGACGCGGCACCCACTTTGAACACAGTTTCTGATTGATAAATGTTAATGCAAAATGCTGAATACATTGCCTTCTGATATGTTTAACTTCCCTGCTATCTTACTCAACTTCAATTTACGATCTGCCAAAACGTGTTTGTGAATTTCTTTGGTGTTTTCCGAGACAAGTGCCGATTTTGGGGGACCTGAGCATTTATCATCATCATTTGTCTGTACGAAAAAAGTCAGGATCAACCTTTTAACCGTTGTTTTCGACGAAGTAGAGACTGAATAACACTTATCAAGCCATTGCTTTGCTTGAACTGTATTTTTGCCATCAGAAAATAATGCAATATCAACACACGAAATTCAGATTTTTCCATTGTTTTGAAAATTTGCAACAGTAGCGTCGTTTAAATAACTGTAATTTGTAAACTAATAATCCGATTGGGCCCAATTTGAATGTTAGTAATTCATAAAAATCATATGAATTTTGTATTAGTGGCGCCATCAATATGTCAGGTTCGGAACTTATTGAGTGATGTGTTAATTATTAATTTTGATTGAAATGTTGTCACGCGCCATTTGAATGTTAGTAATTCATAAAAATCATATGAATTTTGTATTAGTGGCGCCATCCATGTCAGGCTCGGAACTTATTGAGTGATGTGTTAATTATTAATTTTGATTGAAAATATATGAAAGAACATCACTGTCTTGTATACTTTTCTACATTTGTATATCTGCTGAACTCATTCTCCATCCGCATGCAGTCGGTTTGCTTTCAGGATAGTACATTGTTCTAATAAATCAGTTAAGTGCCATATATGATACACGCTTGGGCGTTTATGTCTCGAAAGAGACATGACTGACTAGGCAGAAAATTTTCTCGCATTAGGTTTGCCATTACTTTCTACGGTATACTCGCTACCAACCAAGGCTATAGAACCCAATATGTCCTGCTATTAAACCCATAGCTGGAGGGAGAAACGACGGATTAATACCTTTCCAATGGGTATTTGCGAGTAAGTGAATTCAATGAATTCAACTGGAATTCGAAATCGGCTGCCCGATTTCTCGTTCCAAGTCGATATCCACTGTACCGCAACATATATTCTTTTTAAATATGTCAACGTTGTTGAGCAGTTTTATTATAAACACTATGAGTTGTCATCATTCAGATAAGCAGGTAGTCCTTAATTACACAGTTAAAAATGTTATACCTAATATATATATAATCTACGGCTATATCGTGTTGAATACACCGGTTCCCGTCCGATCACCGTAGTTAAGCAACATCGAGTCTGGTCAGTAATTTAGGAATACCAGGTGCTGTAAACGTAATGACCAAGAATGGTCCACCGGTCCTCCAGGTTTGGGGGTTGGGTGCAGGGCTAACAACCCTGCCCCATAAAAAACAGTTTGTTACAGAAACAGCATCAAAAAGTTGCTGCCCTATGCACCATCTGGGTGTGATGGATAAATGATGATGAATATATATATATACTACCGGCCATAATTATTAGGCCAACCTAGTTTTTTTTTAAAGAAATGATGGATTTCATACTATTTATTGCCAAGTGGATACTTTTAAATGAAAATAGAATGGTTATTTTCTTAATACTGCACAATAATACGGGCATCAAATGAACTGTTCTGGTGTCCAGTTTTTGTGCTCTCTTCCACATGTTAGTCTCTTCTTCTTATTGGCTGGCCGAATTTCATTTAGAATTATCCACTTGGCAATGAATACTAAAAAATAGTATGAAATGCATTATTTTTTTTAATTGGGGTGGCCTAGTAATTATGGCCGGTAGTGTGTGTGTGTATATATATATATATATATATATATGATAGTAATACAAATATCAAATGTGTCACTTGACACATGATGATGTTATGATGATCATGAAACATAGGGAAAAAAGCATTTAAAAGACGCATTTCGGCGACGTGATGTTTGTTGGGTTCAGCTTCTTCTGGTCAGAATGAATGGCTAAACCGTATTTAAGGAAAATGAGTTGAGATTTTTTAGAAACGCAAAACCCATACATAGTATCACCGATCATCGCCAAGCAGTAGTAGCACAATGCGGTATACGAGCAAATGGAAAAAAATAAGACAGTGATCAGTGGGTTGATTTAAAATCCAAAATACATCAACAGCTCTAATATTAGACCGCTACTACTGCTACTGCTATTATTCCTATTACTACTATTGTTTCTGATACTACTGCTATTATTGTTACTATTATTTCTGTTACTACTTTTTCTACTGCTATTACGATTACTACTATTACTACTACTGCTACTATGACTATATAATTGCTCCTACCATGGCCGTATCTGACTACTGGGCACACCGGGCACGGGTACGGGCCGATCTGTGCAATCATAGTGAATATCCGGGCAAGGAAAAATGTCTTCGTCAGAAATCAAACTAAACAATTCACGAAGAAAGAAAGAAAGAAAGAAAGAAAGAAAGAAAGAAAGAAAAACGAAGAAAACATCCGAATGAACGCAGTAAAAATCTGCTTATTTATTAATTTTGGGAGAAAAGACTGGTTATACTCAGAAAGTCCGAACCCGATTTCCTGCTTTCGTTCACGTTCTGTGCCTAATTTTCATTGGAATAACCGAAAAATCCGCAAAAATCATAGTTTCTGGAAACGGATGACACTGATGACGTCATCACATTGTCAACTAATAAATCCGGGCAATTTTCTCTGTGCCCGGTGATTTTTTTTAGCATCAGCTACGGCCCTGGCTCTTACTATTACTACTACTTCTACTATTACTATAATTGCTCCTCCTACTACTACTACTGTTGCTACCCATATGCACATACCCACTCATATCTGAAGTAGATATGCCAGGTCAAGATCAATAACGTTACAGACGCTTCTATGAATTTTGTCAAGATTCTTGAGATATAGAGTCGAAGAACCAGACCAAATATGGCAGCGGTATTCAATATGCGGTCGAATGGATTCGGGCGAGAAAAATTGTCTGACACGAAATAGTGAACCAACTTTTCTAGCAGTCGACCGAGCAATTGATTCAATATAATCAGCTCATTTTATGTTCATGGAAAACATGAACCCAAGAAAAGCACAAAGAGTTTATCTCCTAGAGGTTAGCATCAGCCATGAAAAGATTCTCTGTGGTGATTAAATAAAAACAGTTTTGTTTTGAAGGCATTAAAATTTACAAGCCATTTCTTGCCCCAGTTAACCACTGATTAGAGATCATTTTTGAGAGCAGCTGCCAGTTTTACTTTGTTGGACATGTCAAACTTGCTACGAAGACAGGAGTAAATAATTGTATCTTCAGCATAAGTACCGAGTAGATAACTGATGCCATCAGGAAGGTTATTAATTTTTAATATGCAAAATGTTACTAGAGATCTATGGAACAGTTAGCATGGACAAAATTTAATCTTGATTGAAAGAAGTGATTATTAATCTATACTCCAAAACCGTCTTCTGATTCACCTATTTGTTACTCAGTTAGAAGCCCACATTATTAATAAATAATAGAATTCATAGTAGTAGTAGTGTGCGTTGTGGTGCAGTGGATATCGACTCGGAACGAGAAATCGGGGAGCCGAGTTCGAATTCAAGCAATGGCAAACTACTGCGGGATAATCTTCTGCCCAGTCAATCATGTCTCTTTCGAGACATGATTGTCCAAGCGTGTATCACGTATGGCATTTAACTGACTGACTGAGTAGCAATAGTAGTAGCAGCAATAATAGTCATAGGAGTAATCGTAATAGCAGTAGAAAATGTAGTAACAGCAATAATAGCAACAGTAATAGCAGTAGTATCAGAAACAATAGTAATAGAAATAATAGCAGTAGTAGTAGCACAATAGAGACAATAATAATAGCAGAAATTGCATCAGCAGAGGTAGTAATAGTAGTAATAATACAAAATGTAATAGCAGTAGTAGTAGCAGCAGCAATAATAATAATATAATAGCAGTAATGGCAGCAGTAGTAACAGCAATAATAGTAATAATGGTAGCAGTAACAGCAGTAGTAGTAACAGTAACAATACTAGTCATAATAGTTGGAGCAATAGCAGTTGTAGTAGTAGCAGTAATAGTAATAATAGTAGCTGTAGTAGTAGTAGTAATAACATTAATAAAATTAAAATGAATAGCAGTAAAGTAGCAGAATCAATAACAGTAATAACAGAAGCAGTAATAGGGGCTTCATAAATAGCAGCAATAATAGTAATGATACAAGTAGTGATAGCAGCGGTAGCAGCAGTAATTATAGTAATAATAGTAGCAGTAATAGCAGCAGTAATATTAGTAGCAACAATAGTAATAATAGTAGTAGTAGTTGAAGCAATAACAGTGATAATAATAGCACTAATAACAACAGTAATAGCAACAGTAGTAGTAGCAATAATAGTAATAACATTAAAACAAATAGCAGTAGTAGTAACAGTATCAACAGTAGTAATAATAGTAGCAGTAGTAGCAGAAATAGTAGTAATAATAGTAATAGTTATAGTAGTAGTAGCAATAATAGTACAAGTAGTAGTAGTAGCAAAAAATAGTATTAATAGTAGCAGCAATAGCAGCAAGGGTAACAGTAATAATACTAGCAGTCAGTCAGTTAAGTGCCATACGTGATACACGCTTAGGCGATCATGTCTCGAAAGAGACATGACTGACGGAGCAGAAGATTATCACGCAGTAGGTTGCCATTGCTTTCTGCGGTAGACTAGTTGCCGACCAAGGCTAAAGAACCCAATCTGTCCTGTTATTTGACCCATAACTGGGAGGAAGAGACGGATTAATACCTTTCCCAAAGGTATTTGCGCATAAGTGAAGGCAATGAATTCAGATGGAATTCGAACTCGGCTCCCCGATTTCTCGTTCCGAACCAATATCCAGTGCACCACAACACACATCCATACTAGCAGTAATAGTAATATTAACCGTAATAGCAGTAGTAGTAATAACAGAAGCAGTAGTAATAATAGAGAAGTAGTAGTATAAGAGAAACTTTTTATTCAGATATCATTGTCAAACAAAACATTGTCCAAATAAAAAGTTCAATGTTGACAAGTGGCAAGTCTTGTGTTTGGGTTTTGATTCGAATTTGGGCTGAGCCATCCAGGTGCGCGAAAAGCTCAGTCTAAAAGCATAGGCTAATATGCCTTTATTTCAATTACCTCCCACCTCCGTCAATTGCTGAAAAGGAGTTTACCCTCGTCAATTCCACTGCACAAAAAGGTGTTTGTTTGCAACTCTGTCCCCTCTTACTAAATCTGCAGAAGCTGTCACCATGGTGACGGGCTGTCCCTTTCATTAGAAGGGGAGGGACTGACCATCATAGTCAAGTATGCAACTAAATCAGAGTCTATATATATATATATATATATATATATATATATATATATATGCATGTCTGTGTGTGTGTGTATATATATATATATATATATATATATGTGTGTGTGTGTGTGTGTGTGTGTGTGTGTGTGTGTGTGTGTGTGATTCTCTTTTTTATAGGGTGGGAATGACAAAGAATGTTAAGGAGGCGTTAAAGATAAATTTTACTGCAAAGAAGAATGAGTTGAAAAACAAGGAAGGAAGGAAGGAAGGAAGGAAGGAAGGAAGGAAGGAAGGAAGGAAGGAAGGAAGGAAGGCGATAATGGGTAGGGAAAGAATGGAAGAAACATTGTTCGATGAAGCCAAAGAGTAAATTCTGTCCAGAAAAAGAAAAAAAGTTAACAATGGACAAAAAGGAAGAGGTGTGTGTGTGTGAGAGAGAGAGAGAGAAAGAGATAGATAGATAGATAGATAGATAGAGAGAGAGAGAGAGAGAGAGAGAGAGGTAGAGAATAAAATAGTGTGATTGTCTGAAGACAAAGGAAGATGAATGAATGAATAACTTACTGAATGAATGAATGAATGAAGGAAGGAAGGAAGGACGGAAGGAATAATTATTCAATGAAATAAAAAAAGGAATTTTAATGATGCAGACGATAAAAAGAGATTCGTAATGTAGGAAAGAAGTGCAACAATGAATGATGGAATGAGAAAAGGGAGGAAAAAAATTTAGATAAAAGAAAAATGGGAAGAATTTCAACTGATAAGAAAAAAAGAGTAAATGAAAAATAGTGCAAAAGAAAGAAAGAAAGAAAGAAAAAAGAAATACAAAAAGCAAAAGATGTAAATGAAAAATAAAATATGAAAAAGAAAATTTTATGAAAAGAAAGAGAATTGCTTGTTAATTTCTTTTATTTTTATTTTTTTTACGATTTATTAACATTTTTTCCGATTTCTTTATTTTTTTTATTTTTTTATGTTTTTAGATAATGATTTAGTAATCGAATTCCTACTAATTAACCTATTGCTGTCGTATGAAAAGATGGACTTTTACTTTTTCCACGGCCATTTTCGCGTAAGAATATAACGATCCCAACTGGAAATCGGAACTTGGCTCTCCAATTAACAATTTCGAACCATATCCCTTACACTAACGGCACATCGAAGCTTACAGCGCCTGATATTCCCGCAAAGTATTGAGAAACAAGAAAATTTTATTATAAACAAAAACAAAAACAAAAAAAATAATACTAAACTGCAATACAATAACGAGGAATGGTGGAGGATTTTCTCATGGATGAAGAAGGCATATATATCCGCAGAGAGATCTGTTTCGCTGTATCACAGCTCATCATTACGGTTAGACATCCGATTGCTTTTAGCCAGGATTGAAACCCGACCGAATTGACATCAGTCGGTAATACAGCCTCTGAGCTATAGGCGCTCGGTAGAAAGCAGACTTTTAGCTTGTGATATACCATTTAAACACACGCCAGTAACTGAGAGTGTTCTAATTCATTACTGGATGAACGATGCGTAGATGCTAGAGTAGCTTCTGTTTTAATAAAGTCTACCATTCTTCCAGAGTGCTCAATCAGAGTGTGAGAGCGTAGATAAGCAGGTTTCATTGAAAATGACAAACAAGGTAATAATTTTTCTTGTGATCGTATATTCTCCTTGTTGGCTGGCGGTGGGGGGGGGGGGGGTCATGTAATTAAAAAAAATGTGCATTGTACAGCAAACTCTTTTTTATGCAGGTTTCATTGCATCTGCTTATTTTCTATCCTAGCTAAACAAATCTGAACGAGTGAATGTGCATTAAGTTAAATAGAACTTTGCTGTGAAGCTCTCTGTAACCTAGCTGTCAAAATACGTTGGATCATAAAGTGGTTTCTCATACAAAGAGAAACGTTGGTTCGAATTCTGCTGGGTGGCAAATTATCTTTATTAAGCTTTCGCGGGTGCGTGAGCTGGTAGACGAAATAAACATTGTTTCAAAAACAGAGCGTCTACTCATATACGGGCATCCACTAAAAATATCAGTTGAAATAATAAAAGTATGTCGGATTTGTAAAGAACCGCCCAAAGGTCTTTTGGGTAGTTACTCTCGGATATCATAGAAATAAGTTGCCCGTATTGAACAGAGACTGGCCGAAAATAACTGGTGAAATATTAAAATAATTAAACGTGCTTCCCGAAACGTCATCATCTGTCTTTTTCTTTTTTTTTTTTTTCTTTATCGTGAGGTTCACCTTGTATAAGGTCCTGGAACCACTCGAGGTAGATTTTTACACAGTAAGCTGCATAGTTTATATGGATATGTGGTGAAGATAACTTTTTTTGTTTTGTTTTTTTAATCGTATCACCCCGAGCAAGGCGGTAACGCCACTGATGTGCAGGGGGCTGCGTAATAGTGAAAAGATTGGAAAAGAGAAAGCCGGAAGCCACATCCTAAACAGGGAACAAGGAATGAGCCTCTTAACCTGTTCAATAGATGTGGGTGGAGTGTGAACCGGGCGATGGGTGACTCTAGACTTCAACAGAATAAGATTTTAGTGAACAGGGGAGAGTCGCTTCCACAGATCAGTGGTTAGCGGGAAGAAGTTGTTCAAGTGGAACTTCTTACCAGTGGAATACAGAGGGAATAAGGGTCGTTCGCTACAATGTGAGGAGCATGGCGATTCCTAGCAGCGAAGGTTGGAACTGGTGGAACTGAGGAATGTAGTTTGTCTGAGCACTTTTCATCCTGTTCTTTAAGTGTGATCTCCACTCAATAACGTTTTTTTCTTTTTGTTTTGTTTTTATTTTGTTTCTAAACTCAAATTTCTCTCCCAGTAACCCCTATCGTCGGGGCGGCCTTATCACCTTGCTTGGATAGAAATGATAAAAAAATTAAAAAAAAAAACAATATTTAACCCATAGAGGTGTTATATATCGCCGTACGACGACAAAACAACAAACACGCATATATAAAAATATAAGGTTATATTTTTATTAATAACGACAGACCGTGTGGAATAGAGAACGGAAGGGTGAGAGGCACATGGGTTGACGGGAGTGTAGTCTTGCCGTGGTGTTTGTCTGCTTCCACTGGCCGTTCTCTGCTGGCGAATCCGTGTGTCGAGGTCTTTATATAATCTTCTAGAACCGGGACTTTTCTTCCGGTTTTGCCTCGCCCACGCAATGCCCACGTAATTCTAAGAGACACCTGATCTGTTTGCCTCTGTAGCCATTTCCGCCGCTGTCGGAAATAAGGTCAAAATGACATCCGCTCCGGCCTTGACAGGATGTATTTCACAAACACCTGTCTTGTCGCTTCGCCGCCCCCTTCACCGACGGGAAACACCATCGCTTGCACCACTTCCTCGGGTGGGGCCAGATTGTTATATTACAGAGGCAGAAAAGGTGCATATTTTCTTATCTGAAAGTTAAGCAAATTTGAACGAGTGAATGTAAATTAAGTCAAACAGAAGTTTCATTGACTGTGAAACTCTCCGTGGCCTTGCTGTCAAAGTACACAGGATCATGAAGTGGTTTCTCATACAGAGACATGCTGTTTCGAATTCTGCCGGAAGTTACATTTTCTTTATTAAGCATGAAGCCATAACGTCTGGGTGGCTTTATCATTTTACTCGAGTAGAAATGATTTAAAAAAAAATATTTAACCCATAGTTGGAGGCAGACCCGTTAACCGTAGTCTGCTACCGCAGCATAGACACTCATAAAATTTGTTCTAACTGAGAGGGGGTTGTTAATTAGAATATGTTTGACGATATAAGAGTGTCGTAAGTTGTTTAAAACTTGCAATTTGGACAACAATTTCAAGCCGTAAGTCATGTAGGAGTGTAAAAAATTCAACGAGAATTGCGTATATGTGATTCAAATTGCTTGTCGCCGTCTAACGAAGTTACGCCTCAGTTAGAGGGGAAAGGGGTAAAAGAATAAGAAAAACTAAACGCGCTTCCTCCTTTTAAGGTGAGAGATTCTGGGCGACCTCACCGATCTGATTTAAATCTCATACAACGGTGTTCATCGCTCGAGTGACATCGGATATCCGCTTTACAAATTAAACGTTTGCCGTAAAAGCGACACCAAATCATTTTGGTTTCTGATGACTCAGTATAATTTTTAGTCTGGCATAACAGGATCGAACTCATAAAGTCACTTGAAAAAATAATTTGCTTCCCACAACTGGCAAATTGTTGTTACTTGTCGTAAGGCGGGAGAACGAACATTCAAGAGAGGAACAGGACTTAATCTGATCCCAGGGTATTTTTAACAAGCCGACTCAGTTAAGTGCCATACACGCCTGGGCGATCATGTCTCAAAAAAGACATGAGTAACTGATTTTTTCCGCAGTAGGTTGCCATTACTTTCTGCGATAGACATGTTGCCAACCAGAGTTATAGAACCTAATCTGTCCTGCTATTTAATCCATAGCTGGAAGGAGGAAAAACGGGTTACTAACTTTCCTAAGGGCATTTGCGCGTAAGTAAATGAAACTCGGCTCTCCGATTTCTCGTTCCGAGAGGATATCCACTGCACCACAACGCACATTCGTGAAACGCTGTTGTCATATTTGGGCGGGAGCTGCCCAGTCCTCACTTTCCTGTCTCGATTGAGTTCAAAAGCGTCTCTAAGTCCTTGTGGCTGACGAATTATTTTCCACCCTTGAACCTCTCAGAGGCGGGATATGGCAAGCCTCTTACTGCTCTATCGTTACTTCCATGGAAAGTGCTCGGACGAACTACATTCTTTCCGCGAACCACTGCTATGGGGAACAGATTCCCAAGTGGATGTTTCCCGATCACTAAAATCTTAACCTATTCAAGTGTAGCGTTAACTATAATCTTCCCCACTATCAGCATAATTGCTTCAATTCATCTACCTTGAGTTGCTCCTGGGTCTTGTACAGAGTGACTGTTAAGTGCCATACGTGATACACGCTTTGGGCGATCAAGTCTCTAAAGAGATATAACTGACTGGGCAGAAGATTATCCCGCAGTAGGTTGCCATTGCTTTCTGCGGTAGACTGGTTGCCGACCAAGGCTATAGAACAGTGGTTCCAAAACATTTTTTGTCATTTCCCCCTACACCCAGTTCAACCATCCAGATTTTCCCCTTCATGTGTATGAGAGAAAGAGCAGTTAAAATACATTGAGATTATATACTAATTTATTTTCCAAATGTACAAATATACTGATAAACTTATAGTTACAGAGTAAAGTGGATAGAAAGCAATTAGTAACAACTAAGCCTAGCCATAGAGAGCGGTTAGTAACAAATAAAAGGACTTTTGTTTGCTCTTCTACTTCAGAATTAAATAAGTGAGAAGGGTGATGCTGCTTCTTGTGCACCAGTGTATCAATATCAGGGTTAGTTCTGGCAAGCGCGCATCGTATGTCACATTCCACCTCCAGTCGGTTTCGTGCTTTGGGCTTGATTGTGAGTAAAGTAGAAAATCCTGACTCACAAAGGTAGGTTGTGGAAAACAGAATGAGGATTTTCAATTATTTCCCCGGTGCTAGCTTCAAATTTCCCCACAAGGGGGAAAATTCCTCCCAGTTTGGGAATCTCTGCTATAGAACCCAATCTGTCCTATTATTTAATCCATAACTGGAGGGAAGAGACGGATTAATACCTTTTCCAAGGGTATTTGTGCGCAAGTGAATAAAAGGAATTCAACTGGAATTCGAACTCGGCTCCTCGATTTGTCGTTCCGAGTCGATATCCACTGTACCACCACGCACATCCTCGTACAGGGTGAACCTTACTGTAAAAATTATTTTGAATTCATTAATGAGAAATGCTTGCTAATTACTTACGTTCATCATGGTTCACTACTCGATCCTTCCTACTTTCGACTATATTAATGATCGGTCTAGGCATATACTAGTATCTTCTTCTGTATCGTGTCCATTCAGGACGTAGGTGATCGTGGCCTTCCACATTTCCCTATCCCTATTCCTCGTGCCTCTTAGCACGCTTTCTCCTGCTACCCCACCCAAACCACGCTGTGCCATCCGCAAAAGCCCGTCAAGTATGTTACGCGTTGCATACCCCTGTCTATCTTTCTCTATATCTGACCTGTGAGTATCAGATTCTCCATGCACTCCTTCCTCATTACATCTCCCAGGAACCTCAGCTGTTTTTTATTTTTTTATTTTTATTTTTTTGATGTTAAGTTTAGTTTCTTTTTCGTTTCTATCATCTCCAAAACCTCATCGTTGCTCACATGTTCGGTCCATGTTATATATGCTATAGCCTTGGTCGGCAACCAGTCTACCGTAGAAAGCAATGGCAACCTACTGCGGGATAATCTTCTGCTCCGTCAGTCATGTCTCTTTCGAGACATGATCGCCCAAGCGTGTATCACGTATGGCACTTAACTGATTGAATAAATAGTAAAAATAGTATTAAATATATCTTTTCTATTTTTTTAAACTGGGGTGGCCTAATAATTATGGCTGGTAGTGTATATCCGATCTGTTGCTACATATATTGGAAAAATACATCATTGTATCGTTCCTGTAAGTATCTGGCTTATCCTTCTATATACTCCACCTTTTCAAAAATCAGATTAGACCCAAAATGGAGCATTGCTTTCATATCTTGGCTTGAGTTGCCCAGTTGTCACTTACTGGTCTTGGTGCTGTGGATGATGAATTATTTTCCACTCTAAAGTCCCTTTCCCACATATGTTAACGGCCAGTCATCAGACGCCATTAAGATCAAGGCAGGCGTTCCACAGGGTTCTTCCTTCGGTCCTACCCTCTTGTACTGTATATTGATAATCTTACCTCAGAGCATACGCCGATCTTTAAAGTAACTATGCGGATGATAGAACAGTTGTTCCTGCAAAAATCTGGAAAACCAGAATCTAGCAGCTCATCTTTCCTTTGACTTAACCCAGGTCGCTGAATGAAGACTAGCTTGTAAAATCCAATAGGTCCAAAACAAAACTAGTACTGTTCCACCACCAATGAGCAGACCCTGAACTTTTACCCATCATGATGGATGGGTCTTTTCTCAAGGAGGGATCCTAGCATTGAACCTCTATTGGGCTTCAGGCTCACCATAGACCTCAAATGAAATTTATATATCTAATCTATTGCTAAAGATGCTGGAAAAATGGTCGGTCCATTGTAGCTTTCCAGTATCTGTCTCCCTCTAGTATACTCTCATTTAAAAGAGCCGGATCAGACCCAGAAAGGAATAATACTCCTATATCTGGGCGGGGGTTATCTAGTCCTCAATTCTACGCGGATTTATTGGTGATGAATTATTTTCCATTCTACAACCTCATCCTCCACAGACGAAGCCTCGCTAGCCTTTCTATCGCTATTTCCATGGCATGTGTTCTGGCGCGCTACATTCTACATTCTCCGTACAATGTACACAAGAGTAAATTATCCCAATTATCTTCTTACTTCTTTAGTAGAAGTAAGAAGTCGGGTAGCTTCTCAGGAACTGCTGATTTGGATGTTTTCCCAATCACTGTGTGTCTTTTCACCGGATCTGTTTAACTTGTACAGCGAGAATATTTTGAGGACCCTAGAAGTTATGCCTGGATTCGTCATCGGAGGCCACAATTTAAACAACCTAAGGTACGCAGATGATACAGTGATGATAGCAGACACAGAAAGGAAGCTACAAGACCTCCTACAGAAGGTAGCTGAAGATAGTGACAAGAAAGGACTACAAATAAACTGCATGAAAACTAAATGCATGGTCATCAGTAAAAATGGCAGCCCAATATGCCAAATAAAGGTTGGGGATACTAGAATCAAGCAGGTACAAAAATTTAAATACCTGCGAAGTGTTATAACCGTAAACGGAAAGTGCGACACAGAGATCCGAAGGCGAATTGGCATGGTGAAGGAAGCATTCAAGAAGTTGAGTAAAGTATTATGAAACAGGACAATTTCACGAGAAATAAAGAAGAGAGTACTGGATTGCTATGTGATGTCAGTTCTTCAATATGGCAGTGAATACTGGACAATACCATAAAAAATGAAGGAAAAACTTGAAGCAACTGAAATGTGGTTCTACAGATGGATGCTGCAAATATCATGGATCGAGCATGTGAGCAATTATGAGGTTTTGGAAATGATGGAAACGAAAAGGAAATTAATACTGAGCATCAGGAAGAGACAGCTGAAGTTCCTGGGACATGCAATGAGGAAAGAGATGTTGGAGAACCTGATACTAACAGGCCAGATAGAGGGGAAAAGAGACAGGGGAAAGCGGCGGATAACATATTTGAAGGACCTAATCAGGTGGATGATGGAACGAGGGTTGCATGGTGTAACAGGAGAAGGCGTGCTAAGAACCACCAGACATAGGGAGACATGGAAAGCCATGATCGCCTAAGTCCTGAAAGGACAGGGCACATAGAAGAAGAAGAAGAAGAAGAAGAAGAAGAAGAAGAAGAAGATCTTGACCTCTTCAAGATTAGCGTTAGCCATTATTTTTCCTACATAACCCCATGAACTTCTGTTCTTACCTTTTTTTACACTCGTACAACACAGCACAGTAATCATCTACCTTGGTCCTTCTATTGTGTGAACATTAGTATAAACATCATTATGAATATTTGACAGAAAGAAAACTTCAGAAACTATTAGACAAGGTAGTTACGGAAAACAAGAAGAAAAGACTATGAGGTGAAAGTAGACAGACATCCCAAGATGTGTCCTTCAAATTAGAAATGTCAGAATCAAAAAAATACAGGAAACTAAATAACTGGAAATTATTATGACAGGCGACAGGAAAAGTGACACCGAAATCCGAAGCTACATTTGAATAGCGAAGAAAAGAATGCATGGTCTTTAGCGAGAGCGACAACCGAAGATGTGTGCTTCGAATTAGAAATGTCAGAATCAAAAAAGTACAGGAAATTAAGTAAATGGAAATTATTATGACAGGCGACAGGAAAAGTGACACCGAAATCCGAAGCTACATTTGAATAGCGAAAGGTGCTTTCAAATGCTAAGCTAGCCCTTAAGAAACGGAAAATTTAGTTAAAAACCGAGAAAAGAACAATAAACTGCTAATTAATAATAATCTTACTATATGATAGTGAATGTTGAACGGTTTCCTCATAGATGAAGAGAAAACTTGAGACAACATATATTTGACTCTACAGCAGGATGCCGAGAATAACATGGACAGAACATGTGAATGCCTTCGGGCGCAGAATAATAACCCAGTCGAGGCTCCGCCGAAGGGTAGAGACTCGGCTGGGGAAAATTAGACAATAAATTTTCGCCCGGGCTTTAGGGTCCGGACACCCGACGTTAATAAGACCTTGTACCGCATTCCTCCTCGGTGGGGAGGTAGGTAAATACCGTTCTTACTTTAGTTTCTTTTGTGACTATCCCTCCTAATCCCTGTTTTGCCAAACATTTACATAAGCTCGTTCGGTATTTTATTCTTTGCTTTTCTTTGTCCTTATATACTGTTAGTGTGAAATTTTCCAATTTCTCTTTACTCAGTATGAGCCCTAGATACTCCAGTCGTCTCTTTCTGTTGTTAAGAATCCATCAGATTCAGATACATGCTTGGGCGATCATGTGTCGAAATAGACTGGGCAAACGATTTTCCCGGAGTAGGTTGCCATTATTTTCTTTGGTAGACTGGTTGTCAACTAAGGCTATAGAACCCAGTCTGTCATGCTATTTCACCCAATTGCTGGAGGGAGAAGCGACGGATTAATACCTTTTCCAAGGATATTTGTCCGTAAGTGAATGCAACGAATTCAACCGGAATTCGAAATCGGCTTAACTTTTTCATTTTCTGAGACGATATCCACTGCACCACAACGCACATCCGTTTCTAGGTATAAGTGTCCTTTTTGTTCCGGTTTTCTTTAAGACATAAGACATTCTGCCCAGTAACAATTTTTTTAATCATGTCACCTCAAGCTAGGCAGTTTTACTCCCACTGATGCGCCGAAAGTTACATAGGAGGAAAGTGTGTCCGTTACCTATAGACTCCGAAACGGCTGAACCGATTTTCTTGAAAATTTACACAGTTGTACTATAAGCGTCTGCGAGTGTTCTTAGCTAGGTTTTGTGTCGAGGTACCCCTGATAAATATCGAAAATCGATAATCGAAAAAATCGGGTTATGGAAGGAGTGGTCCGATTTTAATTAAATTTTATAGACAAAGGCATAAGAAACGATATTCAAAAGTTTCAAGGTTGCAGTTCTTACAATAGTGCAGAAAATCGATAATATATATAAAAGGCAAGATGTTTGCGTGTGTCTGTTTATTTGCCTGTATGTCTGTATTTTTTCAGCCCTTTTATTTTAGTTTTTGTTTCGGGTTTGGCTCTAAGTAGGTATAATTGTAGTTCTTAGTCTCAGCCGTGATACCATTTACTGAGGACTTATTTAGCCTTCAAAATTCAGTTTACGACGAAAAAAACTTATTTGATATCGATACCAGGAAATCAAAATTTGACTTACATCCATTCATTTTTCTTTCAGTCTACGGTTTAGCTTTAACTGGAAACAACTATTGCTTTTTAGTCTTTCGTGCCAACGTCCAAAGAGTCTGAGCTCCAGGACCATGGATTAGTTTTAAAGCTTTTATTACACCCGAACAACGCCGGGCTACACTGCTAGTGTTATTTAATGCCGAAATCTAACTATTATTATTTTGTACGCAATTTTGTTTTTGAAATAATAACGGTTTTAGTCATACGAATTTTACAACTTGATCTATAAATGGAGACAGAATATGTAGATTTATATCTTTCCCACGGGAATTTGCGCGTAAGTGAATATAACGAACCCAACAGGAATTGGAACTCGGCTCTCCCTTTAACAATTCATAGCCATTATCCATTACACCATCCGCACATCCAATCTTACAGCACCTGGTATTCCCAAGCGGTCACTCCTCTAAGTAATGACTTAACGTTAGTTAACTTCAAGGTGATGTGGTCGTAAGCCTCTGTATTTATGGGTGGGGGCAATATTGGTTAGAACTATACGGGATAGTAGTGGAGAGACATGTTTGCCCTTGCTCTGAAGGGACATGGCACATAAAAAGAAAGAAATCTATCAGAAACGGACTTTGGGTTAAGGAAAAATGCCTATCTGATTTAGGGTTTTTAAAGTGAATGACAGTGATCAAAAAGACCCTTCTTGGTTAAAGGCTATAAATATCTGCTTAACTACATTTTTTTGTGTTGTTTATACTATTAACATTATTATTTTCTTCTTTCTTTCACTTTTATCTTTCCCTATTGATATTTGTTTTTATTCCAGTTATCGTCTGCCTGTTCGCGTATCAATGTTTATTGTCTAGAATTAGTTCTTTTCAATTCCTTTAAAATACGATATGTTGGGATGCCTTCTTTTTTTTTTTTTTTGTAACCGCCTTTTTGTTGTTCCTTTTGATTGAAGATTGATATAAATTACATCGAGAACTCGGACTAAAAATATCCAAATTACAGACAACTCACACTTACGAACAGACTCATACAAAAGCCAGTATATTTTTGTTGTTTTTAATGCCATGTCACTTCCGGACGTAGGCGATTATGGTTCTTCTTGGATTCATTTTCCCTTTCCATGAATCATGATATGCAAGTGGCATAATAGCGATTTGAAACAAGAAATCACCGAAGCCATGTTTACTTTCGCGGAAAAGCATAATCTATTGCTTCACCTCCGCCAGCTATGAGTTAAATAGCAGGGTAGAATGGGATCTCTCACCGTGGTTGGACACCAGTCTAGGCGAAGAACAACTCTGAATGTAGCCCTGGTGTAGCATACGATGAATTCATCGACAAGACATGGCGTTTGCATTGATTCAATAATCTCGACTGCGTCTTTTTTTATCATTTCACTCCCCAAGTAAGGCGATAAAGCCACTAAAACGTAAAAGGGTAACTGAAAAGAGAAAAAATGAGAAAACATTAGTGAGGAGAAGACAATAAAAGAATGGGATTCGAGAAGACAGAAGATGGCGATTGTTATTTCATTTCAAATTTTAAAGATTGTAGGTGGCAGTGAGACAAGAAAACAGAAGTGAGTTTCAGAGGTGAGAAGTGCGAAAATGACCTACCTTACACGACCTACCTCAAACGACCTATTTTCGGTTATAGCCGTTAGGAAAGCAGGTATATGGAAGGGAGTTTCACAGGTGGGAAACGTGAGAAAAAAAAGCCGATGAAGTAAAATTGTCGCCTGCATTTGGTTGATCTAACTGTAAACTGACGGGTGGGGACCTTGATGCCAGTCTGGTTGCCCGAGTAAATTCTTATGGAGGGGTCACCAGTGACCTAAGTTCTTCGGAGCAGAAGCCATGAAAATATTTGTAGAAGAGACAGAGGGAAGCCACATCCCGCCGATGAGAAAGTGGCTGGAGTCGAGCTGCCAGGTCGTGGCCAATCACTTTACAGATTCTCCTTTGGAGCCTGTCGAGAACTGAGACAAACACCAGGGGCGCCTGATCAGATATGACAACAGTATTCCATGCAAGGTTGAATGATCGATTTGTATAATATTTGGTATAGAGTATTTATCTCTTTTTGTGGTGCCGTTTAATGCGCGGTAATCACCACAGTATCTTAAGCTTCCATCAGGTTTCCTAACCACACGTAGTGGGCTGGCCCATTCACTGTCAGAAGGTGTAATAATACCATTTTTCTGTAGTTTATAAAATTTCTTCTTCACTGCCAGCCGTCCGGCGTTAGCAAAATTAGATGAATGGCTGCCTGTAGTGTATTCCTGCATACAATGTTGGAATACTTTTTTATCATGCCTTTAATTAATTCGGTCATATTATTATTTATGATCAAGTCAATAGAGTCATTAAATATTTTCAGTTTCTTTGAACACTTTGTTGTGGGTTGACAATCGTTTTCTGTCGGTAATCTATTAGTAATCCGAAATTATTTAAGAAGTCGAATCCTAGTAGTGGGCATGGCCGTATCTGACTACCGGGCACACCGGACACGGGTCCGGGCCGATCCGTGCAATCATAGTAAAAATCCGGGCAAGGAAAAATGTCTTCATCAGAAATCAAACTAAACAATTCACGAAGAAAGAAAGAAAGAAAGAAAGAAAGAAAGAAAAACGAAGAAAACACCCGAATGAACGCAGTAAAAATCTGTTTGTTTATTTATTAATTTTGGGAGAAAAGACTACTTATACTCATAAAATCCGATAAAATCCGAACCAGATTTCCTGCTTTCGTTCACGTTCTGTGCACAATTTCCATTGGAATAGCCAAAAAAATCCGCAAAAATCATAGTTTCTGAAAACGGATGAAATTAATGACGTCATCACATTGTCAACTAATAAATCCGGGCAATTTTCTCTGTGCCCGGTTTTTTTTAGCATCACCTACGACCCTGGTAGTGGGTACTGGATATCCGTTAGTACAAACATTTAAAGAAAAGATTGGCGAAGGGCGGGTAAAATTATTTCGGCTTTAATCTGCCCGTAGCAGCGTATTTCAGACCCAGTAGTGACTGGTTTTGGATCCGTAGCTAAACCCTTAACGTATCCATGTGGAATGATAGATAAGCTCGCGCCGGTATCTATAATGAATGAAAATTTGTTTGTCCCTTAACATTGCTGTTATCTGCAGTTATGACGGACTTTGCGGGAGGGGGGATCGTCCTCCGCGAAATTAGTTTCCCGCTTCACTTCAAGCTGGCGAAGATGGACGCAACACCTGGCTGCTGTACTAGGTCTCCTCTCCTGTTCGACCACTTGCATCAGTGCTTACTTAGGCGCGCCGCGTCCGAATAGTATATGTGCGCCCTACCTACCCTTCTGCAGTTGTCACTTTTGGAAAGGTTTGAGACCATACGGTATTGTTGTTGAAGTTTAAAGCACTTCTCTTATCTGGATGTGGTTGCACGTGGCTGTTCTAGTCAGCTAAGTGCCATACGTGATACACGCTTAGGAATTATGTCCCGAAAGAGACATGACTGACTGGGCAGAAGATTATCCCGCAGTAGGTTGCCACTACTTTCTGTGGTAGACTGGTTGCCAGCCAAGGCTACAGAACCTAGTTTGTTCTGCTATTTAACCCATAACTGGAGGGAAGAGACGGATTAATACATTTCCCACTGATATTTGCGCGTAAGTGAATGCACGGGATTAAACTGGAATTCAAGCTCGGCCGTCCGATTTGTCGTCCCGAGTCGATATCCACTGCACCACAACGTACATCCTTGGTTGTTCTAGTAGTGCCTTGTATTAAAGGCAGTCATTCATTCATCCACCTTTTGTCCCAGTTTGTCGGTCTTAAGTCTTTTTTGCGTCATGAAAGTAATGCGCTATTGTATTTCTACGCTTATTACTTTCATTACGGGCAGTAAATCGCCGGAAGTTTCAGTAAAGGAAGAAAATTGACCAAAAATCGACCGAAATTTGTTGTCCTACGCAGTACGTCATTCTGCAATTAATTACATGACTTCGTGAAAGTTACGGGAGAGAAAAAGTGCGAGATATAGTTCGTTTTTTAATGGACCTTCAATTCAAAAAAGGTAGGTTTCTTCAATAACTAATTGTTGATTTGAGTTCAGCATATACATTTGCACAGAAATAATGCTATTTTGGATAAATTTGAAGGGGGGGAAAAGCCTTCGGCACCTAAAACGAAAATTTACCATACATATATGTTTACTTATGTCAAAAATGTTCACAAGGGATTTGCTATCCGAAATAAAATATAAAGTTTTGTACTTATGATTTCCGAGAGTTTGAATGTGTATGACTTTCTTCTTTGGCTGTCCGGCAACAAAGAGGCTGATTGACTTTCCCGCCTAAAGATGACTATTTAGATCACGTGACGGTTTCTTATTCACATGGATATCTATTTTTATTTTTTTTTTTTTTTTTACTTGGTTACCCAAGGGGAGACAACTTATTGTCTATCGCAACAACAGCTTAAATACTTCTTATATGCAATGTGTAATTTTTTTTAAAAAGTACACTCAGCATTCTTATTTGACTCAACATTGTGTTCGATAGAAAAGAATACTTCACCGCACACTGCTCATTTTAATTCTTATCTACCAAAAACCTAAAATGGATTCATATTAGGTACCGTCACTTTTTCGCGGGAAAACAGCATAGCGTTATGAAAATGGTCGCAAACTTAACGAAAATAAAGTTCTATCGTCAAAATGTTGATGTTATTGTCAGAAATCTTTTGAAATATTTTTAAAATCGATAAATTTTTGTTTGTTTACAAATTTCTTAAAATTAAGAAAATGGCCGCTTTTTAAGAAAATTTTAAGAAATCGAAATTTAATGTTATATTCCATCTATATCATTTCTATCTGAAATAAACCAGAGTTTTTTACTTCATGGAAATAATAAATTTAATCATTAAGCTTTTAATTAAGTCTAAAATGAAATCTTCAAGGTTGTTTTTTCATTTAAAAAAAATCATTTTAAACTTAGGTATTGAAAATTTCTGCCGAAAAAGTAGAGGTACCTAAATAAATATTTTCATAGAATGTATCGAACAGCTGCCTGATAATTGGTAATACGACATTGCCAATAATAGTGAATATATAATTAATCGAACTTTAATTGTCCTTTATTTTTTGAAAAATAAAGTTGATAAACAAACGCGAATATGTTCATAATTCAAATTAATACAACTGACAGCAGACATGGAAAGGAAACTACAAAACCTCCAACAGGAAGTTGTAAAAGAAAGTG
The DNA here is from genome assembly GCA_037127315.1 of Ascarosepion bandense. Lineage (NCBI taxonomy): Eukaryota > Metazoa > Mollusca > Cephalopoda > Sepiida > Sepiidae > Ascarosepion > Ascarosepion bandense. The sequence continues at coordinate 1,527,192 of JBBBDQ010001756.1, forward strand.
GAAAGATAGAATTACATATGAACTATGAGAAAACTGAATGCATGGTAATCAGTAAAAATCAAAATGCCAACTACAAGTCGGGAGACTGAAATCAGGTGCATAAATTTAAATAACAGAGGACGGAAAGTGCGACACTGAGATCTGAAGGCGTATTGGCATGGCCAAAGTTGAATTCCAGAAGCTGAGTAGAGTATCAAGAGATAGGAAAATTTCGTTGGAACAAAGAAGAGAGTACTGGACTGTTATATTATGTTTGTTCTTCAGTATGGCAACGAATGCTAAACAATCTCATCAAGTTGAAGGAAAGACTTGAAGCAACCGAAATGCGTTTCTACAGAAGGATGCTGAGCATACAATGGACAGGACATGTGAGCAATGACGAGGTTTTGTAGAGGATGGATACTAAACTGATACTTAACAACAGGAAACGACAGTTGAAGTTTCTGAGACATATAACGAAGAAAGGCGACCTGGAGAATTTGATGCTCACGGTACTGTTACGAGGATGCGTTTATATGAAAAAATAATAATAATGCCTGAAAAGTTTAGTAAGGGGTTCTATTGAGTCATACTTGTATTCCAAATAAGTTTTAATTCATGAACTAGTCGTAAAAATAAAGAAATTAGAAATAGAACGCTTTGAAGATACCAGAATGTTCCAGTAAAATCTAGTGAATTCGAAAGGTTCTAGAAATATGTAAATTAGGTGTTAGCCCTATAAAAATAGGTTTTGGGCAGAGAACAGTCAGTTATTACCAGGGTTTGCTGATGTTATCAACTCCGATTATGATTCAAGGATTTATATCCAACCGAAATAATCTATAAGAAGTTGCCGACCAACTAAAACCGGAAAGAGAACCTCATGGAACTATATGGGTAAATACATGTCATTGACCATACTTAAAATTATTCTTTATATACTTATTTGAGGATTTCCAAAAAGTATAGCACTTAACTTCCTCGCCAACTTAACTGGGTAAAGATACTTACCTTCCCCTCCTGTCCTTGTAACACTCGCCAGTAGTCAACTCTATGTTTCTTGTTTTGAATGCAAGAAAAAATTGTATATTTGTAAATATTTTATTTGGTGTGTTTTTGTAAATTAAATCTATGATTTATCTCTGAGTTTTGGTTAATCATTTTCCCCCTTTTGTTACACTTAACACGTGACAGTACGGATAGAAGGAAGGAGAGACGAGAGACAGCAACGCATGACATACTTGAGGGACTTGAACAGATGGATGGCAGGACAGGGGTTGAGTGGGATAACAGGATAAGCGGTGTTAAGAGCTACAAAAGATAGGGAAAGGTAGAAAGCCATGATCGCTGACTACCCGAAGGGACACGGTACATAGAAGGAGAGTTAAAAGCAAATTTTGGAACGGATTTTCCTCCTGTGTGTATTTCTTTGTTTTTGTTTTTTTTTCGGGTTTATTTGTTTGATTTTTAGATAAGTATTTCTTGATTGATTTGCTTGCTTTTTTTCATGTTTTTTCGTTTTTGTCTGTGTGTCTGTGTGTGTGTCTGTGTGTGTGTATCCGTTACCTATAGACTCCGAAACGGCTGAACCAATTTTCTTGAAAATTTACACAGTTGTATTGAGTGTTCTTAGCTAGGTTTTGTGTTGAGGTATCCCCGATAAATATCGAAAATCGATAATCGAAAAAATCGGGTTGTAGAAGGAGTGGTCCGATCTTAATCAAATTTGATGCACTCATAGACAAAGACATAAGAAACGATATTCAGAAGTTTCAAGGTTGCAGTTCTTATAACAGAAAATTTGATATCGATACCAGGAATTCAAAATTTGACTTACATCCATTCATTTTTCTTTTAGTCTACGGTTTAGCTTTAACTGGAAACAACTATTGCTTTTTAGTCTTTCGTGCCAACGTCTAAAGAGTCTGAGCTCCAGGACCATGGATTAGTTTTAAAGATTTTATTACACCCGAGCAATGCCGGGCTATACTGCTAGTTCACTAATATTTTGATCGTTTGCTGTTCTCACTGTTCTTTTATACTTTTTCCATTTTTTTACGTGTTTTATTTATTTATTTATTTATTTATTTATTCACCTGAGATCCCAGTCATTTTATTCCTATTTACTTACCTGTCCGGCTTCCCCGCTCCTTCACACTAAAAACGTTCCTTCTTTGACGTACGCCCCTCCGAAATGAGAGGCTTAGACACCTTTAAAAGCCAATGATCACAACAGAGATAGGGCGCTGCCTATGTATTAAATTAAAAAAAAAAAAAAGAAACTAAAAATAGTTTGATTACCTAGAGAGTAAAAGGTATCGGGGGGGAAAAAGGTCATGTCGGACTACCACCTGGAGATGCGACCCGGCTTGCGTTACCGGTCAAATAGAGACGACGGAGGTGGAGAACCGTAGTGGGGGAATATGGAAAAAAAGGTTACTCAGAAAGCGTGTCCACCGTCATGACATCCAGAGCAAACAAAAACTGTCGGGACGAACTGGGGGTAGGGTCGACGGTGTCGCATCTCTGCATCACACAAACCGGCTTTTACTTATTGCTGAGTGAATTTTTTTACCAGTGTACCTACTTCCTTCAGGATGCGCGCACTTTGCGCCAGGAAGGTTTTGGGGTGGGCGTGCGACGATCTGGATTCCCAACAGATCAATTTAACTGAAGTACATGGACCGGGGAGTTAAATCGAATAAGTGTTGTGTCTAATTTCTAATCTAATTCTATGATTTTCTATGTATCCACCCTCTCTCTCTCCCACTCTCTCTCTCTCTCTCTCTCTCTCTCTATATATATATATATATATATATATATATATATATATATATATATATATTAAACATAAAAACTTTAATCCAAAATGAAAAGCAGAAAGCTAAATCCCAATGACCCGATCCTAATTAATCAGTCAGTCAGTAAAGTGCCAAACGTGATACACGCTTTGGGCGATCATGTCTCGAAAGAGACATGACTGACTGGGCAGAAGATTATCCCGCAGTAGGTTGCCATTGCTTTCTGCGGTAGACTGGTTGCCGACCAAGGTTATAGAACCCAATCTGTCCTATTATTTAACCTATAACTGGAGGGAAGTGACGGATTAATACCTTTCCCAAGGGTATTTGTGCGTAAGTGAATGCAAGGAAGTCAACTGGAATTTGAACTCGGCTCCCCGATTTGTCGTTCCGAGTCGATATCCACTGGGCCTCAACGCACATCCGCATCCTAATTAATATTAATATTTTAATATTAAAAAATGATATGGTGTTGGGATGTCATGATGCTTAGACCCAGGATTGTTGTTTTTTTAGTGGTTTACATATGAAAAGATATTTTCGCAAGCAAGTTTTTTTTGTCATAAAGTGCCCGATATCGAGATAGAGATCAACGCGTTAATAGGATTAATGTGGAGAAGTTTGTCACTTGCAGATTGAAATTAAGACCCGAGGAGTGAGGACATCAAAATGGTCTCTTCACGAAACTTCGAAGTCGGCATGACTCTGCTAAGTTAAGTAACTTCATCAGGCTGTCCGTTTCTATACTATATTTGGTTAATGTAAGAACCACATGCGATAAAGTTCAGATCTTTGAGAGCCGCAAGACATTAACAAAATGTAGACATACATTTTTGTTATTTACACATTAACATTAAACTCACGTCTTAATTAATTTGGGGCTCAATTCATACCCAGTAAATGATTATAAAACTTGAAGATTTTCTTATTTACTTTTAATGTTAATTGGAATGAAAGAAACTCAGGTAACATATTTCCACGAGCCATATGTGGCACGCGAGCTACGATTTGGCCACTACAGATATATACATATATATATATATATATATATATATATATATCAGTAGTGGCCAAACCGTAGCTCGCGAGCAATATATGGAGATATGTTACCTGAGTTTCTTTCTATATATATAACATAGTAACATTTTTAAACTTACAACATTTAGTAGTTTTTTCTATATATATATATATAATCGTTTCCCCCTAAATAAGGCAGTACTGCTACTGGTCCGCGGGGGTTACATGAAAGGAGAGCGAAAAAAAAAAAAAAAGGAACACGATACAAGGGGTTTCGGATATATATGCACGCACACAAACACAAGCACACACACACATACAGACATACACACACATAAATATATATATGTATGTGTGTGTGTATATATATATATATATTTAATCATATCACCCCGAGCAAGGCGGTAACGCCACTGATGTGCAGGGGGCTACATAGGTGTGAAAAGATTGGAAAAGAGAAAACCAGAAACCGCATCCTAAACAGGAAACAAGGGATGAGCCCCTTCACCTGTTCAATAGACGTGGGTGGAGTGTGAACCGGGCGATATATATATAAAGTGTTGAATTGTGATAATGTTTACTGCCAAGATTGTTGCTTTTTCTGTGGTTTGCTTAGAAAAAATATTTTGGCAAGCAGGTTTTTTATCCTAAAGTGCTCGATATCGAGTTAGAAATAAACGTGTTAATAGGATTAATGTGGAGAAGTTTGTTATTAAACAGAACAGTGTCATGCCGAAGTCGAAAAATTGTGAATATATATATATATATATATATATATATATATATATATATATATAGGATTAATATGGAGAAGTTTGTTACTAAACAGAACAGTGTCATGCCGAAGTCGAAAAATTGTGAATATATATGTATATATATAGGATTAATATGGAGAAGTTTGTTACTAAACAGAACAGTGTCATACCGAGGTCGAGAAATTTTGAAAATATATATATATATATATTTCTATATATATATATATATATATATATATATAGGATTAATGTGGAGAAGTTTGTTACTAACCTTTTTCAATACGTAGATTGAAAAAAAGCCCTGAGGAGTGAAGACAGTGTTACCTTCAAAATATTTCGAGTTCGGCATGAATCATTTAGTGTTTTTTATCGAAATAAAATTACTTAAGTAGTTTGACAGTCTACGACTTAATGATGTCGTTTGGACAATTTAGCATTGGAAATGCATTTTTGCTTATTACACGTGTCAGTTTTGTATGTGACAAAACGCATTGGCGGGCTGAAGTTTTTTTTTATTGGTCTGTTGCTATTGATTATTATTAGATTTAAAATTTTTAGTCTCTTAATATATTTTAAGTTGTTTTTTTTTTTTACTAAGGGCAATGGTGCAATTTGTCTTGTTTATAATTGATCTGAGAAAGCTTTTGTATACACCTCCGAGATCCTCGTCTTAGTAACTTTGTACGAAAACGGTCTTATGGCGTTCAATATGCGCAGAAATGTCTAAACTATCATTAGTCTGAGAAAGCCGTTGTTCACAACAGACAGACACTCGTTTAACTAACCTCGTACAAAAACGGTCCTTTATTGTTTCCTGTTTAGGATGTGTTTTCCGGCTTTCTCTTTTCCAATCTTTTCACTCTTACGTAGCCCCCTGCACATCAGTGGCGTTACTGCCTTGCTCGGGGTGATATGATTAAAAAAAAAAAACCTGTTTTACATTTGATATTGCTGTAAGCATGTACTTAGAAGTGAAAATAATAATATAAAAATGTTTACTTCCCACACTTTATTACATAAAAGGTTGGGAAAGTAACTCATCAATACCAAAAAGTGCGGAAACAGTTAAAAGATGGTTTCTATGAGCTACACTCATTCAGCACGTGGGTTATTGTGGCTCTCCTCAATTTCAAATCCTTTGTAACTCTCAGTAAATTCTGTCTTTTCATTAACTCTGTTCTGCCATCAGTTTTACCCAAGCTAGTTATGTGGGTTACTCTTTGCCTTTCATCTGTGTCTTCGTGCAATTTCCTCATGACATTGGTTTGACGATAAACTACATCCGGCATCAAGACCTCTAATTAAGAAGTTATTCTTAATTACTAACCCGAAGTGGTAGCACTTATTCGGGTCCCAGCTATAGGCAGATACTAAAACCCCCAAACAAGGGTCAAACACCTTGTAAGTGTAGAAATGCATTTTTATAGCGAAGTTACCAGTAATGCATTTTCATAGTAAGATAATAACCGGCATTACGTTTTTCGACAAAAAGTAAAAAAAAAAAAAAAAAAAATTCAATATTACTATGAATACATTTTTGCAAAAGAAATGAGTTAATACTCCAAAGAAATTAAATTTCGGCATTAAATAACCCATCAGTCGGCCAGATGCCATACGTGATACACGTTTAGGCGATCATGTCTCTTTCGATATATGACTCACCAAGCAGAAAATTTTCCCGCAGTAGATTGCCATTTCTTTCTACAGTAGACTGGTTGCCAACCAAGGCTATAGAACCTAATCTGTCCTGCTATTTAGCGTATAGCTGGAAGGAGAAGAGACGGATTAATACCTTTTCCAAGGGTATTTGTGCTTAAGTGAACGCAATGAATTTGACTGGAATTAGAACTCTGTCGTTAAATAAACAAAGAAAGATTTAGTGAATATCAACCGACAGTAAAATTAACTGTTCAGTTAATGAATGCTAAATATAACCTGTATGGAAACCTCTAATCTCACTCGCCATTACCACAAAAAAGTCTAACTCTTTGGTTTCCCCAGCCCTAGAGAGCATATCAGTGAGACGGGGTGTTGTATGAGTCAATTATTTGTTGAGCGAGTGTCTTTGTACGTTAATTTTAAGCTGATAAAAAAGGCCAAGTGCACTGTTCGGAAACGTTTAGCTGTTGGCAAAGGTTCTAAAGATAACGGACACGGATTGGCGAAACATTCATTCAGCCAGAACAAAGGCGCTAAGACACCGCATCACTTTTATACAAAGTGTGGTAGGTGGGGCTCAGTCGAGAAATATCTCTCGGATTTCCCCTCTTACCCATAATGATAGATGGGATCATAAAAAGGATGTCTAGGACTTATCCATGAGCATAACAGATAAAAATCAAGTAAAAAAAAAAAAAATTAAAACAAAATTATTTGCCTTAGAGTACAAAGCAACAGAAATGTGGTTCTACAGAAGGACGCTGAGGATTCCATGGACCGAACATGTAAGCAACAATAAGGTTTTGGAGAGGAAAAGAAAACTTATGCTTAACATCAGGAAGAGACAGCTGAAATTTCTAGGGAACATAATGAGGAAAGAGGGCTTGGAAAATGTGATACTCACAGGACAGATTGAAAGCAAGAATAAAACAATGCATAACTTAGTGAGCTTAATAAAATGAATGGTGGAACAAGGTTTAGAAGAGATGACAGGTAATGAGGAAGGAGGGTATGGAGAGTCTAATACTCAAAGGGACAGATAGAGGAAAAAAGAGACAGGGAAAGCAGCGTGAGACATACCTGATAGGCTTGAGCAGATGGATGATGGAGCAGATTTTTGGAGACATGCTCAGAGGAAAATGTTAAGGGTGACAAGGTATAGGGGCAAGTGGAAGTCCATGATGGCCTACGTTCTTAAGAAATACGGCACATACAGAAGAAGAGGAATGGTCAGTGCGCCAGGAAGTTTGTTTCTCACTGGGTGCTCCCCGAACATGTACTTCAAACAAAGTTTTCTCTTTTCATTAGTTGTTGTTCTGACTGCAGCTGATTGCGAACTGACATGACATATATATGAATTTACTCGAGCCACAAGATTAGCAACTAGGTCCCACCCTTTTACTGTGAAACCAATAAATTGTAAAAGCAAATTCTACTCCACAGCTTCTTTTCTCGCACTTCCCGCTTGTGGAATTCCCTTCCATTTACTTGCTTCCCCGACAGCTATAATCTCCAAGAATTTAAATGTAAAGTCAATAGTCATCTCTTATCTCACTAACTTGCATCCTCTCTCTCATGCTCCTTTCTCCGTCCACTCCACTCTCATCAGTATTCTCATCTTACCCACTTCCTGACACCCCCTGTAACCTGTCACTCTTTCTCAAAACTTTCCTCCTATGTAACCCCCCCCCTGCACAACAGTAAAATGCCTTTGCTTGGGGCGATATAATGCTTTCCGTCATTTATTAAGATCTTGCTTGATTGATTTTATTTTCACAGAATATTAACCTTTAAAAGATCGATAATCCGTGAAAATAAATCCATTTTTTTTTTTTTACTGTCCAATGACAGATAACCACTTGAAGTAGATGGTTACAGATCAAAGAGGCCCAATTTATGCGGATAGTTGTGGAAGATAATGATTAACTCTAGACTTGAACAGGTTAAGATTGTAGCGATCGAGGAAGCAACCGTGTGGGAGTCGGTTCCACAGGCTAGTGGTTCGTGCGAAAAATCTGTTCGAGTGGAACTTATTTCTCACTAATGGAATACGGAGGGAATATGAGTGGCTCGCTACAATGTCGGGTCCTAGCTGTAAAGGTTCAAACCGGTGTAACTAAAGAATGGATTTCGCTTTCCATGGAAGTATCAATAGAGCAATATTTTGTTATTTAAAAATGTTTGGAGATAATAATGATTTTCTGCACTAAGTCTTACTAATTAACCCATAGCTGGAGGGAGAAGAGGTGGATCATACCTTTCTAAAGGTTATTTGCGCGTAATTGAATATAACTGATCTGACTGGAACTGACACTCGGAGAGCCGATTTACAATTTCAAGCCGTTTCCATCACCCAACTCGCACCCTTAAGCTTACAACACCTGGTATTTCCAAGCGATCACCCATTTAAACACTGTCTAGGCTCAACGCTCCTTATCTTTGGTGATCGTAAGACGACCGGCGTTTTAACATAATATGGCCCTAAGCCCTATTATGATATTGAGAAAGCTTTTTTGTCTACCGCTCATTAGTTGCTGCCGATCAAAGAAATATGTTTTCCTTCCACCTCTGTTTTAGAATTTCTCTTCGCTTTCCCTGCACCATAGCATCAAGCGAGCTCTGCACTTGAACCTGATCCTAAGAGAACTGGGGATCCTACAAGGATTTATTATTGGTGGGCGTAATCTTAACAATGGGTGTGCGTTGTTGTACAGTGGATATCGGCTCGGAACGAGAAGCCGGGGAGCCGAGTTCGAATTCCAGTTGAATCAATTGTATTCACTTACGCGCAAATACCCTTGGGAAAGGTATTAATCCGTCTCTTCCTTTTAGTTATGAGTTAAATAGCAGGACAGATTGGGTTCTATAGCAATGTTCGGCAACCAGTCTACCGCAGAAAACAATGGCAACCTACTGCGGGATAATCTTCTACCCAGTCAGTCATGTCTCTTTCGAGACATGATCGCCCAAGCGTGTATCGCGTATGACACTTAACTGACTGAATCTTAACAATAAGATACGCAAATAACTCTGGGTTGATGGCCAACTTGGAAGGAATTCTACAGGATCTCTTTGACAGGGTGGTAGAAGAAAGGGAGATAAAAGGACTAACCATCAACTGAAAGAAGACAGAAAGTATGGCCATCAACAAGAGAAAAAGCCCAAGATGCAAGTTACGAATTGGAGATTTAAAAACAAATCAAATAGGTCCAGAAGTTCATCTATATGGGAATGGCTTTAACAGAGGATGGATAATGCGGCACCGATATCTGAACACGGATAAACCATCGAAAGGTACATTCCATAAGATAAGCAAAATGCCGAGAAACAGAAAAAAAAATTGTTCAAAACAAATAAAAAAGTGGCTGGATTACTACTTGATATCCATGCTCTTATATGAGAGTGAATGCTGGACAATCTCTCCACGGATGAGGGGGGGGGAAACTAAAGGCAATAGAAATTTGGTTATGCAGAAGGATACTAAGAATTCCATAGACGGTGTGAGTAAACAACAAGAAAGTCTTAACAAAAATGACAACTGAAATAAGACTTCCAATCAGAATCAGAAAAAAGTAGCTGAAATTCCTTGGATATATAATGACGAGCTTTTGTGCATGGATTGCAGAACGGAGGTACCTTAGCAAAGGATGAAAAAACTCCTAAGAGCCACATGAAACAGGAGAGCCAGAATCATCTTTGACCTAAAGGGACGCTGCATAAAGAAATCGGCGAACCTGAAGGAGACTACCACCACCTTTAAATTTCTTGTTTTTCTTGTTTTTCTTTGTTTTGTTTTTTACTTTTTTAGTGCAGTCTTATCGATTACATCCTAAACTTTCCGATTGACAAAAAAAAAAAAAATTGGAAAAATTTCAATATTTAAACAATTTCAGGGGGGATCAGTTTTTCATACAACGTTATAGTAACTTGATCCTCCATTTTAGAACCACTCGCCGGTACGACATTACCACCACCTGTAAATTGGTTGATTATCAATTTTTTCAAACTTTTCTCAGTGCAATTTTATCATATTATTTAACCCATAACTGGAAGGAAGAGACAGATTAATACCTTTCCAAAGGATATTTATGCGTAAGTGAATGCAAGGAATTCAACAGAAATTCGAACTCAGCCCGCCGATTTGTCGTTCCGACTCGATATCCACTGCACCACAACGCACATCCTTTTTCACTGTAATTTTGCTTAAAATTCATAACTTTATGTAAATATGTGTTAGTATTAATTATACACGTATATGTCTGATCTTCATAAATGTGTATTGTTAGTGCGCGAATACAATATTTATATGTAGATATGGATGGATGTGTGTATGTGTAGGTGCACACATAGACGGTTTTTCTCATTTCTCTACCAGTGTTTTGCGGCTAGTTGAGCACTCGCCTATTTAGTTTCATTATTATTTGCTGCTTCCGCCTTCGACAGAATGTGATCTAATATGACTTGTTCCCTATCATGTATTACGATGTTGAGCAAGTTTATTAATGTCTGCCACCTCTGGTTTATTTTTTGTTGTAGAGTAGCTAGCACCTCTTCAGCACTCTAATCGATGGACTGGCTCATAGCCTGAAAAAGTCTACGAGTATGTATTCTAAGGGTCGTTTTAATAAGTTACGATAAGCAAATTAATATTTGGACTGATTTACTTTGTCGGCTATTGTCCATTTAGACCCTCTTCTTTTTTGCTCGTAAGTTTGTTATGTTGTTTGCAACTTATTTTTCTGTATTTTTCGTAACCGGTTACTGTGCTGAATAAATATATTAAGCATTTATTCTTCTGTGTATATCATTCATCTCGACGGTACAACATATTTCCTCTGCTTTTTTTTCCAGGCACCATACCCACAAAAAAAAAAATATTACGAGCCCTTTTCTAGATCTTTCCCCGTGTCCAAATAGTTTCTAGGAATTTAAATTGAAGAGTGAATGCAAGTTGCTTACATTTGTAAGAGTGGTTATTTATATTTGTATATGAGGTATATGCTCGTTTGAATCTGTTAATTCATCCCAAATGATGTCATCGGCTCTGAAAAGAGAAATCGGAGAACCGAGTTCAAATTCTATTTGAATTTGTTGCATTCACTTACGCACAAATACCCTTGGGAAAGGTATGAATCCATCGCTTCTCCCTCTAGCTATGGCTTAAATAGCAGGACAGATTGGGTTTTATATCCTTGATAGGAGACTAGTCTACCGCGGGAAAAATCTTCTTCCCAGCCAGTCATGTCTCTTTCGAGACATGATCACCTAAGCGTATATCACATATGGCACATAACTGAGTGAATGTAAAGTTAGTTTTTGCAAATATTAATTCACCCCAAGAAATTATAAATTTTAAATCAACATTTTTTTTTTATTAATTTTTTTCCACTCTTTTAAAGTTATAAATTTTACATCGAGTGTTTGCTTTTTATGAAATATCTGGCAATCTTTCAAAATTATAAATTTTATATCAAAATTTGAAATTATAAATTCTAAACTAAAATTCAAAACTCCAATCCTCAGAATGAAAAAAAAAATACAAAAATTAGGGAGTTATTCCCATTTCGTAAAGGAGGATGATATTCGAGTTACTTACTGGGTATCTTTCACAATTAAAAAAAAAAATCTGTTTTTGGCTTGTTTATAGAGGTAAGTGCGAATATAGACTCCCCAGACGCCCAAATTTGGGGCGCTTGCAAAGGTCAACCCAACTAGAGGGCAATGGAATTGCCTTGCTCTGGGAGAATTTAGAATGAATTTTAGTAAATATAAATTATTTTTATTTTGGGATGAATTAATAATTTAGGGTTAATTAACAGAAAAGATCCGTTTGTTTTCGTGTGGAAAGTCTAATAAACATCATAAGATGAAGAATTTGTTAAGGGAAAAGTTTGTTTTTTGTAGTAAAAATAAACGACCTTTTCTTTTTTATTAATTTTTAACATAAGCTTTATTGAATTGAACAGCAATCTGTTCCACTTTTTCATGCAACGTCACTATGCTATTGTCCCAGAATATTTTTGTTGATCGACAAAGAACTACTCTAGGTGCTTTTTGCAATCTTTCTGTAAATTGAAAAAAAGGAAAAATGAAAGAAAAAATCAATAATAATGAATAAATAAAAAGAGGAAAACAAAATACCTACAAAAAAACTAACAAATACGTGGAAGAAAGGGAGAATAGGGAAGAGAGAGAGGAAAAGGTAGAGAAGAAAATATTATGGAGGAGATAGAGAAGACAAAGGGAAAACGTAAGGAGGAGAAAATCACTATAATAATAACCCCAACAATAATAATATTATAATCGGAAGGGATTTTTTTTTAAATAAAGTTCTTTATCACGAATAGGTTTTTGTACACTATCGTTGTTGTTTTTTTTTTTTTTTTCATTTTTCTTTTTTCTGTTTTCTTTTCTTTTTACTTTTGTTTGTTTTTTTCGTTTGTTTTTTCTGTTTTTCTTTGTTGGCCTTTTTCTTTTTATTTATTTCTTTTCTTTTTTTTTTCTTGTTTTTCTTGTTTTCTTTTAAGTCATTTTTCACTTCCTTCTTTCTTTTTCTTTTTTTTTCTGTTTTTTTTTTTTACTTTGATTTTCGCTTTCCTTTTCTTTGTTTTTTTCTCTTTTCTTTTACTTACTTTTTCTTTCTTTCTTTATTCTTTCTTTCTTTTTCTTGTTTCCTTTTACTTTGTTATTTTCTTTCTTTTTCTCTTTTCTTTCTTTTTCTTCTGTTTTCTTTTAATTTCTTTTTCTTCTGTTTTCTTTTACTTTCTTTTTCTTTCTTTTTCTTCTTTTTTTAATTTTCTCTAGTCTTTTTTGTTTATTTTTCTACTTCATTTTTTTCTTTCTTTTTATCTTTGACTCTCACTCATCTCTTCTCTATTTTCTTCTTTTTCCTCTTTTCTTCCCTCCGTTGGGCTGTATAATTATTGTACGTTTGGACGATTCAGTTTTAATATTACAGAAAGCACTTACTGATCTTACTAGACCCGCCTTTTTTATGTCCTTTTCTTGCATATCTCACTTGATCTCTCAAAATCGGTCATTTTTCGGCCCGACACAGACAAGATTGCTATCTGATCTACCTATATTGAAAGACACCTATCTCAACCTGAAATCGTAAGCCGACTCTCACGAAATAGGAAAAAAAATAAAATAAAATAAAAGGCAAAAATGACGGTGGAGGTAGGAGTAGAGAAAATAGTCTCGGGCTTTTGCGTTCTCTTTACACCTGAAATTCTCTTTACACCTGAAATTCTCTCATACTCGTCCGTTTTATTAGACGCACACACCTTTTCACCTTCGTTTATTTGGAATCTGCTTTCAACTACGCCATAAATAATTTCCCTGATTCTTCATCAAATTTATTTTTAAAACACAATTACATTTTATTCAATTATATATTCACAATTATTTAAAAAGATTTGTTACCATTTATCAGGAAGCTCTTTGGTACATTTTGAGTAAAAATCCTTGATAAGAAAAAGTTTTCAATGAACTCTTGAATCTGGTTTCCTTTTAATAGTTTCATCTACTGCTAGGAAGGTTGGGACACTATGCGAAGTGTTACGCGGATGCATTTATATATAAAAATAATATCAACAATGTTGAAAAAGTTATAGTAAGGGATTCTATTGAGTTCTACTTGTTATTACAAAAAAGTTTTAATTCATGAAATAATTAAGTAGAGAAATTAGAAATAGAACGTTTGGAAGATTCTAGATTATTCCAGTAAAATCTAGAGAAGTCGAAATGATTCGAGAAATATGCAAATTAGATTTTGGGAAGAGAGTAGTTATTAAAAGGATTTGCTGACATTATCAACTCCGGCCCGATTCAGATTTGTATATCCAGCCGAAAGAACCTCTACTAAAAGTTACCGACCAACTAAAACCTGAACGAGAACCTCATGGATTTAAATGGGTAAATAGAATTTTTAACTCTTTCATTGACCAAACAAAAAATTATACTTTATATGCACATTTGAGGATTTCCAAAAGTATAGCACTTAAACTACTTCGCTAGCTTAACTGGGTAAAGATAATTGACACCTTCCTTCCCCTTCGTAACACTTACCCGTAACTCTGCCAGTAGTAAACACTTGTTTGTTTGTTTTTTATTTAAATGAAAAATTGTATATTTGAAATATTTTATTTGGTGATATTTGTAAATTAAATATTTGTTTGTGATTTAGCTCTGTGTTTTGGTCAATCAATTTTCTTCTTTTGTTACAACTTATAACACGTAACAGGAGGTCAGAAAGTTTTTCTTGTCCGAATCCATCATGCGGCATTTATAAATCTATCATTCATTTGTGCATTGAATACTGTTGCCATATCTGGTCAGGTGCTCCTGCTATTCATCATGAGGTTCTAGTCAGAATCCATCTTGTACATTTATAAATCTACCATTCGTTTGTGCATTGAATACTGTTGCCATATCTGGTCAGGTGCTCCTGCTATTCATCATGAGGTTCTAGTCAGAATCCATCTTGTACATTTATAAATCTACCATTCGTTTGTGCATTGAATACTGTTGCCATATCTGGTCAGGTGCTCCTGCTATTCATCATGAGGTTCTAGTCAGAATCCATCTTGTACATTTATAAATCTACCATTCGTTTGTGCATTGAATACTGTTGCAATATCTGGTCAGGTGCTCCTGCTATTCATCATGAGGTTCTAGTCAGAATCCATCTTGTACATTTATAAATCTACCATTCATTTGTGCATTGAATATTGTTGCCATATCTGGTCAGGTGGTCCTGCTATTCATCATGAGGCTCTAGTCAGAATCCATCTTGTACATTTATAAATCTACCATTCATTTGTGCATTGAATACTATTGCAATATCTGGTCAGGTGCTCCTGCTATTCATCATGAGGTTCTAGTCAGAATCCATCTTGTACATTTATAAATCTACCATTCGTTTGTGCATTGAATACTGTTGCCATATCTGGCCAGGTGCTCCTGCTATTCATCATGAGGTTCTAGTCAGAATCCATCTTGTACATTTATAAATCTACCATTCGTTTGTGCATTGAATACTGTTGCCATATCTGGTCAGGTGCTCCTGCTATTCATCATGAGATTCTAGTCAGAATCCATCTTGTACATTTATAAATCTACCATTCGTTTGTGCATTGAATACTGTTGCCATATCTGGTCAGGTGCTCCTGCTATTCATCGTGAGGTTCTAGTCAGAATCCATCTTGTACATTTATAAATCTACCATTCATTTGTGCATTGAATACTGTTGCCATATCTGGTAGGTTCTTCTGCTATTCATCTCTAGGTTCTCGACAAAATCCAAAGAAGGATCTGCAATGTAATTGGTCCTGACTTGGCATCTCGACTTCAGTTACCTTCTTAATGACATGATGTGGCTTCCCTCTGTCTTTTCTACAAGTATTTTCATAACAACTGCTCTGACGAGCCTTTTCTTCCCTGGTGCCCTGGCCACATGAATTTAAGCGTGTCACTAGATTGGCGTCTAGGTTTTATTCTTTTACCGTTTAAATAGTTAAATGTAACCGCCACTGTTTCTACAACAGTTTCTTTTCTCGTACTTCCCGCCTGTGGAATTTCTTTTCCATTTATTTACTACACTCCAAAAACTTAAATGCAATGTCAATTACCATCTTCTATCTTCTTGAATCCCATTCATCTTTTATTCTTTCGTGAATCCCATTCATCTTTTATCCTTTCGTACCCAGTCTTTTCTCTCCGTGTAACCCCTCACCCCTTGCGTACTAGTGGCAGTCTCGCCTTGATGGGGGGAAAATGATTAAAAAAATAAAAAATAAAACAAAGCTTTCCACATCAAAGCATTTTACAGCAATCGAAAAAGCTAATAACTGGAAAGATCAATCAAAGACCGCAAATCTTCGCCAAGACAATACCGTCATCATCTCAGCAATTAGCAAAAGATGATTATTAAAATAAAAGTATAAAAGAATTATGAAATTGCAACAATAACTGCAATGAACTTGACCGCTCTCAAGAGTGCAGATACAAAAGAAAATGAACTCGATCGTTCTCAAAATTAAGTGCATACTAAAAATGAAACAGGGGAGGTAATTCAGTATTTAAAATGTTCTAGGACAGGTAATTCAGTATTTGGCATTTGAAAGACAAATGTTAAATTTTATTAATAAAATTAGAAAAATAACCAGAAACTTTATTCCGTACCGGATCGAACCCAAAATCTAATCAGTTCTTGTCAGACATGAGTTCAGTGATCCCTAAAATTTTAATCCGAATCTATCCAGCGGATCTTGAGATGTCCTGACCACGGTCAAACAGGCAAACAAACAAAAAGATAAACGCAACCGAATTCAATATTTCGCCTTTAATCCACTGTGTACGCTGCCACTACCGTACGAAACAGAAAAGTAAGAAATGAAGTGAAGAAGAAGGGCGGTGAGAATGAAGAGGAACAACAGATTGAAATGAAATGAAAGATAAGAATATTGATTGATTTGGCTATTTTTTAACGGTCTATCGACCTTTTTGCAGGTTATTTAAAACCAGAAAATCCGTAAAAAAACAACAACAACAAAAAAAAAAAAACAATCAATATTCTGTGTACTGAACTCCTAAATGTTCTTCACTGGTTAGTAGTTCTGATGCTGCATTCATCATTGCAACTGGTGCTCACGAAACGGTAATTACTTATGACACAGCCCCCTATTTTTTCGACCGTTTTATTTTCCTTTCTTTCTCAAATTCTTATTCGTGTTTATCAATTTTACTCTCTCCATATCACCGTACCATTGTTTCGCTCTCTCTCTCTCTTTTTTCTTTCGCTTAGCAAGTTCTATCTATCTATCTATCTATCTATCTATCTATCTATCTATCTATCTATCTATCTAAGAATACTCGGAATCTATCTATCTATCTATCTATCTATCTATCTATCTATCTATCTAAGAATACTCATAATCTATCTTTCTATCTCAGAATTCTTGTAATCTATCTATCTATCTATCTATCTATCTATCTATCTATCTATCTATCTATCTATCTATCTAAGAATACTCGGAATCTATCTATCTATCTATCTATCTATCTATCTATCTATCTATCTATCTAAGAATACTCATAATCTATCTTTCTATCTATCTCAGAATTCTTGTAATCTATCTATCTATCTATCTATCTATCTATCTATCTATCTAAAAATCTAAAAATACTGGAATCTATCTATCTATCTATCTATCTATCTATCTATCTAAGAATACTCATAATCTATCTTTCTATCTATCTCAGAATTCTTGTAATCTATCTATCTATCTATCTATCTATCTATCTATCTATCTATCTATCTATCTCAGGTGCACCTCGATGTGGTGTAATGCGTGTCTCGCTAGAATCGCTACAACTGAATCGTGAGTTCGATCCTTATTAGGTGTCCCATACTTTCGGCTTTCGAGAAACCGGGGAGCCGAGTTCGAATTCCAGCTGAATCCATTGTATTCACTTACGCGCAAATACCCTTGGGAAAGGTACTAATCCGTGTCTTCCTTCCAGTTATGGGTTAAATAGCAGGACAGATTGGGTTCTATAGCCTTGGCTGGCAACCAGTCTACCGCAGAAAGCAATGGCAACCTACTGCGGGATAATTTTCTGCCCAGTCAGTCATGTTTCTTTCGAGACATGATCGCCCAAGCGTGTATCACGTATGGCACTTAACTAACTGACTGACCACGTCTAAGGTACGCTTATAAAATCACAATAGTACTCTGATTTTGTATGACTATGTATATATACCATAATGTCTGTACCTAATCAGCTCGGAACATAGGAGGGGTAGCAAAGAGAAAAACAGGCTAGGAAGATGTGGAGAGCAATATACATTAATCTACGGAATCCGGAAAAAAGTTCTTAAAAATCTCTACGCTCTATCCAAGCTGATTTCTTCTTTTGTCATAGAATACATGGTGTCTCTAAAGTCTGGGCACATGGATAAAATAACATATTTTCAAGAAATTGAAACATTTTATTGAATAGGAATATCAACAAATATCATCTTCAATATGATTTTCATTATTTGTGATGCAAAGGTTGATGAGTTTTGCAAGATTCGCGTGAACTCGATGCAATAACTCCACATTGCCGTCGATTTTAGTACATTCGCTCTTTATGCATTCAACCAAGTGTGTTGCATCTGTGATTTTCATTGAGTACACCTTCTTCTTTAGCTTACCCCAGAAAAAGAAGTCAATTATTTCTTGTTTAGGAAAAAAAAAGTTTAATCTGTAGAAGTAAAAATATATAGTAAGATTTCCTATGTGTCCAGATTTTACGGACAAAAACAACCTGTATTTTGATAAAAACTAGAAAAAATAAGTTGAAGGAAATACTCGTCAAATATTAACATTTTAATGGTAATTCATCTAAGATATTCAAATGTGAAAAAAAAAACAACTCAAAGAAAGACTGACTCAACTCATCAAAAATATAAAAAACTAGCAGTATAGCCCGGCGTTGGTCGCGTGTAATGAAAGCTTTAAAACTAATCCATGGAACTCAGACTCAGCCTAAAGAATATTTGTGTGAAGTTTGGTGAGAATCGGATAAAAATTGTGGATTTGTATAAAGGACATACAGACAGATAAACAGACACACGCACAAACATCTTGCCTTTTATATACATATATTATCGATTTTCTGCACTATTGTAAGAACTGCAACATTGAAACTTCTGAATATCGTTTCTTATGTCTTTGTCTATGAGTGTATCAAATTTGATTAAAATCGGACCACTCCTTCTATAACCCGATTTTTTCGAATATCGATTTTCGATATTTATCGGGGGTACCTCGATAGAAAACCTAGCTAAGAATACTCGCAGACGCTTATAGTACAACTGTGTAAATTTTCAAGAAAATCGGTTCAGCCGTTTTGGAGTCTATAGGTAACAGACACACACACACACAAATTCCATTTATAAATAAGTTTAGATAATTTCATAATTTATTATAAAATGAGCCGAAGGAAATCCTCGTCAAAAATTAACAGTTTTAACGATAATTTATCTAAGATATTCAAATGTGGAAAAAATGACTGACTGAATTTGTATCTGAAAGAAAGATAACTGGTTATTTTTATTCGATGTTGGCAAAAGCTCGTAAAGTTCGTTTTTCAAAACTCGAAACTTAATTCACAGCGAAAGATCAAGTGGAAACTTTCCCATAGATCTAAAGCACTCATTGGTAATTCCTTCGCTTTTTAATAATCATAATTTAGTCTCGCACAAGATATACTAAAGATTAGGCTAATTAGTATTCATGACCTCTTCCGTGGGGTCGCTAACTGTTGCTCCTTCATGACGCGTCCTGTAGTAATATGGGTAAATTTCCATGTTGGGTCGTGTCGTTGAAGGTCATCTTTTCATTTAATGTTGAAAATAGTGAAAAAAATAAAAAAGCTTATTCAAACGTGAAAAAAACATCTAAAAATAAAGAAAAAAAAGACAGAGCGATTGCGCTCAACGCGCGCGCACACACACACACACACACACACACACACACACATACACATACACACACACATACACACACATACACACACACATACACACGCACACACACACATACACACACATACACACACACACACACACACACACACACACTTTACGCCCAAACCCATTGTCCAACCACATCTTCTCTCGGGTGTCACATTCTTTCATAGTAGGTGGCCGGCCAAGCCACCCAGAACATAAATCATGTATTGTACCGTGTTACCCGTTCTACTGTATTATACGCCATATTATTTCAATAAGTATCTTAATCCCTATTTGAGCTCAAGTATGCGATTTACTGCTCCTCGAGCAAAAGCAGGTGTACGGGTGGTGTAGTAGATGGCAACTCGGAATAAAGAAGTCGGTGAGCCGAGTTCGAATTCCACGTTGGTTCATAACATTCACTTATGCGCAAATACCCTTGGGAACGGTTAAAATCCCCAGTCTATGGGTTAAGCAGTAAGACACGTCTCTAACTAACACGAATACATACGCAGAAAAAAAGAATTATTCTGTCAATCCAAAATATATTTCGGCTTTAAATGAGTCACAAAAGGCTGTTAAACCGTAAAAAATCTATGTAATTATATGGCATAACACCATTTCTCATTTTAATTCTGTATCCGATGCGAAATCATGTGATTCTTCTTTATGCTGGTCATTACGCTTACTGGTTTCATTGCGTGGTCGATGCATTTTTTACGGCTTATCAACACTTTTCAGGCTATTTAAAGCCAGAAAACGTTTTTAGATTACAAGAATTTTTAAAAAAATAATGATTTCGGGATAAAAGTCTTATTAATTAACCCATAGTTGGGGAAAAGAGGTGGATTCATACCTTTCCTAAAGGTATTTGCGAGTAGGTGAACCCAACTGGAATTGAAACTCGGCTCTCCGATTAAAAATTCCGAACCATTATTCATTACACTAGCTACATATCTAAGCTCACAACATTTGGCATTCCCAAATGATCACCCATCTAGGTGCTAACTTATTGCTTAACTTCGGTGGTGCTATAGGAACCGGCGTTTCAACGTGATATGACAGTAAGCCTATTACATTTACGATAGCGGCTTTCAACAAGTCCTTGGTCTCCTTTTCATCGACAAAAAATATAAATAAAAAGAAAAATTAAAAAAATCAGTCGGTCGGTCTGTCCAGCAAAAACGTCTTTGTAACTTGAAATCATTATATAAATATCGTTCATTCATGCTACGAGTAAAAAACAGGATTTCGAACGCCACTGGTTTTGAAGGCAGATGCACCATCAACAATTTAGTCTTTTCTATTATAATAAAGACTATATATACTACCGGCCATAATTATTAGGCTATCCAAGTTTTTTTAAAGTAATGATGTATTTCATAATATTTTTAGTATTTATTGCCAAGTGGATAATTCTAAATGAAAATAGAATGGTTCTTTTGTTAATGCTGCACAATAACATGGGCATCAAATGAACTGTTCTGGTGTCTAGTTTTTGTACTCTCTTCCCCATACTAGTCTCTTCTTATTGGCTGGCCGAAGCAAAGGCTTCCTGGATGCCTTGTAAAATTTTGCAAAGTAATAATAACATAAGAACCATTCTATTTTCATTTAGAATGATCCTATTGGCAATAAATACCAAAAATAGTATGAAATACATCACTTTTTTTAAAGTGGAGTGGCCTAATAATTATAGCCGGTATTATATATATATATATATATATATATTTATATGTGTGTGTGTATGTGTGTGTGTGTGTTTAGGGAGCAGATTTTGTTTTAGACATGTCAGATTAAATTGCAAACATTGTGTCTGCTTATTTTTAATAAAATCCGTTCACAGTAACGGATAATCTTTGCTACAACTCACATCCCTGAAGATGATCGCGGAAGGAGATTGAAAATTCTTGGAAACACCGAGAAATCAATAATAATAACATCTGTCAACATTACAGCTTATTTCTGACATCTTTCAATTATAATACGTGAAAAATCATCCGTGACTAGGAATGGATTTTATTAAAAATAAGCAGACACAATGTCTGCAATTTATTTATTTAATTTTATTTATTTAATTTTATTTAATCTCACACACACACACACGCACACACACACACACACACACACACACACACACACACACATATATATATATATATATATATTGCTCTCGTCACGCTCATGCTATCATTACTTGCTTTTTGCGTGATATATTAAGTGTCCATAATGGTATTTGTTTCGGTACATGTGTTTCGGGTCTAAAGTTGACTCTCTTTAGGCGAATAAACTTGTGACTTTACGGATCGATATCTGTTTGCTTTTGGAACCTAGACATATCATCGGGAGAGATAAAGACCTTTAACTCTCCCGATGATGTGTTTGGGTTCCAAACACTGAAACAGCCATATGATTGTAGAGAAGAGGACATATATAGAAGAAATTATGTACATGTTCTAAACCATAATTTATAATATATATATATATATATATATATATATATATATATATATACGCAGAAAGAGACACACACAACAGTATCATAATGGAGAGGATACCTATGAATTCTACAAAGCCAAAACACAGTAAACATCAACGGTGGTTGATTTAGATTAAATCAATTTATTAATTTATTAATTCAATTTAGATTAACTTATTAACTCATGCTTCGATTTGAATATGTTTATATAGAGAGTGGTCCTAAAACTGGTGGACAGTAGGTGGAATAAGTTTGTATATAGATTATATTATTTAATAATAATAATTAATAGAGAGAGAATATGAGAAAAAGAAAAAAACAATATTAATGAATGGGAACAATAAAAGAACAGAAATTAAGAAGACAGAAAATAACAACCGACATTGCATTTAAATTTTTGAAGATCAAACTTGACTGGAAAGCAAGAAACGGGAAGAGAATTCCACAAGTGTGAAGGAACTGTTAGCATAGAACTTACGGTTACGTCCAGACATTTCAACTGTAATTTGTTTCTGCTTTTTATTAAATTTTCGAAATCTGCTCTTTCTTTTTGAATAGCCCTATACTGATGTGGGCGTCGCTGACAATATTGAGATGGGCCTAGGAGAGAATTAATAGTGATGTTAACACAGCATGTGGACGTAGCTGCAATTAATGGTGAAGTAAACATAACAGTACTTAAATTGTGATATGAATGCAGAAGGCCATAAATTGCGAAATTAACTCAGTAGGCACACTGTAGACTCTATAATAAAATTAGCACTCCAGGCCATTAACAGTGGTATCAGCTTAAGGTGACATGAATAGTGATATAAGCATAATAGAGGACTAATACTGAACTAGTCATAATAGTGCATTAAAAATGCAACCAACCCAACCGATCATTAATAGTGAACTGAACATAAGAGTAAGGAAAGTGAGGCTGATAATAACCACAGTAGACCATTTTTAGTGATATGTGCAACAGGTTACCACAGCCGAAGTAAGCCTCGAAGGTCATTAACAGTGAACTAACTAAAGCAGACCATTTAGTACCGAACAAAATGATGATTCGATGTTGTGCAATGGTTAGCAAGCTAGAAGAGGCCAATCTTGCGTAATGGTTAGCAAACTAGAAGAGGTCAATCTTGCGTAATGGTTAGCAAACTAGACGGGGTCAATCTTGAGGACGTGCAGTCTTTCGTCTACCTCGGCTCAGCCATAGTACCATCCGGGCAAGTTGCTGCTGAAGTCGAACACCGCATAGAGGCTGCAAAGTCTGCGTTCGTGCGTTTCAAGCGATCACTATGGGGGCGACGAGAGATCTCCACAGCTACCAAAGGGCTCATCTATCAAGCTATCGTTCGGACGATCCTTCTCTTTGGTTGCGAAACGTGGACACTGAGGGCGGTTGACCTGCGAAAACCTGAAGTCTTCGACAATGATTGCCTTCGCTGCATTCTACGATGTCGCCGCGTCGATGGAGTGCCAACGGTAACTCTACGACGACGCCTGAATCTCCGACCTCTACTGCCCGTCATTCTTCAGCGTCGCTTCCGCTGGTTCGGGCACGCAGTTACACGTCCAGAGGGAGAGCTCATCTGCGATGTCTTTCTCCCCTCTTCTCTACCTGGCTGGCGTGTTGGTGGGCAGCTGAAGGCTGAAGACGTGAGCAACGACTATCAAGGATGACCTAGTAGCACTATCGGGCTCACAAGTAGTTGGTCTTTGACGATGGAACCGCGGTTGGCTCGCCATTTTGTGTGCACTCGGGACGAATCCGGCTCGACCCGGCCAGGGTGAATGTCGAAACAAGTACAAGTAAGTAAAGCAAGCTTGTCTAGCTAGAACAGTTACAAGTGAGTAATGAGTTCTATCCTCGCTCGCTGCTCCACACATTCGGTTTTGTGCCACATCTAAGCTACGCTTCTTCTTCTTTATGTGCCATGTCCCCTCAGGACGTAGGTGATCTCTCCCCAATGTATAGCTCCTAATAAATTTTTTGTTATCTCTCCTAAACCCTTTTCCGCCATCTTATGCGTTATTTTCCTTTACCTCTTTTGCTCTCAGTCTGTCCTGTGAGTATCACAGTTTTCAAGCCCTCTTTCCTCATTATGTTCCCTAGAATTTTCAATTGTCTTTCCTGATGTTAAGTATAAGTTTCCTTTTTCTATCTGTTTTCTTTAAAACTTTTTTGTCCTTTGTAGGTTTTAATAAATTTTAACTTTTTGTTATCTCTCCTAAACCTTGTTACAATCATCCATTTTCTCAAGCTCACTAAATTATGCATTGTTTTCCTCTTGCTTTCAATCTGTCCTATGAGTATCACATTTTCCGAGCCCTCTTTCCTCGTTATATGCCTGAGAAATTTCAACTTTCTTTTCCTGGTGTTAGGTATAAGTTTCCTTTTTATTTTCCTTTTCTCTAAACCTTTGTCATTACTGAAATATTAAGCCCAAATCAAATTCGAAAAAAATAGCCCATTCAGATTTTTCACTCTGCTGAGGGCAACATATGCCTGACCCTTTCCTGGGGATAACAATCTTGTCCAGAGTATTCTCTTGGACTTTATGAATAGAGCACTCCTATACCAGTTAGAGTGGGAACTGGCTTCGTTTTGCCTCAGCTGATTGTCTGCCCATTCTAGTGAAGAACTGCACATGTAGACGTCTGTTGGACACTGCTTCAGGGTTAGCAAGGGCCTATTTTCTCTGACAAATCTGATTATGAGGGCATGCACATAATTCCCAGTGTGGTCAATCTCAGTCACAGTGCCACGGTTTCCATTCACCAGGCCGCCAGAGACATCAATGTTTGTCTGTTTGTTTGTTTCAAGGTTTAACGACATCAATCCTTATGGGATCATTTAAGGTCATAACCAATGTTTTTGGGTAAGGTTATTTTTTATTTTTACAACATTTTTTCTTTTTCGAATATCAAGATTCATTGGATTTGTTTTTAAGAGTAGGGTCCCCAAGTCCTACCCTTGTTATTTAACCCATAACTGGAGGGAAGGGACAGACTAATACCTTTCCCAAGGGTACCAATGCTTAAGTGAATGCAGGGTATGCAACTAGAATTCGAACTCTGCTCACCGATTTCTCTTTCCGAGACGATATCCACTGAACCATAACGCACATCCGTCACTATAAGCTTACAGCACCTGGTATTCCCAAGCGGTCACCCTTCTAAGTACTGACCAGGCTCAACGTTGCTTAACTTCGGTGATCGAGCGAGAACTGGTGTATTCAACGCGATAGGCCGTAAGCCAGACATCAATGTTTACAGTCACCATCACTTTCGCACCAACAGCTACTGATATAAATTTCCTTAATCTTCCAGTGTCTGAGATGATATCGGCATTGCTTTGGCGGAGGTTTGCGTTTTTTAAGTGCTCTAGCTATAATCGATTTCATTTATAGCAAATGGGACTATTCAAAGGAACAAGCTTTAAGCACATTTTATACAATTGCTCAAGAGCCACTCAATGTAGAGGATTATTGAATGAGGTTGTTGTAAGATAGGAAGTAAGAAGTTATTGGGGATATGTAAGATAGATAACGGTTGACCCTAGTCTTAATAAGTTAATGGTGATCGAGGAAGCATCCTCTCGGGAGTCTTCTAATAAGTAACAACAGTTCTCGGGAGTAGGTTTTCTGATTAGAACTTTCTCCTTACGAATGAAACACAAAGTTAGTAAGGTGTTAGCTCTGTACGTAATATTGCGGGTCCTAGCTGTGAAAGTTTGAATTATGGTTTCAGGCACATCCCAATGGTGACTGAAATCCTATATCTTCCTTGACGAATTAACAGTGACGAGATCTGAACACAAGTTTCATGGTAGGAATGCAATCTTTCTAACCACTCTGCAAGCGCTCACTGCGGTATTATATGATAACTAGCAGCATAGCCCGGTGTTGCTCGGGTGTAATGAAAGCTTTAAAACTAATCCATGGTCCTGGAGCTCAGACTCTTTCGATGTTGGCACGAATGACTAAAAAGCAATAGTTGCTTCTAGTTAAAGCGAAACCGTAGACTGGAAGAAAAATGAATGGATGTAAGTCAAAGGCACAAACACACAGACACACACACATACACACACAGACAAAGTTCCATTTATTATATAATTTTAAATACAATGCAATATGAAGTTTATATCAACACTACAATTATTAGCATGCTTTCTTTGAATTGACACAGCAATATCTTTACTTTCTGGCTGACACTGAATTGTTGTTGCTCTCACCAAGTCACGTAGATATTTCCCAGTCAAATGCGTTCTTAATTTCGTGCTTGTCTTGGTTAAAAATCATTTTTCACGAGATTCAACGCAATTAAATATCGTCAGTGTTTTACCTAAATTCCTTCTTTATATGGTCCTTGGCATGATGATAAACTGCATCCGGCAGCAAGGCCTTTCATTCAGAAGTTGTGAGAAACATGGAACCACCTCTTACCCTGACCCGGAGTGGTAGTATCTGTTAGGGTCCCAGCTATGGGCAAAT
Organism: Ascarosepion bandense; assembly: GCA_037127315.1. Taxonomy (NCBI): domain Eukaryota; kingdom Metazoa; phylum Mollusca; class Cephalopoda; order Sepiida; family Sepiidae; genus Ascarosepion; species Ascarosepion bandense. The sequence goes on from JBBBDQ010001756.1 coordinate 1,553,870, forward strand.
AGTTAACCCCCAAACTACGAAAGTGTAAAAATACACTTTTATAGAAATATATACATAAAAATAGACTTTTATAGAAAAATATACATTTTGTAGGAAAAATATTACCAACAATACATTTTTTAAGAAAAAATTATTACCATAACACATTTTTTAAGAAAAAAATTATTCTTAGCAAACAGTTTTGAATACAAAACTAGAAGGCATTTTCAGTTTTCTAAAATAAAAAAAGAATAAAAACAAAAAGATTTCATTCAAATCTGACTAAATCCTTCTCACTATAACTAAGCATTAAAAAAATACCTTTAAGCCCCACCTTTTTGGCATTAAATAACCCACAGAGGTTGATAAGCTCAAACTCAAACCTTCTTTATATGCGAAAGTCAACTTCATCCAATATTCTTTTGGTGACGTTTCCTTCAAACTTGTCTTTTTTTGTGTGTCAGAAAAGCAAACCAGAAACTGATGACAATTAATTTTAATCAGTGACAACATTTTAGACCTTATGACCTCCAACGGAAGTGTACGCTGTCACTGCGAGTCGGCCTTGAACGCAGGCTGCCTAAAATTGCGGACCGCGGACAGCACTAGAAGACAACATTACAAGTGTATGTCAAAAATGACGGTTTTGTTTTAAGCATTTTTACTGTTGAATTGGTTATATTTTCACCATAAATAATCTCAGAATTTTTTATATTAATTAAATTGTCGCATAGAAGAAAGGACGCCGATTATTTTTTTTTCAAATTAATCAAAGTGAAAATAACCAAAATAAAATAATACGAAACTATCATATGCATTAACAATACGAATTAATAATGCGCATTTATTGAATCTATAGTTAACTTTTATTAATCCGACAGATTCTGGTGAACCAGAAGGTTTCCATTGTTTTCTTCGATATTTGATTCAGATTCGAAGTGGCGAACCTAGGTTTCATCTGGTGTTACTAACCTGCTCAGGGTCAGCATAGAAGCGAGTCAGAATTTTTCTAGAACAGTCAACTCTTTTCAGCTTTTACTCTGGTACCAGCGTTCTTGTGGCCCATCTTGCATACAGATTTTTTCATCTCCAAAATCACAATGAGAACGCCATGGATTGAACCGGAACTAATGCCTATGGACTTAGTTATCTGCTTGAGAGTCAATCAGTTAAGTGCCATACGTGATACACGCTTGGGCGATCATGTCTCCAATAAGACAGACTAACTGGGCAGAAGATTATGCCGCAGTAGATTGCCATTGCTTTCTGTGGTAGACTGGTTGCCAGTCAAGGCTATAGAATCCAATCTGTCCTGTTATTTAACCCATAACTGGAGGGAAGAGACGGATTAATACCTTTTCCAAGAGTATTTGTGCGTAAGTGAATGGAAGGAATTCAACTGGAATTCGAACTCGGCACCCCAATTTGTCGTTCCAAGTCTATATCCATTGCACCACAACGCACATCCATCAATTTAAGTAGTGCCGAATAAAAATTCAAGAATGAGTAAGAAAAAAGCAAGAAATGAAAAGTAAAGGAGAATGTGAGGAGCTCAAATGGAAAGTAAGATGAAGATAAAGTGATTGATGTAGAAAAAAGAGGAAAGAAAATGAAATAAGAAAGAAACAAAGAAGGACAAGCAGAGGACGACAAAAATGAAAGCTAAGTTCGAAAAGAAGAAGAAGAAAGAAAAGAAATTCGGGAAAGATGTTAGATTAAACAAGAACTTATATTGGCAGCACACTGCCTGCATTAATACAGAAAACGAGTTAAGCAGATACACAAAAACAGAAAAGTGTGTAAGAAAAAAATGTGTCTTCTGACCAGATCTGTTCAACCTATACAGCGCGACAATTCTGCGGGATAATCTTCTGCCTAGTCAGTCATGTATCTTTCGAGACATGATCGCCCAAGCATGTGCCAAGTATAGCACTTAGCTAACTGACTTGAATTGAATGGCCCGCTCATGAAAAAATAAGGAATTTCTGTTCACAGTTTTTGTATATTAGCATACCTTAAATTTTGCTTAAGTCACGATATTTGTCAGAATCGAAAAATACTCAGTGTTTTTTTATCATTTTAGAAGTGGGTAGGTCCTGTTTATAATATAAATACAGTCTTAGATCCACTCCTGACTTCTTAAAGAATTATCTGTACTTTGCTTTTATTTAAAAATGTACGAAATTGTGCTTACGTCATTGATAACTGCAATGGAGAAAAGGGACAATATCAGTAGTACACAGTTATCAATAACGTAAGCTCTGTTTCGATATTAACATCTATGAATTAAAAACAATATATATACAAAAATCTATAGGAAGTCAGGGATCAATTTGACACTATTTATGCGATGAACAGAACCCCTACATTTTAAATTATAAAAATCAATATTTTTTTCTGTTCTGACAAAGATCATGGCTTGAGAAAAGTCTAAGGATTTTTCAAGCAGACTATTTAATTTAAGTAATTCCTATTCTCCTTTCCTTTTTTTTCTATTTAATTATCATCTTCTTCAACATCATGGCCGCCTTTTGCACCATCTTCATAATCAAATAACAGCACGTCAAGCTTTAATGGACTGAACAAAGTCAAAACGAATCAGCCTCTCTTTCTGCCTCGCATCTATTGAATGATTAAGTGTCAAGTAGAATCAGTTAATGATTATTTTACAAGCCTACATATGACAGTCAGCGACTGGCAGTGGGCAATGAAAGTAAGAGAGAGAAAAAGAAACACGTCCGCCGCCATATCGACTGACATTACAATATGGAACCCTCCATGCCTAGTCCAAGTATCTATACAGAATAAAAAAAAGCCTTAAGGCATACCTCGAACAGGGCGGCGTAATGCTCATTCACTTACGCTCAGCTTAAACCACTACAAATTTAGAGTTAGAATTTCTTGAGTCCTCTTCTGTCGTCATCTCTTCCCTCCTCATTCGTCGTTGTTTCTTTATTTTATTTTCCTTTTTTTCACTCCATCTTCCCCCTCTTCTTTTTCTTAACCTTCTCTTCTTTCACCTCTTCTTTACCGCAACTCTCCGTCTCAACAACTCGCTTTATCCCGCCGTTTTCTTTTCTTCTTCCTCCTTATTTTCGTCTTTTTCTACAATTGTCATAACCTCTCTTTCGCCTCTTTCCCCTCTCCCTTTGTTTTATTCCCTTCTCCTTCAGCTCCTTTTTCTCTCCTCTTTCTTTCATTTCGTATTTATTCGTAGCTATTTTTTCCGTTTTTATGAGAAACTAGCAGTATAGCCCGGCGTTGCTCAGGTGTAATGAAAGCTTTAAAACTAATCCATGGTCATGGAACTCAGACTCAGCCTAAAGAATATTTGTGTGAAGTTTGGTGATGAATCGGATAAAAATTGTGGATTTGTATAAAGGACATACAAGCAGATAAACAGACAGACAGACAGACAGACAGACAGACACACACACACACACACACACACACACACACACACAAACAAACATCTTGCCTTTTATATATAGTATCGATTTTCTGCACTATTGTAAGAACTGCAACCTTGAAACTTCTGAATATCGTTTTTTATGTCTTTGTCTATGAGTGTATCAAATTTGATTAAAATCGGACCACTCCTTCTATAACCCGATTTATTCGATTATGGAATTTCGATATTTATCGGGGTTACCTCGACACAAAACCTAGCTGAGAACACTCGCAGACGCTTATAGTACAACTGTGTAAATTTTCAAGAAAATCGGTTCAGCTGTTTCGGCGTCTATAGGTAACGGACATACACACACACACACACACACACATACACACAGACACACATACATAGACAAAGTTCAATTTATAAATAAGTTTAGATCAGAGAGCCGAGTTCGAGTTGAATTCGATGCATTCGCTTACGCACAAATATCCTTGGGAAAGGCATTAATCCATGTCTTCTCCCTTCAGCTATGGGTTAAATAGCAAGACAGATTGGATTCTATAGCCTTGGTTTACAACCAGTTTTTTTGCCAGAAAGAAATGACAACCTACTGCAATCTTCTGCCTAGACAGTCATAGATAAAAAAAAGAAGTCATGACCACCCAAACGTCTACCACGTATGGCACTTAACTGACCTTCAAAGTGGAGTCGGCCATATCCTCCACCGACCTTAGTTGTTTCGAGCAGGTGATGATAGTCATATCTCGGCTCTTACCCGCAACGCTGCTATCTTTTCATTCTCGGTGAAGTCAGGTATCTTCAAGACGTCTTGAGAGGCAAAAGTTTTCTGGAAATAACTCCAAGTCTTGGTACATCAGTAAGTTTACCTCCTTCGCCAGCACGATGTTCATATGCCAAGGTAACACAACGTGTAAGTAAATCATTCGTGGTTTCTCTTCTGCATAATTAGGATACCAGAAAGATTGCTCTCAAGGCGCTTGTCAGTCTAGATGGTCCTGTCCCGCAAGAATTTCAGTTATTCATTATCGACTACTGATGATGCTGAATGCTTGTACCAATTCTCTGCAGATTTAAAACCATATGTCTGCATAGTTCATCATGTATTCTGAGGGCTTTTTTGTCATGGCATCGCCTGTACTTTTTTGGGGATAAACTAAAAGCAGTCAATGACAATGTGTTGCACCATCTCAATAGCATTCTCCACATATTCAACAAAAGAGAAAATCAACTGCTCTATTAATACAGTGTTTATTATCATAATTATTATGATTAACGCAGCACCCACAGAAGAACGTGGTTCAAGAAAAGTAAAAGTAAAAATTCACTTACACTCAAATACCCTTGGGAAAGTTAGGAATCCATCTATTCACTCTCCAGCTATGGGTTGAATAGCATGACAGATTAGATTCTATAGCTTTGGTTGACAACTAGTCTACCGTAGAAAGAAATGGCAACATACTTCCCTGAAGAAGGCCGAAGCGTACAACGGCTGAAACGTCGTACAAATGGCAACAAAGATGTGAATAACAGTCCGAATAATGTAAACATCAAAAACTGCAATATGAACTGTGGTAAAAAATGGTTACTGAACATTAGGTTTATAAGTCCCAGAAATTCGGTTGTTCTTGTCCTTAAAGACACATGGCCCAGTATATATGGATATAGACGTTGGTTGGTGACTTGACCCAAAGAGTTGTGAGTTCAATACTAGGCAAGTAACTTAGTCCGGTTAGAAAGATATAACTCATGACTACGCACAAGGAATAAGAGTAATATACACTAATATATAGTGATTGTAATAAAGAGTTCGGTTCGAAATTCCTAGCATGGCCGAAATGTTGTACAAATGGAAACAAAGATGAGAACAATGGTCTGAATAATGTATAGTGTAAACTACAGGATCAAACGATCAGTCATGGATCAAACGAGACGTGATCTTCCAAGCGTGTATCATCTATGACACTTAACTGACTGAGAGGAAAAAAGACACAATGTTTAACAATTTTAATATTTCGACAGTACATGTGTCATCTTCAAATTATGTTTAAAAATTACAGACAAGTATAAAACATACACTACCAGTAATAATTATTAGGCCACCCGAATGTCTTAAATAAATAATTCTAAATTAAAATAGAATGGTCCTTTCGTTAATACTGCACAAATAACATGTGCATCAAATGAATTTATAAATATTTAATAATTACCTATATTGCAGTTTCATCAATGAAAGAATGAAAATAATTTAGGGTGATTCGGACAAATGCAACTTTATTTCCTTGCCTTGTAAAATTTTGCAAAGTCATAATAACAAAAGAACCATTAGAATTATCTACTTAAAAATAGTATGAAATATATCATTTCTTTCAAAATACTGAGGTGGCCTAATAATTATGGCCGGTAGTATATATATATATATATATATATATACAAGTCTTTGTACAAACGTCACTTGACTTGAAAAAAAAACGGTTGTAGGGTTTCTGCATTTAGCACATTGCATTTAATTTTTAATTATCTATGAGGTTCTTTGCCACTGCAGTAGGTATATAAGCCTTTATCTGCAGTTCTTCATCCACTTGAAATTCCTTTCTGAATTTGTTGGTTTCCTTTATTAGTGAACTAGCAGTATAGCCCGGCGTTGCTCGGGTGTAATGAAAGCTTTAAAACTAATCCATGGTCCTGGAGCTCAGACTCTTTGGACGTTGGCACGAAAGACTAAAAAGCAATAGTTGTTTCCAGTTAAAGCGAAACCGTAGACTGAAAGAAAAATGAATGGATGTAAGTCAAATTTTCATTTCCTGGTATCGATATCAAATAAGTTTTTTTTTCGTCGTAAACTGAATTTTGAAGGCTAAATAAATCCTCTGAGTAAATAGTATCATGGCTGAGACTAGAACTACAATTATACCTACTTAGAGCCAAACCAGAAGCAAAAACTTAAATGAAAGGGCTGAAAAAATACAGACATACAGGCAGATAAACAGACACACACACAAATATCTTGCCTTTTCTATATATATATATATATATATATTATCGATTTTCTGCACTATTGTAAGAACTGCAACCTTGAAACTTCTGAATATCGTTTCTTATTTCTTTGTCTATGAGTGTATCAAATTTGATTAAAATCGGACCACTCCTTCGATTATCGATTTTCGATATTTATCGGGGATACCTCGACACAAAACCTAGCTAAGGACACTCGCAGATGCTTATAGTACAACTGTGTAAATTTTCAAGAAAATCGGTTCAGCCATTTCGGAGTCTATAGTCTATAGCAAGGCCTCTGATTGAGAAGTTGTGAGGAGAATGGAACCACCTCTTAATTGTTGTTGTTCCCAAGTCCACTCTGACTCGGAGGGGTAGCACCTGTTAGGGTCCCAGCTATGGTAAAATAGTTAACCCCCAGACTGGGGTTAAAACACTATGGAAGTATAAAAATAGACTTCTATAGAAATATATACACTACCGGGCATAATTATTAGACCACACCAGTTTTTAAAAAATATGTATTTCATATTATTTGTAGTATTTATTGCAAAGTGAATAATTCTAAAGTAAAATAAAATGGTTCTTTTGTTAATACTGCACAATAACATGTGCATCAAATGAACTGTTCTCGTGTCCAGTTTTTGTGCTCTCTTTCCTGTGTTAGTCTTTTCATCTGATTGCCTGGCCGAAGCAAAGGCTTCCTGGCTGCCTTGCTAAATTTTGCAAAGTAATAATAACAAAAGAACCATTCTAATTTTATTTAGAATTATTCATTTGGCAATAAATACTAAAACAGTATGAAATACTTCTGTTATATATCGCCGTACGACGACAAAACAACAAACACGCATATATAAAAATATAAGGTTATATTTTTATTAATGACGACGAACCGTGTGGAATAGAGAACGGAAGGGTGAGAGGCACATAGAATGGGTTGACGGGAGTGTAGTCTTGCCGTGGTGTTTCTCTGCTTCCACTGGCCGTTCTCTGCTGGCGAATCCGTGTGTCGAGGTCTTTATATAGTCTTCTAGAACCGGGACTTTCCTTCCGGTTTTGCCTCGCCCACGCAACGCACACGTAATTCTAAGAGACACCTGATCTGTTTGTCTCTGTAGCCATTTCCGCCGCTGTCGGAAATAAGGTCAAATGACATCCGCTCCGGCCTCGACAGGATGTATTTCACAAACACCTGTCTTGTCGCTTCGCCGCCCCCTTCACCGACGGGAAACACCATCGCTTGCATCACTTCCTCGGGTGGGGCCAGATTGTTATATTACACTTCAATTCTTTAAAAAAAATTGGAGTGGCCTAATAATTATGGCCGGTAGTGTACATAAAAAATAGACTTTTATAGAAAAATATACATATTTTTGAAGGAAAAAATTATTACCATAACACATTTTTCAAGGAAAAAAATTTATTGCCATAATACATTTTTGAAGGAAAAAATTATTACCAGCAAAACTTTTTTAAATACAAAACTAGAAGACACTTTTAGTTTTCTAATATAAAAAAAAATTAATAAAAAATTTCATCAATATCTGACTAAATCAACCTTCTCACTATAACTGAACATTAAAAAAATACCTTAAAATCCCATGTGTTTGGCATTAAATAATCCACAGAGGTTGATATGCCGTTAAACAAAACTAAAAAATAAAACCTACTTTGATTATACGTATAGCTGGCCGCTAGTATCTGAGGATGTCTGTCTATAAGGGTGATGAGCTAATCCCTATTGCAGATGCTTGCTCAGACAGTCTTGTGTTTGTGCAACACCACAGAGACCACTAGTAGTTTATACTGCAACTATGCTGAACAGACCTTAGTTACGGTTTCTGGGAAAGCAAATTCTTGACTGCATCTCCATAGTGAGATTCGAGCCCGGGTTTCATGGTCAGAAAGCGAACGTTCTAACCACTCGGCCACGCGACCGTATTATTCGTTCATCCACCGTTAGGTTAACTGACACAATCCTAATCTCCCCATATAATCTACATTTACGACTGTACTCTTCCTTTCGAAAATATTTGTTAGAATTGTTAGTTTATCCCCCCACCCCGAGCGTGACAGAAAGGAATATATATAAATATATATATATAAAATGGTGTTTATTATAATTAGTCAGTTAAATAACATAGGTGATAAACGCTATGGCGATCATGTCTCGAAAGAGATATGACTGACTGGCATTCGTTTGTTATTACTTTCTGCGGTAGACTGGTTGCCATCTAAGGCAATCCATAGCTGGATGGAGAAGAGCCAGATCAATACATTTCACAAGGGTATTTGCGCGCAAATGAATGCAACTGGAATTCGAACTCGGCTCTCCAATTTCTCGTTCCGAGTCGATATCTACTGCACCACAACCCACATCGCGTTTATTATAATAGAGAGAATTATTTTCGTGTCTTGCCTGTTTTGGCATTTACCCAATTAATTCCTATGCTGTTCAATATACAATTCTTTTTAATTGTCTCAAGCTTGTCATTCTTTTCCAGGACGACTAAAACCCTCGCTTATCAATCTCATATTTCTGTCACCAAGAAAATCCAGTGTAGATACGCATATATACTGCTACATTGCAAACTCCAAGATATATATTATGTAAAGAGTGCGTATTCGTTTAATTAAACCTATTTTCTGACCAATGTCTGGAGCCAAAATGATAAATTCCATTCTTACAAATTAATCTCGGAAATGCTACTATGTAACAAATTGCAGAAATCGACTTGGAACCTCCTCAGCAACATAGACAGAAAAATTATGAGAAAATAGTTTTGTTTGTACAGGTTATCAACATTTTGCAGATTATTTAAAACTCGAAATTTATTTTAGATTGTAAGAATAATTCTGCTTTGCAAGTATATATCTTATTACTTGTTTCTACGGGTTCTCAGCGTTATATATCAGTATATATTGTATTTTTTGTTTGTTCGGGTTATCAATATTTTACAGTTTATTAAAAACTCGAAATGTATTTTAGAATGTAAGAATAATTATGTTCTGCATGTATATATTGTATTATTTTTTTTTAAAATAGCAATGATTTTTCCAAGTACAGGCCCTACTCTTTAATCCATAGCTGGGATTTGGGATGGATCAATACTTTTTCCAAGGGTATTTGCGCGTAAGTAAATAAAACGATCTTAAATAGAAATCAAATTCAGCCCTCCAATTTTTCGTTCCGATCTGCCATCCATTACACCACCAGCTCATCCATCTTATGAGACAAAAGATAGATAGATAGATAGATAGATAGATAGATAGATAGATAGATAGATAGATAGATAGATAGATAGAATAACGTAAAGGATAGATAGATAGATAGATAGATAGATAGATAGATAGATAGATAGATAGATAGATAGATAGATAGATATGAACACACTGGGATAGACATATATGAACAGACTGGGATAGATAGATAGATAGATAGATAGATAGATAGATAGATAGATAGATACAGACAGACTGGGATAGATAGATAGATAGAATAAAGTAAAGGATAGATAGATAGATAGATAGATAGAATAAAGTAAAGGATAGATAGATAGATAGATAGATAGATAGAATAAAGTAAAGGATAGATAGATAGATAGATAGATAGAATAAAGTAAAGGATAGATAGATAGATAGATAGATAGAATAAAGTAAAGGATATAGATAGATAGATAGATAGATAGATAGAATAGTAGATAGATAGATAGATAGATAGATAGAATAGTAGATAGATAGAAATAAAGGATAGATAGAATAGTAGATAGATAGAATAAAGATAGATAGATAGAATAGTAGATAGATAGATAGATAGATAGATAGAATAGTAGATAGATAGATAGATAGATAGAATAGTAGATAGATAGATAGATAGATAGATAGAATAAAGTAAAGGATAGATAGATAGATAGATAGAATAAAGTAAAGGATAGATAGATAGATAGATAGAATAAAGTAAAGGATAGATAGATAGATAGATAGATAGAATAAATAAAGGATAGATAGATAGATAGATAGATAGAATAAAGTAAAGGATAGATAGATAGATAGATAGATAGAATAAAGTAAAGGATAGATAGATAGATAGATAGATAGAATAAAGTAAAGGATAGATAGATAGATAGATAGATAGAATAAAGTAAAGGATAGATAGATAGATAGATAGATAGAATAAGTAAAGGAAATAAAGGATAGATAGATAGATAGATAGATGAATAAAGTAAAGGATAGATAGATAGATAGATAGATAGAATAAAGTAAAGGGATAGATAGATAGATAGATAGATAGAATAAAGAAATAGATAGATAGATAGATAGAATAAAGTAAAGGATAGATAGATAGATAGATAGATAGAATAAAGTAAAGGATAGATAGATAGATAGATAGAATAAAGTAAAGGATAGATAGATAGATAGATAGAATAAAGTAAAGGATAGATAGATAGATAGAATAAAGAAAGATAGATAGATAGATAGATAGATAGATAAATAAGTAAAGGATAGATAGATAGATAGAATAAATAAAGGATTAATAGATAGAATGAATAAAGTAAATAGATAGATAGATAGATAGAATAAGTAAAGGATAGATAGATAGATAGATAGAATAAAGTAAAGGATAGATAGATAGATAGAATAAAGTAAAGGATAGATAGATAGATAGATAGATAGAATAAAGTAAAGGATAGATAGATAGATAGATAGAATAAAGTAAAGGATAGATAGATAGATAGATAGATAGAATAAGTAAAGGATAGATAGATAGATAGATAGATAGAATAAAGTAAAGGATAGATAGATAGATAGATAGAATAAAGTAAAGGATAGATAGATAGATAGATAGAAATAAAGTAAAGGGATAGATAAAGTAAGGAGATAGATAGATAGATAGAATAAAGAAGATAGATAGATAGATAGAATAAAGTAAAGGATAGATAGATAGATAGAATAAAGTAAAGGATAGATAGATAGATAGAAGGAAGGAAGGATAGATAGATAGATAGAATAACGTAAAGGATAGATAGATAGATAGATAGATAATAACGTAAAGGATAGATAGATAGATAGATAGATAGAATAACAAAGGATAGATAGATAGATAGATAGATAGAATGTAAAGGATAGATAGATAGATAGATAGAATAACGTAAAGGATAGATAGATAGATAGATAGAATAACGTAAAGGATAGATAGATAGATAGATAGATAGATAGAATAATGTAAAGGATAGATAGATAGATAGATAGATAGAATAACGGGAAGGATAGATAGATAGATAGATAGATAGATAGAATAACGTAAAGGATAGATAGATAGATAGATATAGAATAACGTAAAGGATAGATAGATAGATAGATAGATAGATAGATATCTGTGATTGAGAGAAATGTAATAGGCACAAATGCAAATAATGATTTTAACTTTCCGATCACGCAAAGAGATATCTTATTGTGTTACTTACCATGAGTGCATTAAAACGCGTAGATACTTCTAGAAAAAAATTTAAATACAGACCGATTTAAATATAGATGCCATCATTGGCATTCGTAGATAATGTCAAAAAATGATCTGTCACAGAAACTTAAAGTACACATGACTCATGCATTATGTAAACATTTACCAATACATAACATTCGTGTATGCATTAGTGCTTGCGTACGTTTATCTTATACTAAATTTCACCCAATATAAGACTCGAGAGACACTCAGGACGATGGTTACGTAAATTTCTCAGTTGACCTAAAGTGGAAAGGCTACATTGAATTCATTGCTAAGTTAGCTGCTAATAAAGTTAGTTCACTTTGTCGAGCGAGACAATATTTCTCTTGATAATGTTGTATCCCGGAAGGGGATAAACAGAGAAAGAATAGTGCAAGAAATAACTCTTAACACTGAGGATATATAAATAGAGATTTATTATACAATAAACCAAATCCAAATACACCAACGAACAGTTAACACGAATAAAAATTAAGAAGGCAATGTATAGGACGTATGCGTCCGTCTTGAGAAGAAGGCTTCCGTCTAGTGACGTCTAACTATCGTCTAAGGCCGATGGCTCTCGACCTCTCGTATATGACAAATAATCTCGATCACTCCCGTGTAATGACGAAGACTCTCGTATAGTCACGAACACACTCGATCTCTCTCGATCACTCTGTAGTTCGTTCCGCCCCGGTCTTTTATAACCCGGGCCATACTCATTCCTGGGTAGGACAAGATATTTCACTATAACAAATAATCAGTTCTACATATCTACAAGACTACCATCCTACCGTACGAACGCTGGTGTTCCCCAGGGCTCTATCCTAGGCCCGACGTTTTTTTCTAATCTTCATGAATGATCTCCTAGATGTGATCAAATCCCAAGTAGGCATCTATGCAGATGACACCACAATCTACTCCCGCATCAGTGAGACATCTAGCGAGACGGACAAACATAACCACGCTGCTTATCTCGAGAAGGACCTTCACTCAGTGGTGGATTAAGGTAAGAAGGGGTTCGTAAATTTCAATGCCTCTAAAACAAAACTTCTATCTGTCAACCATTACAGGCAATCTCTCCTGCCACCCATAAGCATAGACCGAGCAAGTCTCCTCGAAAGTAATACACCGCGCCTCCTCGGCCTAACCCTTTCTTCCGATCTCAAGTGGAATCATTACATTGAATTAATAGCTAAATCCACTGCTTGGAAGTTTGGGTCACTGTGTCGGGCCAGGAGTTTTTTTCCGCCTGAATCCATCGTGCACATATACAATTCAACCATTCGACCGTGCATGGAATTCTGTTGTCATATCTGGTCAGGCGCATCTGCTGTTCGTCTCAGTGTTCTCAACAGGCTCCAAAGGAGAATCTGCAATGCGATTGGTCCCCGACCTGACAGCCCGATTCCAGCCACTTTCTCATCGGCGGGATGTGGCTTCTCTCTGTTTCTTCTAAAAATATTTTCATGGCTTCTGCTCCGAAGAACTTAGGTCACTGGTGCCCCCTCCATAAGAATTTATTCGGGCAACCAGACTGGCATCAAGTCCCACCCTTTTACAGTTAAATCAACCAAATTCAGGCGACAATTCAACTCCATCAGCAACTTTTCTCGCGCTTCCCGCCTGTGGAACTCCCTTTCATATACTTGCTTTCCTGACGGCTATAACTTCCAAGAATTTAAATGCAAAGTCAATTCCCATCTCTTATCCACTTAACTCCAGCCCTTTCCACATCACCCCGTGTATTTTGTTTATCTTGTTCTTTTCCTACCTTCGTAACTGCCTTCACTCCTGTGTTCATATCCTTCTCTTGCCTCTTTAACTCTCTTATGTAGCCCCCTGCATATCAGTGGCGTTAACGCCTTTCTTGGGGTGAAATGATTAAAAATAAAATTTGTCTATGCTTAGAATATTGCCGCAACATATAGTCCGGTGTTCCTACTATATATTTAGAGACACTTGATAAAATCCAAAGAAGAATCAGTAATTTTATTAGTTCTGATCTAGCAGCTCGACTTCAGTTATTTTCCCACTACTGTAAGGTAGTCTGTAATTTTTGCTATGAATACTTTCATGGTAATTGTTCGGATGACCTCCTCGCTATGGTAACTAGACTTTATGAATTTAAGTGCAGTACTAAACTGACTTCGAGATCTCATCAATTGAAAGTTGAGTTGGCTAGATGTAGCCGTAAGTTCTATACTAAGTTTCTTTTTCCTCGCACTTCTTGCCTATGGAACTCCCTTCTGGCTCATGCTTTCCAGACACCTTTAATCTTGACATGTTCCGGAAAAGGGATATATATGTTATTCGAGGTAGCAAGCGGTTTTGGCAAATGTAACCAGGTAGAACAATCTAGCAAGTAGACGTAATGGACAATACTCGTCGTATGTAGTATCGTGTGACGTAGGCGTAGTCAATAATCGTAGACCTCAAGACGTAGATCTCTAGTCAAAGACCTGTAGAACTCTGGTCGAAGACCTGTAGACCTGTTTGTGTCTTCGCCTCCGGCTGTATTTACGGCTGACACTAGCCAATTACATTACTGTGAGGGGGAACCAAGGTGTATGCATATTCATTACATATTCATTACATCAAATCAGAAAGAAATTAAATGCAATGTCAATCGCTATCTAATGTCCTCCTGTTTACTTTACTTTTCTTTCTTTTTTTTTTTTTTTTTTCGCGACCACGAACCCGAGTTCGGATTACGAGCTTTTTAACCGCTACAGTTTTAAAATACGCTACCGGAGCTGGAATTACCGCGGCTGCTGGCATCAGACTTACCCTCCGGTTGGTCCTCGTTAACGGATTTGAAGAGTCCCGCGTCGTTATTTTTCGTTACTACCTCCCCGTGCCGGGAGTGGGTAATTTGCGCGCCTGCTTCCTTTCTTTGGATGTGGTAGCCGTTTCGCATGCTCCCTCTCCGGAATAGAACCCCGATTCCCCGTTACCTGTAGTAACCACGGTAGGTACTTAACCGACCGTCGACAGTTGATAGGGCGGACCCTGAGGGACCCGTCGCCAGGCGTGAAAGCCAGTGCGATCGACCAGTGAGTTATCCAGAGTCACCAAAGCGGAGCGCCGAAACCGTTATATACACTTTGTGTCTTATTGGTTTTATTTTCATGTATGGGGTGATACCGATTTAAAAAAGGCGTTATGTTGAATGGAGTGCGTGATAGGAATGAAAGAGAAGATGTTGGAAAGTAATAATTAATAGAATAGGAAAGTTAGATGACAACTAAGCATTGAAAAAAATTAAGTTCAGGGAAGTACTAGATGGGCGATTAGGTATCGTCGTTTTACAGTTGAAAAGGCAAGATATAACCGTAAGTTCTGTGGTAACAGTTTCTTCAATCGGACTTCTCGCTTGTGGAACTCTCTTCAGGCTTCTTATCTCCCAGTCAAATTTGATCTTCAAAGATTTAATTACAATCGTGATCTTCTGCCTTCTTAATTCTTATTCTTTTATTATCCTCTCTCCTTTATAGTAGTCTTTCTCATATTTTTTAACACTGAGTAACCCTTTGCATCTTAGTGGCTTTGTTGTCTTACTTAGGATGAAATGATTTAAAACAATGCATCCACGCCGGAATTTGTTTTATAAAAGAGAAGTGCTTAGTATTTCTATCTGAATTGAAATTTTTATTTAGATTTGGAATACGGAAGAAATGGGGGTGTTTCGACTGCTTGAAAGTGGCATGGCGTGTTCTAGCATTAAAGGTCTGAGCTGGTGGAAACAAAAAATGGAGTTCCTCTGAGAATTTTCCATGGAAATAGCTAAAGAGGAGCAATATGCTTGTGACTTTATGCTTGTGGAGAAAGAGGTTGTAGAGTGAAAAAGCCTTCCTTCAAAAACTGGCGTAAATTTTGGGTCCTTTGAAGACTTAAAAGGGAGAATTGAGCATCACCTTTCCATGTATGACAGCAATGTTCTATTTCTGGTCTAAACTGGTTTTTGTTAACATAAAGCATGGCAGAACAAGTCAGGTACTTTCTGGAGAGAGAGAATGAGGCAACAATTTTACAAGTATTTTTAACAATAGGTGTATAGGACATGTGATAACCAATTATTGTGCTTTTATCTATTAGATAATCAATGGAGAACTATTAGGGAATGCATGAGATCAAACGATAATTGCTGAGATACGCACAAAGCAGAGTGATGTTGAGATTCTACGTTTTTTGAAAATCGCCCACAAATAGTTTGGAAGGAATTGGAAGCTTCCATCGGGGATGTGTTGCCTGTTGCGCGGAAGCATTCACGTTCGGACAGTACCAGGAGACCACAGTTCGTGAAGTCAGTGCACACATTATGCACACAGAGAGTTCACCTATGAAGGTCGCTATGTATGCAGGAATCTTCAAGATTGGGGCAAACTAGAAAAGGATCTATAGTTTTTAATTTCCCAAATTGAGAGTTAGGTTCATCATCAGTGACATATCCCCATTTCTGAAGTTTGGCTTTAAAGCGACCAAAATCTTGCTGGACCAAATGTGCCAAAAAACTTGGAGCTGATCTTCAAGATTAGGGAAAACTAGATGATGATTCATAGTTTGTAATTGTCCGTATTGGAAGATGGGACCATCATCGGTGGCATATCCCCATTTCTGAAGGTTGGCTTTAAAGCGACCAACATCTGGCAGGATCAAAAGGGTCAGGCAACTCGGAGATAATCTTCAAGATTTGTGCAAACTAGACGATGATTCATAGTTTGTAACTGTCCGTACTGGAAGATAGGATCATCATTGGTGGCATATTCTTATTTATGAAGTTTGGCTCTAAAGTGACCAAAATCTTGCAAGAGCAAATGTGCCAGGCAACTTGGAGATAATCTTCCAGATTAGTGCAAGGTAGATGATGATTCATAGTTTGTAACTGTTCGTACTGGAAGATAGGATCATCATTATTGGCATATCCCCATTACCGAAGGTTGGCTCTAAAGCGACCAACATCTGGCAGAACCAAAAAGGTCAGGCAACTCGGAGATTTCAAGATTTGGGCAAACTAGATGATTTATAGTTTTTAACTCTCCGCACTAGAAGATGGGATCATCATCTGTGGCATATCTCCATTTCTGAAGATTGGCTCAATCTGCACGACCGCATCTCACCAAAGATTCGGCCCACTAAACTCACCAGAGCTAAATCTCCTTGACTATAAAATGTGGGACGTTGTCGAACGGGAGACTAAGCAACGTCCCCATAATACAACTGTTTCCCTGAAAGCTGCCATTACAATGCTTAATATCAATACAAATCATGTAATGAGTGCATGTCGGCTGTTGCCCCCACCACCACCTTATTGAGCTTGAAGAACATGTCATCCAATCTTTACTGCATTTACAGTGTACGAAATAATTGTGCCAATAAATTTAATGTTTGTGGTTTGTGGGTGTGGTTGTTTTTCTTACGGATTTCAGTGTGATCTCAAATAACTGACTCACTCTATATAGCAGTTCCATTTCAAGGCTGGAGTGAATTTGAGACCCAGGAAGCGTGCAGATCATGGAGCTTTGTTTAGAATGCAACCGTTCTACGTGCCTGGAGAAAAATGCGTGTTTATGCATTATTCATATTTGTATACTATTTACATCAATTACATTGTTCGGATTGTTGCCCTCGTTTTTACTGCTATATTCACGTTTCGGTAATTGTATTTTCCGGTCATCTTCAGGTGATATTTGGTGGAATTTTGAACCGAACAATCTATTTAGTTAACAGGGGTACATTTTTCTGATTCCACGTGCAATGTCTTTGGATATCTTAATTCCAGTGAATTCCCTTTGATAACACTCCAAGTTTTTGTTCAGCCGCTGTGGCTAGGTATTGAACTCACAACCTTTTGGGTTAAAGCACTTCTGGATCAAGTCCCTTTTGGATGACACAGTCAATGCTTTTATCCATCAGGAACATTAGTGAGTGAATTTTTGTGACTGATGTAAACCGATTGCCTCAATAACTATTTTTTTTTACCAGAACTCATATTACAATATTTTTTTTGTTATTTTTGTTGCTATTTTTCTAGCTCTCTATATTCTTGATTCACATATTGTATTCATTTCTATGCCTGGCCGGCTTAAAAGATTTTTGCAACCTAGTATATGCGCTTATTCCAACAAAGATTCCCTGAAACAAACAGAGCATACTGCGGTCGAAACGTCGCGGATATAGCCTATAAAGATGAGGACAACAATTCGAAGAATTTATCTAGTGTAAATAGTTACAATAACTCATCTCATAGATATAGACAGACCCTAAAGAAGGTTGGCGAAAACAACGGCCGAAACGTTCTGAATATAACAATAAAGATAAACAAAGCAAACTGAACAACGTGAATATTTTAAATAGGTACAATACCTCATTTCAGAAATATAGACAGATCCTGAAGATGACCGGAGCGTACAACTACCGAAACGATATGGCAATAAAGATAAGGAGAACAGTGTAAACATTTGCAATAGTTCATCTCAGAAACACAGACAGATGTTAATATACGAATGAGAATTATATTCTCGGTACGTCTGTGTTGGAAGCAAATAATTTTGCTGTTATAGCGTTGCGCCATTGTTCTAAGAAGAGTGTAATTATTTTTCTAAGTAGATATACCAAGCGCATAATTACAGCTGTTAAAGGATAAAATATATAACTACTAGTGTCAATGATTCAAAAGCCATCAAGCAGGCAATTGTCATGAACAGTATTATACTGAGTGTCCATAAAGTTCATGTGCACTTTACAAAAATTATAACTTTATTTGTATGTGCGATAGAAGTAATTTGTAAAAAGGATTAAAAAGAAGTAAATCTATATGTTTTAAGGTTTTATTGAAATTTTATAGAAGTTTCCACATGTTCTCCACCATTAGCAATACAAAGGGTAATACGATTTTGCAGTTCATGGAAAACATTTGCCAACTGATTTACAGTAATGCCTAAAAATCACATTAGTTATTTTAGCTTTCAAATCTTCTTATGAACTAGGTTTCATTTCATACACAATTGTTTTCACATGTCCCCATAAAAAAATCTAATGGAGTCAAATCTGGCAAAGGTGGAGGCCAATAAAATGGTCTACCTCTTCTGATCCATCTGTTTACTTATCTAAAAGTTATTGCAAATTTTGTGGTAAAGAATTACTCAAGCGCTATACTTAAATCTATGTACATAAAACTTTATAGCATTTTTATAGATTATTTCTATCACAAATACAAATAAAGTTATATTTTTAAAGTGCACACGGACTTTATGGACACCCTGTACATTGTAACTGAATCTATGAAATATTTTACTTGCTGGGGATGACGTAGTGGTTGAAGTAATAAACTTAGCCACGAGGATCACTGTGCAAACCCCCAGTTCAACACTAGGTTTATGTAACACTGCTCAATAAACAAGAGAAAAAATTTTAGGAATGCCGAAAAACGAAATAGGCCTCATTGAAACAAATATTGATTTAATGGTGACGGAAGTGTCATATAAGTACAAAAATACGTTTGAGGAAATCATTATTCGAGTGTTTAGTATGCTTAGATTATTTGGGGAACAAAGACTGACGTTTCAAGGAACTAGTGAGTATCGAGCGCATTTTCAGTGATAATCGACAGCAAGATTAACTTTAAAACTATAACAGCAACCCGGGGCGACCCGAAATCACACTACAGCTTAAAAGCTGATAGATAGATAGATAGATAGATAGATAGATAGATAGATAGATAGATAGATAGATAGATATGAAGAGACGGAAATAGATAGATAGATAGATAGATAGATAGATAGATAGATAGATAGATAGATAGATAAGTTTGACATTGTTATGGGGACTTACCCATATGACACATGAACTCGTCCAAACTGCGTATAAATAGCAGTTCTGCTTTGTAGAAGTAGAGTAAGAGTAAGAGAGAGTGAGAGCGGAATCTATTCCAGTAGATAACTGTGTCAGCCAGACTAAACAGTCACGCTAATAATCACTCACTGGTATATGTTTGTACTACTGTCTTTGTAATATATTATTGTTTAACACTATTCCGTCTTTATTGCGTCTTTATTTCTGGCCCCAACAGACCAGAACAACTTGGTGACGAGTTCACAACACATTTATAGATACATAGTTATTAATATTAATTATAGTTATAATAGCAATATCGACAAAACTAATTCTGTCAAGATTATCAATAATTAAACTACAACTAAGAACGTCTTGAAACCCACTGGGAACTAACCCAGAGGGAAAAGAAGGAGAAGGAAAAAAGAAACAAACGAAATATTTGAACAAAAAGTCAAGCATTCGTGAGAAAGAAAAAAAACCAAGACGAAAACCTTAACAATAAAGAGTTCAATACGAAAGCAGAGTACAAGAAGTACCCAACGCGAAAGTAGAGCAAACAAGAACGAAAATCTAAAGGTCAGCCAACAATCTTCCACGGTTTCGCTTAACAGCTCGTCTGGGAAATTCTATATATATGCTGCATAATTTCTAAGCCTTTATCCAATTTTCCCTGACGAGCTGTTAAGCGAAACCGTGGTAGGTTGTTGGCTCACCCTTAGATTTTCGTTCTAGATACATAGGTGAGTTTAACCTAGATAGATAGATAGATAGATAGATAGATAGAATAAAGTAAAGGATAGATAGATAGATAGATAGATAGATAGAATAACGTAAAGGATAGATAGATAGATAGACAGATAGATAGATAGATAGATAGATAGATAGAATAAAGTAAAGGATAGATAGATAGATAGATAGATAGATAGATAAAGTTATCATAGATAGATATTATGAGGTTACAGTCAACGTAACACACAAATTCGCAGCCATAAATGAATTATGATAGATGTTGCAGCACATTTGCATAAGAGCATCATACCGATGAAGCAGGCGATAAGCCAAACATGCCAAGACTTAGCAGGGCAAGTAGGAGATATGTACCAAGCAGCAGGCTAAGGAAAGTCTTACCTCGCTTTACTTCGAGTAGATGCTGAGATATATCTACGGTCAGGCAGTTGAAACAATTCAACTTCATGCGAGTTAGGGTGGGCCTCAACTAGAGTTGGGATTGCCCTCAACTAGAGTTTGGGTGGACCTCAACTAGAGTTTGGGTGGGCCACAAATATAATACTACTTGTTGGGGAACTCCCATTTGCACACATTCAGTGGACTCTTCCAAAGTATGCAAATAATCCTGCCTACAGAGAACGAGGGTTGTTGTTGTTGTTGTTGTTGTTGTTGTTGTTGTTGTTGTTGTTGTTAAATTTGTAGTGCTTGTCAGAGCAGTTGAACCGCCGCTCGTTGGTCAGCAAGAAATATAGACTTATTACCCGGACTTACTTCTTTGTATATATTTGAATCCTACTAACAAGTATTCCTGAATCTACTAACCGTGTACAGGTTGTCTATCTTTTGTTCAATATACTTACATTTTTCCTCTCATATCTGTTTTGTGTTATTATTATATTGTGTGGTTTTCTAAACAAGAATCCACAACACTACAACTAATAATAATAATAATAATAATAAAAGAAATATTAGAAAAGATTCCGATAGACTCACTTAACGGTTTCTTAATAGCACATACCTTAAAGTAAAACAAAAAAAATGGGACTTTACAATACACACATACAGAACAGTTAAGGCTTATCACTCCGAGTTCGCGATCCAAAACCACAAAAACAAAATGTGCTTTCTGATTGACATTGCAAGCCCTGTAGATTTTTATGTATCTTTGAATATTGAAAAATAAAACTACCAAAGTACAAAGATCTTGAAATATCAAATATGTGGCACATATGGACATCAATAATTCCTGTTGTAATTTGAGCCCTCCGATTGGTTAGAAATGATTCCGATTGACTCACTGAAGTGATTCCTGGTAACCTCTGCTTTAAATTTTAAAAATTATACTCACAATTACAGCTCACACATTACTAAAAGCTTTATTTATGTAAAACATTTGTGATCTTAGTTTTTTTTTAGGGAGGGGTTCTTTGTAAAAATGATCAACGGAAAATGTTATGAAGCTATTTCAGATGTTAGATCTCTGGTTGAAATCCCTAAAGATTTTTTTAAATAACAGAAATAAAAGGAAATAATACGTTTTACTCTGGTCTGAAGGTTTACATTGTCAGATTATGGATAATGATGGAGAAAAATATTTGAGAACTTATGTAACTACAACGACCTCGAGAACCAACAGAATGAGGTACCTGAAGACAACAGTGTTACGAGTTTTTGTTGGGGCTTTTCGAATTATGTCAGAACGAGAAGCAATTATGTGTATCAGAATTCCTGGTACCCCTAAAATAAGTGAACTGTATATATAGTGATGATCATCCACGTATACTGTCTTAATATGTATAGGAAAGAATATTAATAAAAAGTTTTGAATTTAAAAATGTACTTTTTTTGAACAGTATTTGTTTATTCTTATTATATTTTATATTTCAGACCGCCCTCGGTCCTTCATCAGAAACAACTGATTTTTAAATTTGAATTAGAAACGTATTTCACGATAGCGTTCGAATATTTTTTTGTTTACATCACGTTGTTTTTGATGAAGGACCGAGGGCGGTCTGAAATATAAAATATAATAAAAATAAACAAATACTGTTAAAAAAAAGTACATTTTTAAATTCAAAACTTTATATATATATATATATATATATATATTGTGTGTATTTTGGCAGCATTTTTTCATTAATGCAGGTTTCATTGAATAATATAGACTAGTTTTGTCTATTAATTTTGTGTAGGATCCGTTCATACCGTCTGATATACTTGATGGTGATGTCGTTGAAAGACAACAAAAAAATAATGTATTTGTTCATCAACTATGTAGTTGGGAAAATTATTATTGATGAGTGTCTGTTTTATGTTTTTTAAATCAGATCTTCTACAGTGAACTAAAAAACATAAAACAGACACTCATCAATAATAATTTTCCCAACTACATAGTTGATGAACAAATACATTATTTTTTTGTTGTCTTTCAACGACATCACCATCAAGTATATCAGACGGTATGAACGGATCCTACACAAAATTAATAGACAAAACTTGTCTATATTATTCAATGAAACCTGCATTAATATATATATATATATATATATATATATATATATATATATATATATATATAAGCACAACTTATTTATGGACACTTTTTACATCATACGTAGATTTCTCTCCATGCAGAGACCACATGTTTACATGTTTTCTCTCTCCCAGGTTGCATGGTACTCCATATGTCTTCTGATACAAAAAAAAAAAAATCTTGCTATCTCTTGAATTCTCTGCTTGAGTCTTGGGGCAACTTATTTTTTACACAAATAATAATAATAATAATAATAATAATAATAATAATAATAATTATGGTGGTGGTAATGTCACAGTTGAAACAATTTTTAATGTAAAGTTCTGTAAACAACGAAATTATTCTGATTAAACCTGATACTTCTTTTCCCATAATTTTTTCTTTATTGTTATTGTTGCTGTTGTTGTTATCGTTTTCTTATTATATTTTCACAAGGCGTAACAAACGACCGACTCTCTTGGGGAATCATGTAACAAAATCCTCAGTACTCTTTCCAAAATGTATTGTTAGATTTCCACAACGCCACTGTTGAAATCCTTTCTCGAATTTACTAAAATGTTTACTGGTTGCTCCAGTAATTTATGAAACAATCGCCCTGTTGACCTGCCCCAGTTGAACTCTGTGCTTTATTGGAATAATGTCATCTGACATGTTTTTTTTTTTATGATTACTCGATTGGGTCTCTATGGTTGGGGGTGACCTGTTTCGATTTCAGCGTCCCGTTTTTGTTTTTATTATTTTTCTCTAGAACAACTTCTAGTATGGCCTTCATGTTCAAAATTCAACTTTTGAATAATCCCCAGTGGCTCACCATTTCTACCCAATCATTTTCTGGTTTTATTTTATTTTCTTTTTTTGTGGTAATCTTCTCTCGTCTATGTGGGTGACGGTTTCATTTTTCTCTCGTTATTAGTGACATTTCATATTCTGTCAGAATCTAATCTAATCCTACCTTTAAGTTCTACTTTTTCCTCTGGTAAAATCCTATTATTGTTGTTGTTGGTGTTGTTGTCTTCTTTTTCACAATTTTCGCATTCAACCAGGGATTTACCATTATGGATGTATTCCATCAGAACGTACGTCTTCAGGCAGTGAACATTTTTCACAGAATATTTTCAGTGCTAAGAAATACAGTCAGTCAGTCAGTTAAGTGCCATACGTGAAACACGCTTGGGCGATCATGTTTCAAAAGAGACATGACTGACTGGGCAGAAGATTATCCCGCAGTAGGTTGCCATTGCTTTCTGCGGTAGACTGGTTGCCAGCCAAGGCTATAGAACCCAATCTGTCCTGTTATTTAACCCATAACTGGAAGGAAGAGACGGATTAATACCTTTCCCAAGGGTATTTGCGCGTCAGTGAATGCAATGAATTCAACTGGAATTTGAACTCGGCTCCCCGATTATCGCGTTCCGAGCCGATATCCATTGGACCACAACGCACATAGACTTCTTAAATGATCAAATTGATAATTTTAATAATAATAATTTAATAATAATAAGTAGTAGCAGTAATAGTAGTGAGTGTGAGATTGTGAGAGAGCTACACGCCGATTGGGTTAGTCTCTGCCGCTGTTCCCTAGTTGTTTGCCGATCACCGTTTATGGAAGCACTTTGCTGCCACTGCTGATGGCCTGATTAAGCTCGCCTGCTGTGGCGGTCAGTCGCTAATGTCTGTCTGGTCAGATCTGCATTCGTGTGTGAAATCGATATTGGCTGTCAGTCTTTGACTCAAAAACAAATGCCGCGAAAACGGTGTGGCCTTCTCCTGATTGATCAGAAAAGATTTTGTTTTTATGGCCCTAGTATATTTTTTTTATTTATGCTGATATCCTATCAATGGATGTACGAAGCCCGACGAAATTAAAGCCTCTTTTTTATCATATGAGCTGGGCATGTCGAAGATAAAGAATTGTAATTTCGACAGGGTACGACAAATCCATTCGGTGCTAATATCAGTTAAGTGCCACCCGAGATACACGCTTGGGCGATCATATCGCGAAAGAGACATGACTGACTGGACAGAAGATTATCCCGCAGTAGGTTGCCATTGTCTCTTTTTTATTATATGGGCTGTGCATGTCCAAGATAAAGAATTGGAATTTCGACAGGGTACGACAAATCCCGCAGTAGGTTGCCATTGCTTTCTGCTATGGAACCCACTCTTTTCTGTTATTTAACCCATAACTAGAGAGAAGAGACGGATTAATACCTTACCCAAGGGTATTTGCGCGTAAAGATGATCTATTTGTCTATATTTCTGAGATGAGGTCGTATTTAGACTGTTTACATTATTCGTACTAGTGTCCTCATCTTTATTTCGGCCGCTATACATTCCATAAGAACACATGGCTTAGTGGATATAGACGTTGGTTAGTTCCTGTGACTTGTCCCAACGAGTTGTGAGTTCAATACCAGGCTACAGTAGTGGGTGAATATGTAACTTACAGGGTTAGAGAGAGATAACTCATGACTACCAAAAGAGGCTCTACGCAAGGAATGAAGATCATATACCCCAGGAATAGCAATAAAGGGTTTGATCCGAAATTCCTAGCAACAGAAGAAGGCCGGAGAGTACAACGGCCGAAACGTCGTACAAATAGCAACAAAGATGAGGACAATAGTCCGAATAGTGTAAATAGTATAGATGATCTAGATATTAGATTGTCCTCAATTTTATAAATTGTTATTATTCATTTTGCACATGAGAGAAACCTATTTATTTTTCACATGAAGGGGGTTTATTTACATGAAGGACACCTATTTACTTTGCATATGAGGGAGACATAATTTTTTATATTTCTACACCTGTTCAATAGATCATGCCGAATCGGAAGATAGGCGAATCTATCTACTCCTATTTGTGATAGAGAGAAAGAAACAAAATACATAAAATGAAATAGATATGGTGTGCGATGAATGAATTGTCGTCTAAATTACGCAAAAATGAAAATAACACTGAGCTCTCATTTTAACAGATATATTTACCAAAATTGGACAAAAATATCTTGGAATACTAAAGAATAAATTTATTTAATAAAATCTCTATTAGCTTTGACCAAGTTCTCCAGTCGATTTCGGAATCTACTGCATCTCTTCTGGATGGTCTTCTTGTTTAAGTTGGTGAATGCTGCCATAATCCTTACCTTCAGTTCATCTTTGCTGTTATAAAGTGTTTTGTCGATCTCTCGTTCAGCTGTGGTCGCAGAAATTATCTGACTGTTATGACTGGGTTCTCTTGCTTGTGTGACATGGTGAAGAGTCCTATTGCTTGACATGGGTTTTTTCATCAGCTATCGTCTTGACCCAGGTCAGTACGACCTTCTCAAAGAACTTGATGTAGGCCTCCGGGATAAGTCTGAGGCCCACACCAACAAACAGAGTAAGTTTTTCGAGCTGCAGTACTTTTGTAATCACCATTAGACTCATCTAACTCATTCCGAATGCTCTGCACTGTTCTCAGATTGACACCCAAACAATTTGAAATGTTCGTATTGGAACTTCATGCGCGAATGTCAAGCAGTACAGCAAGCCGTTTCCAAATTTCTAGTGATGTGAATTGCATTATGGTTCTCTTTTTCTCACAAATGGTAACCAAATGACCTTACTATACTGTAAAGTCAACAAAATCATAAACAAACAACACGAAATTAAAAATATAAAATAACGTCAATTTACCCATTACATCCTTTTGTTAGTGTATAAACTTTCAGAGTTCAGGCGCTGATGTTAGGAGTACAAAGCTGAAGCAGACTTTAGAATAAATCAGAGACCCAATTCTTTTTTTTTATCGTCTCACTCCAAGCAAGGAGGTACCGCCACTGATGCGCAGGAGGCTACATAAGAGTAAATGTTTAGACAAGAGGAGAGTGAAGAGAAAGAGAAAAACGTTTGACTGACGTCATATATGAATTTTCTATTTCTCATCCAACCAGGACCCAGAATTTTGCTTTTCACACAGACTTGTGAAATTTGTCTTGGTCTGGGTTTTTCTAAAATGTTTTTAGTCGTTTGAATTTGATTTTGCGGGTGTGCAATTTTCCTTTTTGTGTTTTAGTTAATTTGATTTGTATCCTATAAGTTTATCTACTTCACGCAGCGTGTGAGTCTTGTATTTGTTGATATACTATTATTCCCAACCTCCGTTTTGGT
Source organism: Ascarosepion bandense (assembly GCA_037127315.1). Taxonomy (NCBI): domain Eukaryota; kingdom Metazoa; phylum Mollusca; class Cephalopoda; order Sepiida; family Sepiidae; genus Ascarosepion; species Ascarosepion bandense. The sequence continues at coordinate 1,580,998 of JBBBDQ010001756.1, forward strand.
GATTACTCACGCAGTAACCTTTTAGGGTTACGACAGAACATGACTCAAGATTTTAGATTCGTGTATTCATTTTGTAGCAAATTGAGTGAAACTATCCAAACCGTAGCCTATGCTATGATCACTTTCTTTAACTCTTGTACTAAATTTGGTTAACGCTGTTCCTTACACCGAGATATTTGAAGTGTTTATTAAGTATTTATTAAATCAACATCCGGGATTTTATGATGAATTCTAAATCCGTGCCATCAGTGCTTTCACTCCACTTCTAGATCATATTCCTACAAATATCTTTTTAAACCATTTTCCAACTAAATCTTTTTCCAACTAAACCTTTTGCCATATTTGGTGTAGGCAGATAAGTTGTGAAGGATTGATGTAGAAAATATAATGGAGAAAAAAGAGTTCGAATTCCAACAGAAACTTTTTTAATTTACTTCGCACTAATAAAAATCAGGCGTTGAAAAAAGTTAGATCATTCAAAGAGATGTGGCTTCCCTCTGTCTTTTCTACAAATATTTTTATGGAAACTGCTCCGACGAGCTTTTATCCATGACTAGCAGTATAGCCCGGCGTTGCTCGGGTGTAATGAAAGCTTTAAAACTAATCCCTGGCCCTGGAGCTCAGACTCTTTAGACGTTGGCACGAAAGACTAAAAAGCAACAGTTCTTTCCAGTTAAAGCGAAACCATAGACTGAAAGAAAAATGAATGGATGTAAGTCAAATTTTGATTTCCTGGTATCGGTATCAAATTTTCTGCACTATTGTAAGAACTGCAGCTTTGAAACTTCTGAATATCGTTTCTTTTGTCTTTGTCTATGAGTGTATCAAATTTGATTAAAATCATACCATTCCTTCTATAACCCGATTTTTTCGATTATCGATTTTCGATATTTATCAGGGGTACCTCGACACAAAACCTAGCTAAGAACACTCGCAGACGCTTATAGTACAACTGTGTAAATTTTCAAGAAACTCGGTTCAGCCGTTTCGGAGTCTATAGGTAAAGGACACACACACACACACACACAGACACACACACACAGACACACTCACACACACAGACAAAATTCCATTTATAAATAAGTTTAGATAACCCCTTCACTTAAATTTAATTTGGCATCTAGGTCCCAACCATTTACTTTTGAAATAATTATGTAACCACCACTTTTACTGGATAGTTTTTTTTTTTTCTCGCACTTCCCGCTTTTAGAATTCCCTTTTGTTTACTGTTGTGTCGGAGCTCGTATCATGTGACATCCGGTCGCCCGGATGTATAAAAGACAATGTGCTTTTAGCACGGGAAGTTGTCATTATCACGGACATCGTGAAGTAACAGCAACTACTGCAAGAGACTGTAAATGCTGTATATACATTTTGGTTGTACCACTATTGTAATAAAGTATTTTATCTGCATTTCACTGTCTATCACTTCATTCTACGATACAACATTTACTTTTTCCCTGATAGCTACAATCTCTAATAATTTAAATGCAACGTCAATTGCCACCTTCTTGAATCCGATACACCTTTTATCTTCTCTTAAATACCTCCCGCACCCAGCCTTTTTTCCTCACTGTAACCTCCTGCAAACTAGCGGCGGTCCCACCTGGCTTGGGATGACGGTTTTGTTTTAAGCATTTTTACTGTTGAATTGGTTATATTTTCACCATGAATAATCTCAGAATTTTTTATATTAATTATATTGTCGCATAGAAGAAAGGACTCCGATTTTTTTTTCAAATTAATCAAAGTCAAAATAACCAAAATAAAATAATACGAAACTATCATATACATTAACAATACGAATTAATAATGCGCATTTATTGAATCTATAGTTAACTTTTATTAATCCAATAGATTCTGGTGAACCAGAAGGTTTCCATTGTTTCCTTCGATATTTGATTCAGATTCGAAGTGGTGAACCCAGGTTTCATCTGGTGTTACTAACCTGCTCAGGGTCAGCATGGAAGCGAGTCAGAATTTTTCTAGAACAATCAACTCTTTTCAGCTTTTACTCTGGTACCAGAGTTCTTGTGGCCCATCTTGCATACAGATTTTTTTTTAAATTTTAAAAAATAATAATCGCGTCAAGATACTTTATACGGTGCTAAGTCAAAACCTCCAAAGGCAAAAAGGGCCAAAGACAAAAAGGTCCAAAGAAAAAAAAAAGGTGGGGCTAAGGACAAAAAAGCTACTCGGTGTTACTAATATGTCAAACTTAAGTTTATTTACAGTAAGCATTTTTTGAGAGAAGAGAAACAAATTTAATTGGCAATTGATAAGATGTTTATGGCCACCAATTTTTTTTTTTTTAATCATATCACCCCGAGCAGGCGGTAACGCCACTGATGTGCAGGGGGGCTACATAAGAGTGAAGAGATTGGAAAAGAGAAAAACCGGAAAACGCATCCTAAACAGGAAACAAGGGATGAGCCTTTTCACCTGTTCAATAGATGTGGGTGGAGTGTGAACCGGGCGATAGTTTAGTCTATCTACTCCAATTGAAAAAAAAATAAAGGAAAGAGTGAAAAGATTAGAAAAGAGAAAACCGAAAACCGCATCCTAAACAGGAAACAAGGGATGAGCCTCTTCACCTGTTCAATAGACGTAGGTGGAGTGTGAACCGGGCGATAGTTTAGTCTATCTACTCCAATATGATCATTTATTGTTGGGGAATGAAGCTACTGATTTTATTATTAATAGAAACCATTCTGTGGGTGCGGTGGGACCATAAAACAAAGTGAGGATTTTTTCTGCAAACATCCTTTGAATTTTATCTTTAAAAATACGTATATAAAATGAGATTTATAGTAGCCATATGAATTTTTCGAGACTCATTCATGCAACTGAAAATTCCTTAAATGTTAAAAATATCCAAAATATACAGAAGAAAAAATTTATCACATTTTTTATGATTTGGAATTTTCACTGTGCATGGATTGAAAAAAATAAATTTATAACATTGATAAATTACTTTTAATTATATTTAAATAAATAAAAAAACAGGGTTTCATCAATGATTTAAATTCTTACAAACTAAACAATAAAAGTACCAATTGGCGGAGGAGAATAATTCTTGCATCTACAAATTAATTCAACAGTTGAATAAAAGGGACAATTTTGTTGACTAGTGTTAAAGGGACGCATAAGTGACGTGGCTCCCCTCTGTCTTTTCTACAAATAATAATCCCATCAAGATACTTTATACAGCTATAATTTAGCGCACGGATATTATCCTATCAAGATCTTTTATAAAACCATATGATTCCATCATTCCAAGAGAACTACGCACTATAATTTTGAAAGAAATTATTATCATGTCATGGTGCTTTAAACAGCTGTACTATCCTAAGAGAACTATAATTTAAAGAGGAATCATTATCATGACAATATTTTTATGCAGTAAAACGACGATAAGAGAAGTAGGTATTATAATCTAGAAAGTGGACATTATCATGTCAAGATTTTTTATACAGCCACGTGATCTTAAATGAACTACGCACTATACCTTATTATCCCGTCAGGATTTTTTATACGGTGAGATGATCTAAAAGAACTACGCACTATAATTTTGAAAGGTATCATTATCATGCCATAATCCTTTATACAGCTATAATGTCCTAAGAAAACTTTAAGACTGGTCAACAAAATTTTGGGTGCCAAGAAAGAAAACGCGTTTTTTAGCTAATTTGATGAAACTAGGGATGTGCGTTGTGGTGCAGTGGATATCGGCTCAAAACGAGAAATCGGGGAGCCGAGTTCAAATTCCAATTGAATTCATTGCATTCACTTACGCGCAAATACCCTTGGGAAAGGTATTAATCCGTCTCTTCCTTCCAGTTATGGGTTAAATAACAGGACTGATTGGGTTCTATAGCCTTGGCTGGCAACCAATCTACCTCAGAAAGTAAGGGCAGCCTACTGCGGGATAATCTTCTGCCCAGTCAGTCATGTCTCTTTCGAGACATGATCGCCCATGCGTGTTTCATGTATGGCACGTAACTGACTGACTGATAGTACTGATTTCGAAAATAACCGTGGATTTTCAATGTTAGGTACCGTTTTTGCTGTATATAAATCGCTCATTTTTGTAAAAAAGAAAAAAAAAGATTAATTAATGCTATATTGACTGACAGTAACAATAATTTAATAAAGATCGTAGAAACCCATCAATTTTCTGATCCTGGACATAACGGTAAACTGTATCAATTTATGTCAGCCACATGAAATATACTATTTTGATAACAAAAAGTGCTTTTAAATCAAAAATTTTAAAATAAAAGTACCAAATCTTTCCAAAAAATACCAGATTTTCCTAAAATTCAAATTAACTGATAATCGTTATGAGTAAATCTGATAAATATGGTGACATCAAAAAATGAAACCCTAAACTTTTCTGTTTGATATTCATAAATTGATCCCATCACTTTTATCCCTTCACTACGGAAAGGAAGCAAGCAAACTGAGAGCTTTTGTTTTCACAGTTAAAAAAAAAAACTCCAACTAAAGACATCCCACTTGATTGCACCGATTCCATTGTACATGATGAAAATCATGAAAATGGTCTCACCATAACATCTGTCCTCCAAACGAGATTAGAAACATCTAATTACACTCTGTGCGTTGTGGTGCAGTGGATATCGACTAGCAACGTGCCGAGTTCGAATTCCAGTTGAATTCCTTGCATTCACTTACGCACAAATACCCTTTTGAAAGGTATTAATCTGTCTCTTCCTTCCAGTTATGGGTCAAATAATAGGACAGATTGAGTTCTATAGCCTTGGCTGGCAACTAGTCTACCGCAGAAAGCAATGGCAACCTACTGCAGGATAATCTTCTGCCCAGTCAGTCATGTCTCTTTCGAGAGATGATCACCCAAAGCGTAGGACAGTAGGGCAAACGCATGACGGCTGACTACTGCTGAAGTATCAAAAGTGACTTAAATAACATTGACAGACAATCAAGAAAGTGAAAATTTTTACCATAGTTCTAATGTTCACGAAGGTTTTATTTCTGTTGCTAGTTTATTAAATGATTTGATGAAAATAATTGGTCTTGGTATTTTTATAGATTTAGTGTCTGGTTGTTATTGAAAAAATCCTATTTCTCAATAAGCAGGCCAATATTTCTTGGTTTAAATACGAATTGAGAGTTTTTTACGATTTTACTTCAAAATATATTGTCACTAGCAATATCATAAGTACAGAAAACAAATGAAAAACGCCTTTTTTCAAGAAATGGGGCATTTCTATAAAACAAAAACAGTAGCTAACCAAGAAAATGTAAACCTTTTTCAGATTCAGTGCCTTCAAATTAATTAAAAAAATGTTTGGTATTTCGACATTTTTTGTTGTTTTTTTTTTGTTTTGTTTTTGTTTCTTTGTGTAGATCAGTGTAATTTTCAGAGGAATCATTTTCGTGTCAATATGTTTTATGCAGCGAGACGAAGATATGAGAAATGACTACAGTAATCTAGAGATCATTCATTATCATGTGAAGATCTTTTATACAGTAAGACGATACTAAGAAGACTAGATGACCTACCAGGATTTCTCATCGGCGGACACAATCTTGGAAACATAACATATGCAGATTTTATATATAGAAGCAATAGAATTCATTTTTAGTAGGTGTAAGAAAATCCAATTTTATGTCAGTCAGTTAAGTGCCATACGTGATACACGCTTGGGCGATCATGTCCCAAAAGAGACATGACTGACTGGGCAGTACTTCCACAGTACTTTGCCATTGCTTTCTGCGTTAGACTGGTTCCAAGGCTATAGAACACAATCTGTCCTGCCATTTAACTTATAGCTAGAGGGAGATAGATTCATTATTATATTAAGTATAATTAGTGGGGGATCAGTTTATTACTTCATAACAGCGGAAAACCGACCCTCACTTTATGCCCAGTAGGTTTTAATAATGTTTCTATTATATTCAGTCAGTTAAGTGCCATACGTGATACACGCTTGGGCGAACATGTCTGCGAAAGAGACATGACTGACTGGACAGAAGATTATCCCGCAGTAGGTTGCCATTGCTTTCTGCGGTAGAGTGGTTGCCGACCAAGGCTATAGAACCCAATATGTCCTATTATTTAACCCATAACTGGAGGGAAGAGACGGATCAATACCTTTCCCTTTATGTAGCGTCTAGAATAAATTAGGTTAGCTGTCAAGATCAGCACGCTTATAAGAAATTATCTATAAAATTAGCACGTGAAGAATTTGTCTCGAATTTAATAGGCATACGAAATCCAGGTACTTTCCTAAATTAGTAATTTTTTTTTCCAAAATCGTATAAAATTGCTGTATATGTATATGTGGGGGTTTTGAAGATGGAATGCAACATCCCGTGCAAACGTTTACTTGAAGTAAGATGATTTATCGCAAAAAAAGCATAAGTTAGTAAAGGCAATGATCGAGTGACCTTGCTGGTTTATAAGAAGAAAACAATAGCACATTCACAGGAAAAATTAGCAGAAACAGGAAGAACGGAACTGAGTCAGATTCAATGAACAAGAGCGAAGGAGATAATTGATTTCACATCTAACATCCGGAAAAGTCAACTTAACCAGGCATAAGACAAGCCGAAGGATGTGAAAAAAAAAAGATTATGTGGGTGGCCTGATAAATATATTTAACATAGGTAGATATAAACAGGGTGAGATAGATAGATAGATAGATAGATAGATAGATAGGTAGATAGATAGATAGATAGATAGATAGATAGATAGATAGATAACAACAGACAAAAAGAAATAAGAAAAAATAGGCAGATATAGATAGATAAAAAACAAAAAGGCATGCATACATACATACATGCAGATAGATAGATAGATAGATAGATAGATAAGAACAAACATACACACACATATACATACATACATATATATAAATGAAATATATATATGTATGAAATAAAAAAAATTAAAAATTAAAGTATTTGATCTAATATTTTGTATCGGTAATAGGTCCATACACAACTTTCGGTAAGTGAGGTTTTTTAATATTTTAAAAAAGTGAAAAATCAACCTACCCTAATATATATATATATATATATATATATATATATATATATATATATTTCATTTTTAAACGAGTTACTTAGCTACCTTGGTTTCCACCATGAGTGGTTTCTTCAGGCGATTTTTAATAACTTATTATTAAAAATTAAAAAAAAAGTTATTAAAAATCGTCTGAAGAAACCACTCATGGTGGAAACTAAGGTAGCGAAATAACTCGTTTAAAAATGAAAAATATTCAAAAGTTCTACAATATAATTGTATAGAACATTTTTGATACACATGTGTACTAGCCTAACCCTATTAGGACCAAAAACTAAGTATTAAACAATCAATATATATATATATATATATATATATATATATATATATACAACCTACTTGCCAAAATCAGATCAAGCAGCATAATCACTTTAGGAATTCCGCCTACGTCGAACAAGAATTTTTCAGCACCCCTTTATCAATAGTCAAATGAGGATAATTGATTTCACATCTAAGATAGATCTTGATGCATTTTCTATTGCACGTCACGACAGCAATCTGGCAATGGATCATTTCTAAAAACTCGGAGCAAGAATTTACATAAAAGACAGCAAAAGAAATGCTCCAAGAGGACTTATTTAGCCTTCAAAATTCAGTTTACGACGAAAAAACTCATTTGATATCGATAGCAGGAAATCAAAATTTGACTTACATCCATTCATTTTTTCTTTCAGTCTACGGTTTCGCTTTAACTGGAAACAACTATTGCTTTTCAGTCTTTCGTGCCAACGTCCAAAGAGTCTGAGCTCCAGGACCATGGATTAGTTTTAAAGCTTTCATTACACCCGAGCAACGCCAGGCTATACTGCTAGTATATATATATATATATATATAAGTTAGAATGCGAAAGATAAAGGAATGTTTATACAGACGAATAACTTTATACTCCAATCAATTTCCTCTCAAGTCGCCGACGTTTACGTGCCAGGTGTACATAAAACCGTCAAATCAGGTTTTCACTAAACCTTTATTTATTGCTGTGGTCAACGTTAAGTCGGTGGTACTTCCTGTGCCTAAAATGGTATTTGCTGTTAAAGGACATCGTTTCTTCGTTCACCCAACACCATCATCACCACTTCCTATCGGCTGGCCACCCAATCGATCAATCCCAACACCGAAACGTCCAAGTATTCTTACCACCCACCAGAATTTGCTTCAAAGGACGGGTGGGCGTTAACTTAACAGTCACCAAGTTTATCTTAAAATTTCAACCATATTTTACTTGGTGAGATAGATTGATAAATATGAAAAAATATGACAGGTTTCAAATCCAGCTGAAAGTGAACATTTTTTTGATAAATATATTTTTTCTTTGAAAAATCAAATATGTATAATGATAGAATTTAAGCGTGTTACTAGATTGGCAACTAGGTCCCACCGTTTTATAGTTGAAATAGCTAGATGCAACCACCGATTTTATTTTAGCAGTTTCTTTTCACAAACTTCCCAGCTATGGAAATTTCATCCGATTTTTTGCTTTCCTGATAAATAGTATCTTCACAAATTTAAATGCAACGTCAATCACCATCTTGAACCATGTTCTTTTCACTTTTTTCTCAATCCTCCACATTCTCAATTTCTCATAGTCTTTCACTTTCACTCCCTGTAACTCATTACGTCTTAGCGGCATTATCGTCTTGGTTGAGGTGAAATGATTAAAACACAAATTTAATTTGGCAGAGTTTAATTTACTCTTTTTTCTTTTTCTTCCTTTTATTTTTATTTTTATTTTTTTATTTTTTATTTTTTTCATTTTTAACAGTGTAATTGACGTTTACCGGTCAGTTTGATCCAAAGTTTTAATAAAGGCAACGTGCTTCTCGGCAACGATCGAACCTACGTTACCACCATTTTGTCTAACTGTGATTTATACTGCTCAACCAGTTAAGAGATAAGGCTTGGTTTACAGCCAATCACGTTAAATACACCGGTTCTCGCTCGACCACCGATGTTACGCAATGTTGAGCCTGGTCAGTACTTAGATGGGTGACCGCTTAGGAATACCAGGTGCTGTAAGCGTATAGTGACGGATGTGCGTTGTGGTGCAGTGGATATCGGCTCGGAAAGAGAAATCGGTGAGCCGAGTTCGAATTCCAGTTGAATACCCTGCATTCACTTAAGCACTGGTACCCTTGGGAAAGGTATTAATCCGTCCCTTCCTTCCAGTTATGGGTTAAATAACAAGGGTAGAACTTTGGGTCTCTGCTCTTAAAAAAAAATCCCAATGAATCTTGATACTCGAAAAGAAAAATGTCTTACTAGACACAAAAACTTATATAACCAACAATAAATTGTTAAAAGAAAAAGGTATTACCAGCAATAAATAAATAAAGTTTAGTTGGAAATAAATAACCCGCCGAGGTTGATCTGCCATAAAAACAAAACAAGCAACCAAAACATAAGGCCTAATTACCCGTCTTTAAAATGCATCTCTCATTGAAACATTAGGAAGTCTATACCAGCCAATTTTGTTTTCGTCCTCGAAACGTAAAAAAAATAAAAAATATATTCATCCTTTAAATTACTTTGTTCACGCTCCGGGTATGAAAATAACGTTCGTTCATTCACACACACACACACACACACACACACACACACACACACACACACACACACAGTTGTACTATAAGCGTCTGCAAATGTTCTGAGCTAGGTTTTGTGACGAGATACCACTGATAAATATCGAAAATTGATAATCGAAAAAATTGTTTATAGAAGGAGTGGTCCGATTTTAATCAAATTTGATACACTCATAGACAAAAACATAAGAAACGATATTCAAGAAGTTTCAAGTTTGCAGTTCTTACAATAGTGCAGAAAATCGATAATATATATATATATAAAAGGCAAGATGTTTGTGTGTGTGTCTGTTTATCTGCCTGTATGTCTGTATTTTTTCAGTCCTTTTATTTTAGTTTTTGCTTCGGGTTTGGCTCTAAGTAGGTATAATTGTACTTCTTAGTCTCAGCCATGATACCATTTACTCAGAGGACTTATTTAGCCTTCAAAATTCAGTTTACGAGGAAAAAAACTTAGTTGATATCGATACCAGGAAATCAAAATTTGACTTACATCCATTTATTTTTCTTTCAGTCTCTGGTTTTGCTTTAACTGCAAACAACTATTGCATTTTAGTCTTTTGTGCAAACCTCCAAAGAGTCTGAGCTCCAGGACCACTTTCATTACACCCGAGCAACGCCGGGCTATACTGCTAGTATAGATATATAACAAAGTAATTAAATTTAACACAATTTTGATATAAGAATACTACTCTGATCAAAGGAGAAAACTATTATTCAGTTAAGTGCCATACGCGATTTGGCGATCATGTCTTGAAAGAGACACGACTGTATGAGCAGAAGATTATCTCGCAGTAGGTTGCCATTACTTTCTGTGGTAGACTGGTTGCCAGCCAAGGCTATAGAACCCAATCTGTCTTGTTATTTAACCCATAACTGGAGGGAATAGGTGGATTAATACCTTTCCCAAGGGTATTTGCGCGTAAGTGAATACAAGGAATTCAAATGGAATTCGAACTCAGCTCCCCGATCTGTCGTTCCGAGCCGATATCCACTGCACCACAACGCATATCCATTTCTGGTGAGTGCCTCGATCGCAAGTCCAATTTTCGCGCTGGCTCTTATAACATTTCGCCATTCCTGGCAGATATTCTATTATCACAATGTGGGATATTTAATAACAAAAGTGATGGAAAGGAAAAAGAATCTAAAGGAACCCAGCCAGATCATATCTGAAAAGTAAAAAATTCCCAGCATCCCTAGTTCGTACGCATTAATTGGAGTAGATAGACTAAACTATCGCCCGGTTCACACTCCATCCACATCTATTGAACAGGTGAAGAGGCTCATCCCTTGTTTCATGTTTAGGATGCGGTTTCCGGTTTTCTCTTTTCCAATCTTTTCACTCTTTTCCTTTATTATTCTTTTTTTTCAATTGGAGTAGATAGACTAAACTATCGCCCGGTTCACACTCCACCCACATCTATTGAACAGGTGAAGAGGCTCATCCCTTGTTTCCTGTTTAGGATGTGGTTTCCGGTTTTCTCTTTTCCATTCTTTTTACCCTTACGTAGCCCCCTGCGCATCAGTGGCGTTACCGCCTTGCTCGGGGTGATATGATTAAAAAAAAAAAAATTTGTGTAGAGGCGCCAACATAATAAATTTATATCGATAAGTCCTAAAAAGACGAAACAGGTCACTGCTTGTTATTCGCATTCGAATCTCCAATACGAACATTTCAAAGTGTTTGGATGTCAATCTGATGACAGAGTAAAGGATTCGGAAAGAGATGGATGAGTTTAATGGCGATTACCAAGGTGTTTTGAGTAACCACTAGTGATGGCGACGATATAGCTCCATACATCTTCCCAAATGGCTTCAGATTCAATACGGAGAAGTCTTGAGGAGCTAGCACTACCCTGGGTCAAAAGTGTAGCTGCTGGAGACCTTGCAACATGACTATGCACCATGCTACACAAGCAGGAGAACCCAATCATGGCTGTCAGGCAATTTCTGCGACCACATCACCCCTTACATCTGGCCACCTAACTCTCCAGATTGCAACCCCCCTTGATTATGACGTGTGGGGCGCATTTGAGCGAGATACCAACAAATGTTCTTGTAACACTAAAGATTAACTGAAGGCAAGTATTACGGCATCATTCACCGACTTAAACAAGGAGACCATCCTGAAGAGGTGCAGGTAATTTCGAAATTGTCTGGGGGCCGTGGTTGAAGCAAGTGAATGCAACGAATTCAAATGGAATTCGAACTCGGCTCTCCGATTTCTCTTACAGAGCAGACATCCATTGCACTACAATGGACATCCCAGCGCCACAATGCTCATTCATATTTTGCTTACTTGGTCTTATTTTGCCAATGCCTTCAAGCCCCCCCCCCTTTTTAAATGAATCTTATAAGACCTACAAAATGCAATAAAAACAGGCATAATAAAAAGGAAGAAGAGGAAACTACAAACACAGTAGATAACAATTCTTTTTCTCCTATGTGCCTTAACCTTTCAGGACGTAGGCGATCATGGCCTTCCACGTCTCCATATCCCTGGTGGCTCTTAGCACACTTTCCTCTCTCACATATCCCCGTTCTGTCATCCAGCTGCTCAGGCCCTTCAAATATGTTATCCGCCGCTTTCCTCTGTCTCTTTTTCCCTTTACCTGGCTTGTTAGTATCAGGTTCTCCAAGCCCTCCTTCCTCATCGCATGTTCCAGGAACTACAGTTGTCTCTTCCTGATGCTCAATCTTACTTTTCTTTTCGTTTCCATTCTTTCCAACACCTCATCATTACTCACATTCTCGGTCCACGATATCCGCAGCATCCTTCTGTAGAACCACATTTCAGCTGCTTTAAGTTTTTTCTTCATCTTTGTTGATATTGTCTAACATTCACTGCCATATTGAAGAACTGACATCACACAGCAATCTAGTACTCTCTTCTTTGTTTCGAATGTAAGTTTCCTGTGTCTTAATACTTTACTTAGCTTCTGAAACACGTCCTTCGCCATGCCAATTCGCCTTCGAATCTCTGTGTCGCACTTTCCGTCTTCTGTTAGAACACTTCCCAGGTATTTAAATTTTTGTAACTTCTTAATATGACAATTAGAAAAGTAAAAAAATAAAAATAAAAAGAGAAAAAACAAACATTAAAATACTATACTATAAGTTAACCGGTTATCGCTCTTCTTTCGTCAGAACTCGGTCGACGAAATTAAAATATTAGGTACACTGACTGATAAAAAAGAAACACAAGAAGGAAATTGATTGATTCATTCATTTTCTACATAAGAAAGTTTAATGGTATTTACAGCATTTGCTATCGAGCGAGGGTTTGTTTACAATGTCATTACTTGGGTAATAAACTTAAATCAGCGCAATGTGTCAGACTATTAAGATGTTGAGTTCTAAATCAGATTCTAAAAGTGTGGAAAGGAGAAATACCGGATTCTTAAATGTGAGCGTCTAAATCAGGTATTTAAAGAGTCAGTTAAGTGACATACATGATTGACGCTTGGACGATCATGTCTCTTTCAAAACATAACTGACTAGGCAGAAAATTTTCCTGCAGGTTGCCATTACTTTCCGCGGAAGACTGGTTGTCAACCAATGCTATAGAACTCAATCTGTCTTGTTATTTAACCCATAACTGGAGGGAAGAGACAGATTAATACCTTTCCCAAAGGTATTTGCGCGTAAGTGAATGCAAAGCATTCAACTGGAATTCGAACTCCATTCTTGTTAAATTTTTTTCATTCACTTTTGCGAAAATACAGAGTGAGGTAAAATATGATACTAAAAGTGAGTGTTGGGGGCAAAGTCAGATTATAAAACTGTTAGTGAAAGAATATCGAATGTTGAAAGTGGTGAACGCTATATATATTTACGCTCCCACACCCTGATTGAACACTCTGGAAGAATGGTAAACGTTGAAAAACAGTAGCTACTCTGACATCTACGCATCGCTCATTCAGTAAAATGAATTAGAACTCTCTGGCTACTGGGCGCGTATAATGATAATATACACGCTAAAAAGTCTGCCATCTTCTACCGGACGCCCATAGCCCAGAGGCAGAATCGCCGACTGATGCCAATTCGGTCGGGTTTCAATCCTGGGTTAAAAAGCAATCGGAGTCTAACCGTACTGATGAGCTGTAATAAAGCGAAACAGATCTGTCTGCGGATGACTATATTCTTCATTTGTAAACGAGTTATTACGCGACATAGGTTTATACCAAGAGTGGTGTCTTCAGGCGATTTGCAATAATTGATTTTATCGTTTACCATCTTTTTAAAAACGTTCACCTAACGGTGAATTTTTTGAACGTGCAATGTTTAAAATTACAAGAAATTATAACGTTTTCTTTTCTGGTTCTATGAACCTAATAGGTATTTTTTGTATGGTTACATGTAAGGCTTATCTGTTTTCACTATACTCCACATTATGCCTGGGCATTTTCCATAATTGAATTTCAATATATATATATATATATATAATTATCTATATGGAAATCGAAATCGTCGAGAAAATTTAAAACCCTATTGAGAACTTTTGTTCACTAACTTTATTTAAAAAGGCTTAGTCCCTCTTTTCCCTGACCTCTGATAAACAACCTCCGGTCACTGTCGATGAGTATTCATGCACACCACACTTTTAGAAACAAAAATACGTTACCTCCATTGCCAACCTCAAAAAGCTCATATATATATAAATATATATATATATGTGTATGTGTGTGTGTGTGTGTGTGTGCGCGCATGTGTGCGTGCGTGTGCGTGCGTGTGTGTGTGTATTGTGTGGATGATTACAAGAAGGTAGACCGGTTTTAGATCCCCACCACCACCACCATTTTAGGATTACACGTGCGTATCCCGCCTTTTGGTCCTGTCTGTAACCTTAGAACAAAAACAGGTAGGATGTTAAGTGACACCATTTAGAAATCAAGTTTCGGCGTCCCCGGAAGTTTGCTTTCTTGAACATTCTAATATTACTCCATCAGTTCTTCCCGGCTGGCATCTGACCGGAAGTGAATTCGTCACATAATTCCATGCAACAAAATATGAGACAAGCATACACCCACGCGCACACTCATGTCTACAAATGCGTATAATTACAAAAAAAAAAAACAAAAAAAAACAAAGACATGATTAATAGGCCATGAACGTAATGTGAAGTCCGTCCGGAAATAACCCAGCTATTTAACAGCAATAAACATAAAATCAGTCTACATAGAGCAATGACGACTTAGACCACTTCAAACTACTCCTTTTTGGTCCTCACATTTTATCAATATCAGTCTGTTTATCTGATTCCATGAGCATATGGCTTAAGGGTTAGCGACTTCGACTGACACCAAATCGATTGAGTTTCGATCCCGGCTGGAAGCAAGTGGAGGTCTAGCCCAGTGATTAACTGTGATGCATCGAAACAGGCTTTGTGGATTACTAATATATATATATATATATATATAGCTACCCAATCCCATTCTCTGTCTATCAGTCATCTATCTATCTATCTATCTATCCGCATGTTTATCTAGCGCCCTAGCCTCAGCTACTATCTATCTATCTTCTTTGGTTTGGGGCGTTGCCCTTCTCTTCGTTACCAAATTCACGACATTTAAGCCGCTGGTGATTGGAATTTTGAACTAAACCTTTAATTCCGTCCACCGGTTGTAGATAGTTCTGAGTCCACCTGATAAGCCTCTCCCTGATGTCTCAGTATAAGTTATCTCCAAAATATTTTTCGATTCTTTCTTTTTTTTTTGTTCATAGGTATTGAACTCACAACTGTTTGGGTCAAGCCACTGGATTCAACCAACGCTTTTATCCATTAGGCCATGTGACTTTGAGAACACAGAGGCTGAACTTTTTTAATTTATAAACCTAATATCTCAGTAACCATAGCTCAATTTACAATTTTTTCTGTTATTATTGTTTTTCGTTCGTACTCGGTATTACTGGTCCCCATATTGTATTCATTTCTATGCTTGGCCGGCTTAGGAGATTTTTGTATCCCTAACATATGCCCTGATTCTTTAAGTTTTTGTATTTTCCAATGATGTTCTCTGTCTATTTCGTGAGGAAATAGCTGAAGCCAGTATTGAAAAACCACAAAGTTATAGGCTGTCCGTGCGCGTATACTACCTACTGGACAGTATTTATCCCCATAGAAGTACGAATTGTTGAATCCTCCACTACCACCGCATATATATTCAATTCAGCTTCAATTCATATATATATATATATATATATATATATATAAACTTATTTATAAATGGAACTTTGTGTGTGTATGTGTGTGTGTGTCCGTTACCTATAGACTCAGAAATGGCTGAACCGAGTTTCTTGAAAATTTACACAGTTGTACTATAAGCGTCTGTGCGTTTTCTTAGCTAGGTTTTGTGTCGAGGTACCCCCATAAATATCGAAAATCAATAATCGAAAAAATCTCTTTATAGAAGGAGTGGTCCGATTTTAATCAAATTTGATACACTCATAGACAAAGACATAAGAAACGATATTCAGAAGTTCCAAGGTTGCAGTTCTTACAATAGTGCAGAAAATCGATAATATATATATATATATATATATATATATATATAAACGGCAACGACGAAAAAATCTTATTTGATATCGATACCAGGAAATCAAAATTTGACTTACATCCATTCATTTTTCTTTTAGTCTACGGTTTAGCTTTAACTGGAAACAACTATTGCTTTTTAGTCTTTCGTGCCAACGTCCGAAGAGTCTGAGCTCCAGGACCATGGATTAGTTTTAAAGCTTTCATTACACCCGAGCAACGCCGGGCTATACTGCTAGTATATATATATATATATATATATATATATATATATATATATATATATATAAATTATTACTGGTACAAAATTATACAATTGAAATTAATAAAGTAAGCTTCATATTTACAGACATTTGTAGATGTAAACAAAAAATGGAATAAAAAATAAGAAATACAAAATAATCGACCGGTTTCAATCCCATACTTCATCAGGGTATTACTGGGTTTTATTTTAATTTGATATTTACATTTAAAATGTAAAAGATGAAAATGAGTTATGGCAGATGGTAAAGGGAAGAAAGAATATTGGGAAGAGCACAAACAGGCACTAAATGGTGATGATATGGAGTCCATGTATACATTCTTTTTGTCAACAAAGAGACGAGTTCCTGGTTTTTATGTGTATTGACTCCAGTGCCTGGAGATGAAATGCAGTGTGTGAACCAGACAACACAGTGAACTGGTCCACACTGAAGCCATTCACACAATTTCTGCTGCTTATGAGGTGCTCAGTAATGGCTGACCCGGAAGTGTTCACAATCTGACCCCCCCCCCCCGGAACATCCGTATTGAGAATTTTTTGTGGCACATGCTGTTTTATTCTGCTATCCAATCCTTGTGACGTCCTTCCTATGTAGTCGTTACCACAACTACAAACGAAACTATAAATAAAAGACGAAACATAGTGGGATGGAAGAACGTCCTTTTTCATAGACAGGAAAGCAGAACAAGTGCCAAGATAGACTCTAACTTCAGCAGAAAAAAAAAAATATATATATATATATATATTTGTACATCAACCTTTCTTTCAAAATCTTTCATTAAATATACCAGATAAGTTTTTTATTAACATCTTTACGTTTTTCCGTTTTATAGAAGTAAATGAGTAGAAACATTCTCCATAATTTTCATTGCTCCAAGCGCTTTCGGCCACTTCTATATCCATTTTCAAGAGTGTTTTGTCTCATGTAATGTTAATTATTCTTCATGTTTTGAGTGTTACGTTGTAATTTATTTTTAGGTTGTTTTTTTTAATAGGAGCGTTCATTCCGAGCTTTCACGTGTTGCGCAAGGATGGAATTCGCGTGAGCATCTTTCTACTTAAAAAAAAAACAAACTTTTAACTTTCCATTTCTACTGGTAAATAATGTGAGGTTGATAGTAGAGAGAAATGTTTGATTTACAGCGCCTCTCTATTAGAGAGAGATTTCTGACACTGTGATTTATACAGAATTTTAGTGTTTTCGGAAGGAGTTTTTCTTAACAGTACTTGTAAATTGTGGATTGATAGATGTTTTTTGTAGCACTTTATTCTGATAAGTAACACGTGAGGCGACTACTTTAGGAGGTGGTAGTATATCTGATACCGGAAACTGATTTGTGAAAAAAAAACAGTCTTGTATTGTGCAATGAAAGTGATATACTATATTGATACACTATAATGACCATCGCTGGTTTAGATTTATATATATATATATATGTGTGTTGTGCGTTGTGGTGCAGGGATTTGCGTTGTGGTGCAGGGATGTGCATTGTGGTGCAGTGTTTATAGGCTCGGAACGAGAAATCAGAGAGCCGAGTTCGAATTCCAGCTGAATTCCTTGCGTTCACTTACGCGCAGATACCCTAGGAAAAGGTATGAACCCGGTTCTTCCTCCCAGTTATGGGTTAAATAACAGGACAGATTGGGTTCTATAGCTTTGGCTGTCAAACAGTCTACTACAGAAAGTAATGGCAACCTACTGCGGGATAATCTTCTACCCATTCAGTCATGTCTCTTTCGAGACATGATCGCCGAAGCATATATCACGTACATCCAGGTGAAGAGAACCAACAGTTTTACAATTCCGAGTATTCCGGTGTTTATTTTCTATTTTATAAAAGTGCTCAATAAAATGAATATTGTAGAGCATAATATAATCATATAATTAAATTTTCACAACAATGATCTAACATTGCCTGATGACGTGGTAGAAATCTCGGAACATAAATTTCTGTGTCGCAATGTATTTTTAATTAAAATTAAAATTTAATTCTATATATATATATATATATATATATATAATTGTGTGTGTCTGAAATGTATATATATATATATATATATATATATATATATATATATATATATGCAATTTCTTATATGTATTATATTATTTATATATTATATATGCACGGTACTCATTTGAAAGTGCTCAATATTAGTGATAGAGCTAACAGAAATAGTCAAACCGTCTGCGTGTTGACATCGCTACAATCAAACTACGTAGATACAATATTTGAATACACTAATCAAATGCGTATGTATGTACACAACGGCACACATATACATATATATGTCAAGCCTACATACTGTTCACATATAGTTATGTTTGTGTGGCCCCCGGTGGGCGAGCACATGCGTGTGTGTGTGTGTGTCTGCGTACATATATAAATTAAAGAAAATTTTCAAAATTCAAAATTCAAAATTCAAAGTTAATCCTAAGTACACTGAGCTCTCCTCCTGCAGCATTTTTTAATATTAAAAATTGTGGTACCGTGGATATCAACTCTGAACGACAAATCGGGTTACCGAGTTCGAATGCTAGTTGAACTCATTGCACAGATACCCTTGGGAAAGGTATTAATCCCTCTTTTCTCTCAAGTTATGGGATTAAATAACAGGACATATTGAGTTCTATAGCCTTGGCTGGCAACCGGTCTACCACAGAAAGCAATGGCAACCTACTGTGGGATAATCTTCTGCCCAGTCAGTCATGTCTCTTTCGAGACATGATCGCCCAAAGCGTGTATCATGCATGGCACTGACTGACCGATAGAGTATACAGCAATAACACAAACAGGAGAAAAACATCCTTTTCATAAAAGTTCCTTTTTTCTTTTTCTAATTTAAACTTTACCCGATATAGATTTGAAATTCTATCATCTTACTGTTAGCGGATGTGCGTTGTGGTGCATTGGATGTCGGCTCGGAACGAGAAATCGGGGAGCCGAGTTCGAATTCCAGCTGAATTCATTGCATTCACCTACGCGCAAATACCCTTGAGAAAAGTATTAATCCGCCTATTCCTTCCAGTTATGGGTTAAATAACAGGACAGATGGCAAAAAGCAATGGCAACCTACTGTGGGATAATCTTCTGCCCAGTCAGTCATGTCCCTGTCGAGACATGATCTCCCAAGCGTGTATCACATATGGCACTTAACTGACTGACTGAATATAATAGATGGAAACATAATTAAAACTTCTACCGGGCATAAAGTGAGGGGTCGGTTTTCTGTTGTCATGAAGTAATAAACTGATCCCCCACTAATTTTACTTAATATAATGTAATTTAATCTATTTCTCCTCCCTCCAGCTATGAGTTGAATGGCAGGACAGATTGGGTTCTATAGCCTTGGTCGGCAACCAGTCTACCGCAGAAAGCAATGGCAACCTATTGTGGGATAATTTTCTGGCCAGTCAGTCATGTCCCTGTCGAGACATGATCGCCCAAGCGTGTATCACGTATGACACTTAACTGACTGACTGACTGTTAGTGAAATGACATGGATTTAACTAGAATTTACTTGTCAAATGTTGAATTCACAAGTCAAAACACTCTGCTTTAATGATTGCCCAAACGTCTTAAATAGCAGAAAAATAATCTGCTTATTTGGTCACAGTATCTTACTCAATAGCGTCTCACTACCGATTGAGTAACCCAACATGAGAGTGTCTGTTCACACATGTGTGGCAGGCTTCTGTCTTATTAATTATGAAAACCACAAAACCGATGCTTTACATGTTGAGAAATTGAGTAGAAAAATCCTCAGCGAAAATCTGCGAATAGAGGTTGGTGGCGATTAGACAAAAATAATTGATAACGCACCGTATGAAATACCCGAGTAAGGCAATCCATATATTCAACTTAATGTTGCCCACACACGTTAAGACCGGCTCCTGTGCACACATAAAAAATTCGGTCGGGAGAAAGGAAGAGGAGTTAGATAGAAAATTAAGAATGATCTTTGTATATTGTGAATGATATATCAGAGGATTTTTTATGGAAACATAATAATACAGCAGACTTCATTTTATAAAAATTAATGACACTGAATGACCAGATTCTTCCAAATGGCTTCATAACGAAGCTAATAAGTTGCAATCAAACGAAAGATACATTGCAAAAGGCAAATCTTAGACCACTATCTTCATAACTGTCCTCGTTTCTGTATCTAACTTCTACCGATTCTGCTATCCAATCAGAACAAGAGGTCCTTGAAGAGAATATGAAAACGAGGCTCTTTGCTTCTTTTTGATCATTCTCCCGACAGAACCGAAGAAATAAAGAAACGGGAATGCTGTACGGTTTGTTATCCGCGCTTACTAATGCTTGAAATACTTTTGAAGGTATCTTTTTTGGCAAGTAAATCACTGTGGGTGATAGTTAGCTAGCTAGCTACCTATCATCTATCTAACTAGCTATCTAGCTTTCATCTATCTAACTATCTAGCTATCTATCATCTATCATCTAGCTATCTAGCTAGCTATCATCTAGCTATGTAGCTAGCTATCGTCTATCTATCTATCTATCTATCTATCTATCTATCTATCTATCATTTACCATCCTGCTATCTAGCTAGCTATCATCTATCTATCTATCATCTAGCTATCTAGCTAGCTATCATATATCTATTTAGCTAGCTAGCTAGATAGATAGATAGATAGATCAGTCAGTCAGTTAAGTGCCATATGTGCTATATGCTTGGGCGATCATGTCTCGAAGGAGGCATGACTGACTAGGCAGAATATTTTCCCGCAATAGGTTGCCATTACTTTTTGGGGTAGAATTGTTACCAACCAGAGCTATAGAACCTAGTCTATCATGCTATTTAACTAGTTAATTAGATATACATAAAACAGGCAAATCCATAGCTAGCTAGCTAGCTAGCTAGATATATAGGTAGGTAGGTAGATAGATAGATAGATAGATAGATAGATAGATAGTGTGAACAAACATAGATAGATAGATAGATAGATAGATAGATAGATAGATAGATAGATAGATAGATAGATATGAACAGGCTGAGATAGATAGATAGATATGAACAGGCTGAGATAGATAGATAGATAGATAGATAGATAGATAGATAGATAGATAGAACAGGTTGAGATAGATAGATAGATAGATAGATAGATAGATAGATAGATAGATAGATAGATAGATAGATAGATAGATTAAAATACTTCTGATACAGATGATGAATGTCTACTCGTTAAATGACCATTGCTGAGTTTTTAACGTCATTTGTTATCGTCATTTGTTACCGGAAGCAACTTTTGAAACCAGTAAGAGACTTGCATATTTTCCACATACATAGAAAAGAAAATCTTCTGGTTCTGTCATTTCTTCGTGGCTTTCGTCAGCGCAAATGTTCTGAGCACCTTCAAGTGCCTTGTTGTAGTACCAGATCGACATTTTGCAAATTTTTCGCTCTACTCATATTTCAGATAGTTCATGCCAAGTAATGCATCATAGTTGACTAAAGCTGCCTAATCAATTGACTCGTTAGGCCTTTGAGAAGTGAACCCTCCCACATTCTTGATAAACAAACTATTACACTTCTGGATCGATATTACAACCCACTCCGGCTGCTATACGCATTGTCTTGACGGTAAATGGATCCAAATAAAGCTCGATACAGACATATATACATGTATTTTCTGAACCATTAAAAATTTAATATTTCACCCTCAGGTGGAGTGTCTAGGGTCAGTACCTAGCTATTTGTATATCCTTATTCTGCGTTCAATTGTGTTCCCACCCAGCTATACTACCAGCCATAATTATTAGGCAACCCCAGTTTTTAAAAGAAATGATATATTTCATACTATTTTTAAGTTGATAATTCTAAATAAAATTAGAATGGTTCTTTTGTTATTATTAGTTTGCAAAATTTTACAAGGCAAGGAAGCAAAGATGAACTCGTCCGAATCACCCTAAATTTTCTTTATTCTTCCATTGATGAAACTGCAATATAGGCAATTATTAAATATTTATAAATTCATTTGATGAACATGTTGTGCAGTATTAACAAAAGAACCATTCTATTTTCATTTACAATTATTCACTTGGTAATCTATCTAAACTTATTTATAAATGGAACTTTGTGTGTGTGTGTGTGTGTGTGTGTGTGTGTGTGTGTGTGTGTGTGTGTCCATTACCTATAGACTCCGAAGCGGCTGAACCGATTTTCTTGAAAATTTACACAGTTGTCTGCGAGTGTTCTTAGCTAAGTTTTGTGTCGAGGTACCACCGATAAATATTGAAAATCGATAATCGAAAAAATCGGGCTATAGAAGGAGTGGTCCGATTTTAATCAAATTTGATACACTCATAGACAAAAACATAAGAAACGATATTCAGAAGTTTAAAGTTTGCAGTTCTTACAATAGTGCAGAAAATCGATAATATATATATATATAATATATAAAAGGCACGTGTGTGTGTGTGTGTGTGTGTGTGTGTGTGTGTGTGTGTGTGTGTGTGTGTGTGTGTTTATCTGTCTGTATGTCCTTTATACAAATCCGCAATTTTTATCCGATTCTCACCAAACTTCACACAAATATTCTTTAGGCTGAGTCTGAGCTCCAGGACCATGGATTAGTTTTAAAGCTTTCATTACACCCGAGCAACGCCAGGCTATACTGCTAGTAAACACTATAAAATAGTATGAAATACATCATTTTTTTTAAAACACTGGGGTGGCCTAATACGCCGGTAGCGTATGTACTTCATCTTTTATCTCGTCCAGCTTGATTGCACATGAGGTTGAGAACCCGTACGCGCAGACATTATCGTTTTCCATATTTTATGATACGATTCAATGTTTTTACAATCAAATTTTACTTCTGCGTGCTATGTATTCTTCATGGATTCCTTCCTACTCCTCTCATTCCCCGTTGTGCTATTCCATTTACACCATTTCGTTAAGTAGTTTACGCGCTCTTTCTCACTGCTCCTCTAGCTTTCAATATGTCCTTTGTGTTTCCAATTTTTTAGGCCTTCTTTCCTCATTATGCGTCGTAGAAATTTTAACCGTTTCTGTATAATTTTAAATATCAGTGCCCTTGTTTAATTTCTATTATCTTTCCATGACACTTTCTCGTTTCTCGCCTCTTTTGTCCTTGGGATTCTCAGCAATGCATGGTCATCAGCAAAAAGAGCCGCCCAAAGTGCCAAATACAGGTCGAGGGGATACTAAAATCAAGCAGGTGCAAAATTTAAATATCTGGTAAGTGTTCTAACCGAAGACGGAAAGTGCGACACAGAGATCCGAAGGCGAATTGGCATGGCGAATGACTGTTCCAGAAGCTGAGTAAAGTATTAAGACACAAGAAACTTTCACTAGAAACAAAGAAGAGAGTACTTGAAGGCTATGTGATGTCAGTTCTTCAATATGGCAGTGACTGTTGGACAATATCAACAAAGATGAAAGAAAAACTTGAAGCAGCTGAAATGTGGTTCTACAGAAGGATTCTGCGGATATCGTAGACCGGGCATGTGAGCAATGACGGGGTGTTAGAAAGAATGGAAACAAAAAGGAAATTAATACTGAGCATCAGGAAGAGACAACTGAAGTTCCTAGGACATGCAATAAGGAAGGAGGGCTTGGAGAACCTGATGCTAACAGGCCAGATAGAGGGAAAAAGAGACAGAGGAAAGCGGCGGATAACATATTTGAAGGGCCTGAGCAGGTGAATGACAGAACAGGGGCTGCAAGACGTCACAGGAGAAAGCGTGCTAAGAACCATAAGGGATAGGGAGACGTTGAAGGCCATGATCGCCTACGTCCTGAAAGGAAAAGAGACATAGAAGAAGAAAAAAAAGATTCTCAGCAAACTTCTGTAAAACTACATTTATGTAAAATCAACTCTCCTTTTTATCTTTGAGGAAATTGTCCAGCATTCATTACCATATTGAAGGACTGATATTGAATAAGGGGTCAGCAATTTTTTCTCTAAAGATTTTTTTCTGTTTCTTAAAATTCCTAAATATTTCTTTAAATACAGAGGATGGGCGTTATGGTGCAGTGGATAACGTCTTGAGGCAAGAAATCGGAAAGCCGAGTTCGAATTCCAGTTGAATTTGTTGCATTCACTTAAGCGCAAATACCCTTGGGCAAGGTATTTGTTGTGTCATGGCTCGTACCATGTGACATCCGGTCGCCCGGATGTATAAAAGACAATGTGCGTTTAGCACGAGAATTTGTCATTATCACGGACTTCGTGAAGTAACACTTACTGCTGTGAGAGAGTGTAAATACTGTATATACCTATTCGTTGTACAACTATGGTAATAAAGTAGTTTATCTACATTTCACTGTGTATCTCTTCATTTCAGGTTACAACAGTATTAATCCTCATTACCTATGGGTTAAATAGCAGGAAAGACTGAATTCTATAGACTTGATTGGCAACCAGTCTACCGCAGAAAGTAATGGCAATCTACTGCGGGAAAATCGCCTGCCCAGTTAGCCATGTCTCTTTCGAGATATGATTTCCTGAGCGTGCATCATTTATGGCACGTAACTGAAAATACTTTACTTCTTTTTTTAATTGTCCCCCCCCCCCAAGCAAGTCGGTACCATCACTGATGCACAGGGGGCTACATAAGAGTAAAAGTTTAGACAGGAGGAGAGTGACGAGAAAGACGTACCAGTTATAGTGGGTGTCAGAGAAAGGGCAAGAGAAGGATGGGAACATAGGTATGAAGATAGTTGCGAAGGTAGAGAGAAAGGAAAAGAACAAGATATACAGGGTGATGGAGAGAGATAGAGAGGAGAGTGAAGATAAAGACGAACCAGTTACAGGGGGTGTCAGAAAGGGCAAGAGAAGGATGGGAACACAGGTGGGAAGATAGTTGCGAAGGTAGAAAGAAAGGAAAAGAATATTCCTTTTCGTCAGGAAAGCAAGCACGCAGAAAGGAATTAGCTTTTGGAAAGCATTTTTTTGGTTAATGGGAATGCTACCTTCGGATTTCTGTGTCACATTAGCCGTCGTCTCTTACAACGTTTCCCAGATGATATAAATTCTGTGTATTTCTGTTTCATATCTCCAATACATACCTTGCATTTTGTATTGCTCTTCTTGTTATGCTATGCTATGCATGGTTCCATACCATTCGATGGTACTCGGAATCATTGAAGGATACTTTTGTATACAGGGCTACATACGGTTGTGAACTCGGAGTTTTCTTTCTCCTAGACTGGTTGCAAGCCAAGTCTGTCCTACTATTTACCCATAGCTGGGGAGAAGAATTGGATTTTACTTTTCTCAATGATATTAGCACGTAGTGAATACAATAAACCCGACCGGAATTCGAAGTCCGTTCTCCGATTCCACAATTCCAGCCGCTAACCCATACCGTGCCTTTTTCTGCAAATGGTTATACATTCTGTCTTTAACAACTGATAGTGTTTTCTTGTCGCTAGCTTTATTTTTTTTTTTTTAATAATTGAAAATAACTTGTTTCGAGATGTCAAATTTTGTCATGTCAACAAAGTGTAAAATTATTTTTTACTAGCAGTATAACCCGGCGTTGCTCGGGTGTAATGAAAGCTTTAAAACTAATCCATGGTCCCGGAGCTCAGACTCTTTGGACGTTGGCACGAAAGACTAAAAAGCAATAGTTGTTTCCAGTTAAAGCGAAACCGGAGACTGAAAGAAAAATGAATGGATGTAAGTCAACTTTTGATTTCCTGGTATCGATATCAAATAAGTTTTTTTCATCGTAAACTGAATTTTGAAGGCTAAATAAGTCCTCTGAGTAAATGGTATCATGGCTGAGACTAAGAACTACAATCATACCTACTTAGAGCCAAACCCGAATCAAAAACTAAAATTAAAGGGCTGAATAAAATACAGACATACAGGCAGATAAACAGACACACACACAAACATCTTGCCTTATATATATATTATCGATTTTCTGCACTATTGTAAGAACTGCAACCTTGAAACTTCTGAATATTGTTTCTTATGTCTTTGTCTATGGGTGTATCAAATTTGATTAAAATCGGACCACTCCTTCTATAGCCCGATTTTTTCGATTATCGATTTTCAATATTTATCAGGGGTACCTCGACACAAAATATATACATCAAAGAACATATTTGATTAATGCAATATCTCAAACGCATGAATAAATCATTTTCTTTACAATGGAACTTCCTATCACCGCCGACAGTTGATTCGCCGAACAGATTAAGAAGTAAGGAAATACGAGATGATTCAACTTCTGTTCCCATTCCGTTTTGACTAACCATTTTATCAACTCTCTGTTACTTGTACTTTTCAGTACAATAAACTCTGTTATTTGTTTACTTCTTATGTGTTGTGTAAATCTATCCTCTTGGAATTTACTTTGTTATTTATATCGTTCCCACGATATCTTCTTCGTGCACCGAGTCTCTTCAGGACGTAGGCGATCATGGACTTCCACTTGGCTCTGTCTCTTGTCGCTTTCAGAAATTTTTCTCTTGGTATCTCTTCCAGGCCCTGCTCCGTCAACCATTTGCTCAGGCCTAACAAGTACGTCTCGCGATGCTTTGCCCCGTCTCTTCTTCATTTATCCAACCTGTGAGTATCAAGGTATCCAGGCCTTCCTTCCTCATTACGTGACCCAGGAACCTCATTTGTCTCTTCCTGATATTTATTATCAGTTTTCTTCTCGTTTGCATCCTTTAACCTGATACCTCATCTCATCGTTGTACGTGTGCTTTGTCCATGGTATCCTCAGCACCCTTCTGTAAAACCACATTTCTTCTACCTCAAGCCTCTCCTTCATCTTTGATGAAATCGTCCAGCATTCACTTCCATATAGAAGGACAGGTATCACACAGCAATCCAGCACTCTTTGTTTCTAATGAGATTTTATTCATTTCTTCTACCTCAAGCCTCTCCTTCATCTTTGATGAAATCGTCCAGCATTCACTTCCATATAGAAGGACAGGTATCACACAGCAATCCAGCACTCTTTGTTTCTAATGAGATTTTATTCATTTCTTCTACCTCAAGCCTTTCCTTCATCTTTGATGAAATCGTCCAGCATTCACTTCCATATAGAAGGACAGGTATCACACAGCAATCCAGCACTCTTTGTTTCTAATGAGATTTTATTCATTTCTTCTACCTCAAGCCTCTCCTTCATCTTTGATGAAATCGTCCAGCATTCACTTCCATATAGAAGGACAGGTATCACACAGCAATCCAGCACTCTTTGTTTCTAATGAGATTTTATTCATTTCTTCTACCTCAAGCCTCTCCTTCATCTTTGATGAAATCGTCCAGCATTCACTTCCATATAGAAGGACAGGTATCACACAGCAATCCAGCACTCTTTGTTTCTAATGAGATTTTATTCATTTCTTCTACCTCAAGCCTCTCCTTCATCTTTGATGAAATCGTCCAGCATTCACTTCCATATAGAAGGACAGGTATCACACAGCAATCCAGCACTCTTTGTTTCTAATGAGATTTTATTCATTTCTTCTACCTCAAGCCTCTCCTTCATCTTTGATGAAATCGTCCAGCATTCACTTCCATATAGAAGGACAGGTATCACACAGCAATCCAGCACTCTTTGTTTCTAATGAGATTTTATTCATTTCTTCTACCTCAAGCCTCTCCTTCATCTTTGATTTTATTCATATACGATTTAAATCCCTGTCACTTCGCTAAGAGTAAGATGAAGATATTTTAAATCTAAATTGGGTAAAGCTACACTTAGAACCAGAAAAAAAAGAAAGCTTGTTAAAAGAACGTGTTGCTTTTCTTGGTGCAATTACTGTATACTCCACTGGTAATTTATACTTTAAAACAATCAGTTCTGGGTAAGAAGTACAACTTCCATCCTAATAAAAGAATTACGAAAAAATGTTTAACATTTTGTACTAATGCTCGCCCAATACAAGGTTCAGGATTCACTCAAAGTAAAGGGTTACTCTTTATATCAGTCAGTTAAGTGCCATACGTGTTACACGCTTTGGGCGATCATGTCTCTTATGAGATATGACTGACTGGGCAGATTATCCTGCAGTAGGCTGCCATTACTTTCTGCAGTAGATTGTTGCCAGCAAAGGCTATAGAACCCAATCTGCTCTGTTATTTAATCAGTAAATGGAGGGAAGAGACGGCTTAATAGCTTCTCCAAGGGTACTTGCGCGTAAGTGAATGCAAGAAATTCAACTGGAATTCGAACTCGGCTTCCCGGTTTTTTCGTTTCAAACCGATATCCAGTGTACCACACCCAGCAAAAAAACAAAAACAAAAAAAACGTCCCCAATGAGTGAAGACATTATAACGGTGTTCTCATGAAACTTCGAAGTCGGTATGAACCTGCTCAGTTCAAGTGACAAATTCATTGAACTAATACTATATATATATATATGTCATCCACACACAAGCCTGTTTCACTGTATCACAGCTCATTAATGTGGCTAGACATCCACTTGCTTCTGGCCGAGATCGAAACTCAATTGATTTGGTGTCACTAGGAGTTGCTAACCCTTATAACATAGGCGTATATATATATATATATTCTAAACATATACTGTAAAATATGAGACAATGAATGTCTATTATGTTTAATCATGAACCGTTCTAAACGTAGTATTTCGGCTTTAATTTCAGTTTTAAATAAAGACAAAAATTCTCCAACATTTGGATAATTTTTTATTAATTTGGTTATAAGCTTTCGGCTCACATGAACCATCTTCAGAGAGGTTATTAAGACGGTAACACAATAACATCCACCATCACCGATGATTTTATTTTGTGTTGACATAAAACTCCGCTAGGCAACGGCAATACTTACTAAAAATAATAAACGCAGTTCGCAAATTTGCAATGCGGTTCTATGACGTCACACCGCGTGATAACGCGAAATGACAACAGAACCATGAAGTCAAATGCAATGTAATGTACGATTAATGATAATAATAATTAATAAGAAAGCTCAGAACCAAATTAATAAAAAATTATCCAAATGTTGGAGAATTTTTGTCTTTATTTTCAACTGAAATTAAAGCAAAAATACGACGTTTAAAACGGCTCATGATTAAACATAATAGACATTCATTGTCTTATATATTTAACAGTATATGTTTAGAAAATTATTTGCTGCTTCGATACACTATATATATATATATATATATATATATATATATATATATATATATATAGGCTATGCCACGTTAACAGGGTTGACTCATACTTATTCACTTCCTATTCAAATGTCTATTTCAGCTCTATAGTCCTAACGCTTGTTCTCTCCTAAACTTATATAAGTCTAAACAGATATTTCTAACTTGAGTGGCTCCAAAGCCTTATATATGATAAAGTCCCCTTGAGGACGCCTCGGCTTTTTTCCTTTTGTCTCTTTCACCTTGTATCTTTTTATTAATTTTGATTATCCTCTACAAATACATTCTATCTGAGAATATATATATATATATATATATATATATATATATATAGCCAACAATACATCTTTTGTATAGGTTTCATTAAAAAGACTGATAAATCACTACCGTTATGTTTTTTTTTTATTTAATTTTTCTTGTGTTTCTATAATTTTTTTCTAGTTCTAAATTAGATAAAATTATCTTAACGTTCTGTATTTTCGAGCACTTTCTGCTATACATTTAGACATTATCAAGGATTATTTTATTTTTGCTCTTAACTGAATGTATAGATAGATAGATAGATAGATAGATAGATAGATAGATAGATAGATAGATAGATATGCATACAAACTAAGGTTAGGTAGCTAAGTATACATACAAACAGACTGACATAGATAGATAGATAGATAGATAGATAGATAGATAGATAGACAGACAGACAGACAGACAGATAGATAGATAGACAGACAGATAGATAGACAGATAGATAGATAAATAGAAGAGGTCCAGACATATTGAAAATTAATTTAATATATATTTAGTTTTTCAACTTATCCTCGGGACTTTCAGTAACGGTGATTTTTTTTTTTTTTTTTTACACTTGAGCAGCCGTGACCTGCTTTAATTTAAAGGGAAAAAAAAGTCACACTGCAAAATGCACCTGTTTCTATTATACAAGGAGCATTTGATTCGGTACGGATTTGTTCATTCGTGCGCAATACCGGACAACCAGGGGCGACCCGTAAGTGTCTTTATTTATGTGTATTTATTTATCTAAATGTTCCTTAACCAGTTCGACTGCTCTGCTTTACAAATCTTTTAACTGACACCAGTCCCAAATACGAACGCTGATGTGCTAAAGAAAAAGGTTATGAAAAAATGAAATGCATAAAAGCAGGGGGCTGCAAAATTAAAATGGAAACCAGTTTTTAAAAAATGACTAGGTTTGTTTAGGTGGGGTTGTGCGGCATGTTTTAGAAACATATATACAAAAACATATGAAGATGTCTTAACCTGTAACAAATTCGACTTAAAAATGAACTCATTAAAACATATAATAATACCTAAAACATCTTAAACTTTAACAAATTCGACTTAAAAATTATCGCATTAAAACATTTAATAATACCTAAAAATGTCTTAACCTGTACCGAATTCAACTTAAAAATATACACTTTAAAACATATATAAAAAAAAGATAATATCGACTTAGAAATGAACGTGTCAAAACATATACAGAGTGTCCATAAAGTCCGTGTGCATGTTAAAAAATCTATAACTTTATTTGTATTTGTGATAGAAATAATCTGTAAAAAATGAGCTTGAACAATTAAACTTGAAACATAATACAGTGTTTCAACAAAATGGAGCTCCTTGTCATTTTGCTCTGCGTGTTAGACAGTTTCTAAATAAGGAATTTCCTAACAGATAGATCGGAAGGGGTGGACCATTTTATTGGCCTCCGCGTTCGCCAGATTTGACTTCATTAGATTTTTTTCATTTGAAAACAACTGTTTATGCAATCAAACCTAGTTCATTAGAAGATTTAAAAGCTAAAATAACTAATGTGCTTTCAGGCATTACTGTAAATCAGTTGACAAATGTTTTTCATGAGCTGCAAAATCGTATTACCCTTTGTATTGCTAATGATGGAGGACATGTAGAAACTTAAGTGAAATTTCAATAAAACCATAAAATATATATATTTACTTCTTTCTAATCCTTTTTTCAAATTATTTCTATCGTAAATACAAATAAAGTTATAATTTTTTAAAAATGCACACAAACTTTATGGATACCCTGTATAGACGCATCAGAAATCTAAATGTAATAATTTCTACTTAGAAACGAACATATTAAAATATGTGTATATATAAACATATAAATGTTTTGAACTTTAACAAATTCGTCTTAAAAATTATCACTTTGAAATATACCTATATAAAAACATATAAAAATGCCGTAACCTGTAAAAAAGTAGATTTAGAACGAATATATTAAAAACCTATATAAAAACATAAAATTGTCTTTACCTGCAACAAATTGAATGCATTCAAAAAACATAAAAGAAACACACGAAAAAGATCTTAACCTGTAATAAATTCGACTTAGAAAATATTAAAATAATATATAAAAACATATAAAAGTGTCTTAATCTAAAATAAATTCGAATTAGAAATAAACACATTACAATAAAGACAGATGTCTGAAACTGAAATAAGTTCGACTTAAAAATGAACACATTAAAACGTATATCTAAACTTATTTATACATGGAACTTTGTCTGTGTGTGTATGTGCGTGTGTGTGTCCGTTACCTGTAGACTCCGAAACTGTCGAACCGATTTTCTTGAAAATTTACACAGTTGTACTATAAGCGTCTGCGAGTGTTCTTAGATAGGTTTTGTATCGAGGTATCCCTGATAAATGTCGAAAATCGATAATCGAAAAAATCAGGTTATAGAAGGAGTGGTCCGATGTTAATCAAATTTGATACACTCATAGACAAAGACATGAGAAACGATATTCAGAAGTTTCAGGGTGCAGTTCTTACAATAGTGCAGAAAATCGATAATATATATATATATAAGGCAAGATGTTTGTGTGTGTGTGTGTCTGTTTATCTGCCTGTATTTTATTCAGCCCTTTAATTTTAGTTTTTGATTTGGGTTTGGCTCTAAGTAGGTATGATTGTAGTTCTTAGTCTCAGCCATGATACCATTTACTCAGAGGACTTATTTAGCATTCAAAATTCAGTTTACGATGAAAAAAACTTATTTGATATCGATACCAGGAAATCAAAATTTGACTTACATCCATTCATTTTTTCTTTCAGTCTACGGTTTCGCTTTAACTGGAAACAACTATTGCTTTTTAGTCTTTCGTGCCAACGTCCAAAGTGTCTGAGCTCCAGGACCATGGATTAGTTTTAAAGCTTTTATTACACCCGAGCAACGCCGGGCTATACTGCTAGTATATATATATATATATATATATATATGTGTGTGTGTGTGTGTGTGTGTGTGTGTGTGTGTGTGTGTGTGTGTGTGTATTAGGTGCGATAGGTAAATTGTCGCAATTAATTTGTATTTTTCAAATATTCTTTAGGCTGAGTCTGAGCTCCAGGACCATGGATTAGTTTTAAAGCTTTCATTACACCCGAGCAACGTCGGACTATACTGCTAGTATAGACATAAAAATCATTTTTTGAAGATGTACAGCATATACGTCCATCCCAAATCATAACCCTCTGATCACAATTCAAACAACATTCATTCATAAAATAAAATTCTTAAATATTATTTGCTTAGTTTTTGCTAGGGCTTGAAGGATACAAACAAGAAGAAAACTCATACTTAACACCGGGAAGAGACATATG
Source organism: Ascarosepion bandense (assembly GCA_037127315.1). NCBI lineage: Eukaryota > Metazoa > Mollusca > Cephalopoda > Sepiida > Sepiidae > Ascarosepion > Ascarosepion bandense. Next base: position 1,614,225 of record JBBBDQ010001756.1, read on the forward strand.
AGGTCCCTGAGGCACGTAATGAGGAAGGAGAATCTGGAGAATTTAATACTCACAGGACGGATAGAAGAAAAGAGAGACAGGGAAAAGAAGGTCCGAGCAAATAGATGGCAGAGCGGGGTTCGGGAGAGATAGCAAAAGAAAAAATATTGAGAGCGACGAGAGACAGAGCCAAGTGGAAGTCCTTGATCGCCTACATCCTGAAGGGACACGGCACATGAAGAAGAAGAAGAAGACGATGAAGAAAAAGAAGAAGTGCTTTCACTGACTTTGCAAGCACCTGAGAAACATTACTGGACGCTGTCAAATTTAAAAGCCTTGATAATCAAGTAACATCATCGCCTCTATATCTAAACATGTGCAGCAAAATAAATCCTACATTACCTGGATAAAGTTCCTCCTCCGACTAAACGCGTCGGTTAAAAATAGTTTTTACTCTAATCTCTCTCTCTCTCTCTCTCTCTCTCTCTCTCTATATATATATATATATATATATATATATATATATATATATATCCGCAGTCAGATCTGTTTCGCTGTATCACAGCTCATCAGTACGGTTAGACTCCCATTGCTTTTAACCCAGGATTGAAACCCGACCGAATTGGCGTCAATCAGCGATTCTACTTCTGAGCTATGGGCGCTCGGTAGAAGAAGGCATACTTTTTAGCGTGTTTATTATCATTATACACGCCCAATAGCTGAGAGTGTTCTAATTCATTGCTGAATGAACGATGCGTAGATGCCAGAGTAGCTACTGTTTTTCAAAGTCTACCATTCTTCCAGGGTACTCAATATATCGAAAAGAAATTAGATCATGTCCTTAACCAGAAACAAGGGAAACTAGTATATAATTAGACAATACATACGTAATCAAATAATGTCATCTTTTCATTGCATTTTTTATTTTACTATTCGGAGCAAATAATCGAAAAATAGGTCAACTGTTTGAAATAAGAAAATAGATTCTTAAAATTCCCCAAGGAGATTTGCGTTTAACTAATAAAGAATTTTTCGTACAAAATTTAATTTCTTGTCATTTTATGAATTTCCTTGGAGGAGAGGGTAACAGATGTAAAAAAAATATTTTTACCACGATATACCAGAAAAAGTGAAAGTGTCTACCATAGTACAATTGAAAGGAAGATCTACTTCTACAAAAAATAAAAAAACAAACTATTTAAAAGTTCACATTACCTTAAAATATAATTTTAAATATGAAACAAAGGTTAATAAAAATAAAAAATGCAAACAACTGATTTTTTATTTGTTTCTTAAACCATTTTAGATTTCTTTAAAATAGAGTTAAGAAAAGAAAAAATACACTTACAATTATGCTGATGTCAAATTTTCTTTAGTCTTTAAATTGTGGTCAACTCGAGAATGTCAAGCAGGATATGAACAGACTGAACATCAATATTCTGGGAATATGCGAAACTAGAGGACTAACAATGAAGACTTCTGCAGCGACAACCACGGAATAATATAAACAGGGGGTAAAAATAACGAAAAGAATCGGCTTAATACTGGACGAAGAAATGAAAAAATGAAGAAATGAAATACTGCCAGTTAACCGAAAAAATCCTTATAATCAAACTGAAAGGGAGACCTTCAAACATAGCTATTATAATAGTCTATGCACCAACAACGCAAAGCAATGAAGAAGAAATAATATCTTTTTACTCTATACTGGAAAATGCCAAGGCTCAGTGTAAAACTAAAAACATTAGAAGCCTCATGAGAGACTTGAATGCCAAAATAGGTAAGGAGAGGAAAGGGGTGACAACTAGCAATTTTGGATTAGGAATCCGCAACGACCGAGGAAAAAATGGTTCCAATAGAACCCAAAAATGACTAGATAATAACTAACACCTGCTTTCAAGAACACCCAAGACGCCTATGGACATGGAGAAACCCAGGAGGCGACCCGAAAAACCAAATAGATTACATAACCATAAACAGGAGATTCAGGAACGCAGTGGTTCAGTGCAAAACCTATCCAAGTTCCGACTGTGAAAGCGGCCACTTCCCAGTCATCTGCAAACTAAGGTTGACCTTCACTTTCTTCTACTTAATCTTTTTACTCTTATGTAGCCCCCTGCACACCAGTGGCATTACCGCCTTGCTCGGGGTGATACGATTAAAAAAAAACTTAGAAGACTGAAGAAGCCTAGTGCAGCACCCAGGCTGCAAGACAACACACTCGTGAATGACATCAACCTGCAGAAAAAAATGAACTGACAGTGAAACAAATACGAAGAACAAATTGGAATCACAAACACGAAATGGGACACTCTAAAGAAATTGACATCAGCAAGAATCACTGTTCCAAAGGAAATCAGGAGCAGAAGAAAAAAAAAAGGAATGGTGACGGTAGATATTCTCGATACAATGAAAGAGATAGAAAACATTGCCAAAACATGGAACGGAACACAGGAAACTACACAAGAAAATATGGAGCATATATAGACAGGCTAAAGAGGAATGGCGTCATAACAAATGTGCAGAAACAGAGAGATTGAGCAAGACTAATACAGGGAACTGGCGGGACAAAGAACATGCTCCTCAACAGTATAAAATCCAAGGATTGAACGATCATATTAGAGAAAGAAGAAATACTCCAGCGACGAGAAAAATATATAAAAGATCCCTTCCACAGAAAGAGACAGTAACTGACAATACACAAAGATGCTGACGGATCGGAAATATTAAAATCCGAAGCTGCAGTGGCCAAACTGAATAGAAACAAAGCAACTGAATCAAACGGCATTGTAATAGAGATGCTGACAGCCTTAGACGATTTCGGCATAGAGAAAATTACAGAAACAATAAACGAAATCTATGACAGTGGTGTAATACTGAACGACCTAAGCAGAGCAATTTTCATAGCACTGCCAAAGAAGCCAGGTGCAGACGAATGCTAACTCCAGCGAACAATCAGTTTAATGAGCCACATAACAAAACTTATCATCCGAATCCTGATGAATAGAGCGCGAAGCAAAATCGGGCCAAAGATAAATCAATAACAGTGCGATTTCGTCAAAGACACTGGAACAAAGAACGCAATATTTACGCTTAGGATGCTATCAGAAATGGCAATCCAAATGAAAAAGGACGTGTACCTCTGTTTTACAGACTATGCAAAGGCACTCGACAAAGGATATCACAAAGAATTGATAGAAACGCCCAGCAACCTCGACATATTTGGACATTAGAGTAATCAAGAATCTCTATTGGCAGCAAACCGCCTGCATACGGACAGGAAATGAACGCAGAAAATATGCAAAGATAGATAGGGGCGTAAGATAAGGATGTATTTTTTCATCGGATTTATTCAACATGTACAGTGAGACTAACGTGTACCCTAAAAGTTATGCCAGGATTCGTTATCGGCGGTCACAATCTGAACAACATAAGATACGCAGATGATACAGTGCTGATAACAGACACAAAAAGGAAACTACAAGACCCCCTACAGAAGGTAGCTGAAGAAAGTGGAAAGAAAGGACTACAAATTAACTTCAAGAAAACTGAATGCAGGGTCATTAGCAAAAAGAGGATCTCAAAATGACTTCAGGTGGGGGACACTAAAATAAAGCAGGTACAAAAAGTTAAATACCTGGGAAGTGTTCTAATAGAAAACAGAAAGTGCGACAGATCCGAAGGTGAATTGGCATGGCCAAGGACGCATTCCAGAAGCTAAGTAGTGTATTAAGAGACAGGAAAATTTCGTTAGAAACAAAGAAGAGCGTATTGGACTGCATTGTGATGTCAGTTCTTCAATATAGCAGTGAATGAAGCAACTGAAATGTGGTTCTACAGAAGGATGCTGCGGATATCATGGATCGAGTACGTGACCAATGTTGTGGTTTTAGAGATTATGCAAGCAAAAAGAAAACTAATAATGTGAATCAGAAAAAGACAGCTAAAGTTCCTGGGACATGCAATGAGGAAGGTGGGTTTGGAGAATCTGATACTAACAGGCCAGATAGAGGAAAGGAGAGACAGGGGAAAGCAGCTTGTAACATATTTGACGGACCTGAGCAGGTAGATGGCAGAGCGGAGGTTGTAACAGGAGAAAGCATGCTAAGAGCCACCAGGGATAGGGTAGGCCATGATCACCTACGTCCTGAAAGGACAAGGCACATACAAAAAGATGATCTCCACACCCATCCTTTATATCTTTTGAACTTTCTTTTCACTACCAGTTCACAGGCATAAAATATCAATATGAAAGAACTGACTTCAAAGCCATGGACTTCTCACATAAGTGTGAAAAGCTTTGGAATCAAGTAGTAGGTATTCACAAAAACTAAGAGGGAGTTTCTCGGGTCGGATTCCCTTGTTAATATCGAATAGGGTGGTGGGCCGAACGTTAGATCATCGCAGGCGGCATCTGGATGTTATTGGCCCCTGCAGCCGAACTCCGGTTCAAATCCTGCCGAAGAACGCATATTTTTCTCATAAGATTTATCAAATATTCAGGTTAGTAGATGAAAATAAACATACTTTTTAATAAAAAAAAAAATAGAACATCTACTCTAATATATATCGAAGAACGCAATTTTTCTCATAAGATTTCTCAAATATGAAAATAAATATACTTTTTAATAAATAAACAGATTATCTACTCTAATATAGGCATTTACTAAAAATAACGTTTAAGTAATGTAAAATTATTTACATAGGGTGCGTAACGCATTTGAGAGCATTCCTCCACTAAATCACCGAAAAAACAGCATAGTATGAAGAAAGATCCCAAACTTAATGTTGTGGATTCTTGTTGAGAAACCACACTAAATAATAAATAACAAAAACAGATATGGAGATAGAAAATGTAAGTTATATTGAACAAAAATATACAAACCGGAACACGGGTTAGTCAATTCAGGAATACTATTAGTAGAAATCAATATATACAGTGTTGCAGCGAAATGGTATGTCCGGGTAATGAGTCTATATCCAAAACAACTCCAACTAACTCTGCACCAACTTATGGACCAACTGACTCCTTACTAACTCTCTATTGAACGGGTGAAGAGGCTCATTCCTTGTTCCCTGTTTAGGATCTGGTTTCCGGCCTTCTCTTTTCAAATCTTTTCACTCTTACGTATCCCCCTGCACATCAGTAGCGTTACCGCCTTGCTCGAAGTGATATGATTAAAAAAAATGTGACACAAGGTTATTTTTATGTGGGCTCTCTAACTACTGCCGTTCTCTGTATAGGCAGGATTATATGTACACATCAGGAGAGTTCATTATTCCATAAAAAAGGGCGATCCCACAACATTTAATAAAAACGAACTTTTTCCATCAAAATGTTTGTGTTATTCAAAGTATTTTTTAATTATTAAATATCTGTAATATTACATAACTCACTTTTTTCCGGTGACAAACACATTAATTATGAAGTTCTTGCGAAAATCAAATAATTGTCGGATTTTAATGAAACTTTCAGGACTTATTCACAAATGAATAAAACTATTTTAAAAAATCATTATTTCAAAAACTTAAATTCTGGAGGCATAAATAATTTTATCAGTTAAACGCAGGACTCATTGACAAATGTAAATCATGTATTATTTTTTGAAACCATTTAGCCCCTTTTACCGAAAATCTGCTCCGAATAGTAAAATAAAAATGCAATAAAACTATTATTTTATTAGATAAGATTTTAATTGCTTTTATAAATTATATATAAATGTCAGACATTATAGTCTAAAGAAAAAAAATTTCGATCAATAATGAAATTTTAAAAGAAATGTTTTCATTTTTTATTATTTTTAGTTATAATAATTTATAAAGTTTCAAAAATATTTTTAAAATATTTCCAATTCTTGTAGACGTTAGGCTGGCAGGTTACATAGGGAAAACTATATTTACTAACCGAAAATTGAAAAGTTTAATACACATCATTTAGCCATCGTATTTTTGAAATAATTTTCTTTTTTTTTTCTTGTTTGCATTTGAATTTTTTTTTCTTTTTGTATGGTAATTTCTATGTGTAAATTACAAGGTCATGTGTTCCAGGGCTTCTTCCCTTTACTGGAAAAAAGTTATACATTTATATCACTTGTGATCGCCATACGCTTATCTTATCTTGCATCTGCCAACACATTTAATTACGGTGGAATGGTTAGAAAGATCAATTCTGTGTTTTAAAATAGTATTATTCTAAATTTCATGCTATAAATAAGTAATACTTGTGTAACTCAGATTAATTTAACATCAAATTTGCTAATTTTCAAAAAATGATGTATCACAGATATTTTATTTTTGCAGGAATTTTAAAACCGAAAATAAACTTTTGTTTACAAATTTGTCGATCGCTTAAAAATGGCCGAAAAATTTAAAAATTAAAAAAACATCTCAAAATTGGATATTTCAGTTAATATAATTTCTGTTTGAAATGCGCCACAGTATTTTACTTACTGGAAATAATAAATTTAGTCATTAAGCTTTCAATTAAAGCTAAAATAAAAATTTAAAGAAAACTTTTTTATTTTTAAAAACTTAGTTATCAAAAATGTGTGGAGTTATCTACATATATATATATATATATATATATATATATATATATATATATACACACTACCGGCCATAATTATTAGGCCACCCCAAATTTTTAAAAGAAATTATGTATTTCATACTATTTCTAGTATTTATTGCCAGGTGGATAATTCTAAATGAAAATAGAATGTTTTTTTTTTGTTAATACTGCACAATAACATGTGCATCAAATAAACTGTTCTGGTGTTTTTGTGCTCACTTCCCCATGCTAGTCTCTTCTCATTGGCTGGCCAAAGCAAAGGCTTTCTGGCTGTATTGTAAAATTTTTCAAAGTTTAAATAACAAAAGAACCATTCTATTTTCGTTTAAAATTATCCACTTGGCAATAAATACTAAAAATAGTATGAAATACATTATTTTTTTAAAAACTGGGGTGGCCTAATAATTATGGCCAGTAGTATATATATATATATATATATATATATATATTACGGAATGTTCCGAAGATTACCGAAATAGATTAAGAACCGACGTATTTAACGTATTTGAACATTTTTTTAAAAATAGATACTTGTATTAGAGAAGATATTCTGTTTTTAATTAAACAGTATATTTTTTTTTATTCTACCGGCCTTAGCATTTTTGAGAAATTTTGTTAGGAAAAAGTGTGTCATTTGAGAGGATTCGAACCTGCCACCCCTTACAACATTGGGAAAGCCATTAATTTATCTGATACGTCTTTGACTACTCGACCACGAATTATTTCACTGTCTAAACGAATTTATATAAGTATATATGAGGCTTGATTCGGTTTACACAGTCATTAGTCTCATACTCGACTACCAGTTTTCAGTCGTCATCTGTATGAGAATACATCAATAACTGTGTAGCCTGAGACGTAGAAATTTGTTGAATTTTCACCTCAAAATTGCACTGTATAAGGTCTTAACTGTACGAGTTGTATTCACTATTGAATTAAGTGCATTGACAAGAAAATATATTATAGTGAAAAATAAATATTTGTTCTGTTAAATAAATGCTTCTTTTCATCATTATACACACACACACACACACACACACACAAATATATATATATATATATATATATATATTGAAACAAGAAATCTGAAACGTTTGCACTTGCAAATTTATATATCTGTAAGCATTTCGGGTGACTTAGAGTATTTGACATTTTAATGGTTTACGCACCTTACGCTTCGCTCTGTGTCACAGCTGGGAGTTTAGCATGCAAAATACGACTGTTTGAAAACCACTTTTGACAATATTATTCACCAGAAACATGGGTTCATTCATGCGTCCAAGTCGTCGCCGACAGCACTTCATGACTGGAGTGGGTGGAGTGTCGAATTTTACTTGATAAACACAAGCGATATGAAGAGTTTACGAGTAAATAGCGGTGGATATATTTACCAAGCTTAGCCTAGTCTGGCTTAAGGCCAATTTATTGTAGGCTCATGGAAAGTATGGAGAAATGCCAAGTAATTGAGATATCGTGAAAGACTTGGAGAATATTTCAGTACATAATCGTAGATATTTACTACGGTTAACCCAGTCTGGACAAAGGCCAAATTATTGAAGCATAATGAAAGATTTAGTGAATTTATAAGTGCATAATGGCAGATATTTACTATTCGTAACCTAATGTCTTCTAAAGCTAATTTATCGAGACATGTTGAAAGATTAATGTAAAGCAAATTTACTGATTATCAAAGAAGATATTTGATTTTACAAGTACAAATGGTGGATATTTACTAAACTTCGTATAGTCTAGTCTTGCGCAATGAAAGTTTATTGCGACATCATGGAAGGTTTAATTCAAAATCTTATCTTTAAAACAGGCTGATCGACCATCAATTAACAACAAGAGGCTAACTCATAAACATTGCCAATCTTGTGCAGATGGTGATCACTATCAAGTCTCGATTCTTGAATATTATTTTATAGAAGCTAAGAACAGAATATTGAAATACTGAATGAAGACTTGATTACAAATTTTCATCGTTTTACAGAATAAGACTGATACCTGATGAATGCTGAAGTTTTATAGCGGGTATATCTTATTTATTCTTTTTCTAGTAGTAGTAGGATTCCGTTTGTAGTGAAGGGTAATTGTATACCGTTGCAGGTTAATGAAATTTGGCCTTGTGGAAGATAACCCACTATAATTCATAAAATGATTATAAATCAAGAAAGGCAATTTGAGTATAAAATAACATTTATATACATACACATATCAATTAATGTTTCTACAATTAAAAGAATACTTGAATACTTGAATACAAGTCCAACGGAGGTTAAATTGTTCATGACAAATAATAATGAGCTGAAAGAGACAAAAGGCTTAGGAATGTTGAGAGCGAAGGTATGTGAGTAATGTTCATTTTGAAGTTGCCACTTCTAAGGTCCGTAAGTCAGTAAGTTGGTTTGTGTGGAATGTCTTTGAAGAGGTCACTCCTGAGGTCAGTAAGTACTTTTGAGACAGGGAGAAGGAAAGAGGTCAGCATAGTAGCCGCTCGACTTAAGTCAAGGGGAGACACTGGTTACTCTAGCTTGTCAGTCCTTCTGTCTGACAATGCTTTTTGTCTCCGCTTTTTATATCCGCTTTTTGGATTAGAACAGCTCGTTTCGAATTTCATACTTGTATTTGATTACGGGCTTCCCATTGGCTGGTAAATAAAATTCGCATAGGCTCGCGAAATGGAAATTTGATATTTGATTAATTTTTATTTTTCAACCGAAACATCTGCGCGAACTCGAATGCGCACGACGAGTTTTGTTCATTTGTCTTTTAGCCGGTGTAGAGCCAACATCCGGTTCATCGCTTTTGCTCGGTCGGTATCACCACAGTCTACAGTATCCAAAGTTTGAAGCCCAGACTGTTGCTTAGGACATCTCAAAAGCGTTTGGTATATCAGTCTTCTTCACATGTTGAAAGATTATGTTGTATACGGACGAATGTTTGAACTGATTCAATTTTTCTAATCAAATTACGAAATGAAATGTATCCTGAATGGTCACTCTTCTTGATCCTTTTGTACTTATGTGGATTGTCCCCAAGAATCTATCCTTGGTCTTACTTTGTTCTTAATTTTCATGAATGACTTGGCGGCATTAGCTCTCAACTTGGTATTGTCGGACCTCTCTATATTTTGATTGCTTAATAAATCCAATTTTACATACGCCTATATCTGTTAAGGTGCCATCGAAAAGAACAGTTGCATTTTTTAATTAACCAGTCATAAATTCCTTTCTATTAGATAAGTGGTTTTACAAATTTTGCCATATGTAGACGTAGTTCACAACAATTGGATACACAATCTTATATAATGACCAATCAGAAGACATGGAAAATATATTCAAACTTGATCCTATTCTTCATCATTAAAGTTTTTATATACGCGTGATTTTGCCTTTTTCTCTTTTGAGGAATTTTCGAGCCTTCGCCTGCATTACTTTCTCTTTCACCTTCTCCTCATGCAGCGAAAGAAAAATAGTCGTGAGTCTTGGCTAGACATCTGACACGTATTTTCTCACTCTTTCATTTTCTAACTTTTTCCCTATACAACGAAAGAAAGAACACAAAAGTCATTTGCGCTGGCTTTCAAAAAGCAGACGACAAATTTCTCGTCACTCTCTCTTTTGCTTTAATATTTCCTTCTAAATTCAAGAGAACTGAACTTTAAAGAATATTATTGCAGGGAAAAAAAACTTTCCGATGACCTTTTCACACTCAATCATAGTTTTTATAAACAACACAATTTGATGATTCATAAATGTTCTTATTGCCACAAAAGAACTGAGATATTAATCTTTAAATTATTCTACAACCGTCCGATATTTTAATTTTAAAAGTTTGACACAAGGACATTTTCGCAGATATGACTGATCTCCCCTACAGTATCTTTACTGATGACACGACCATTTACTCCTGTCTCAGTTTTAAATCCGATCGGCTCGACAACGTCAAATTAGCAGCTGATATTTTTTTAAAAAATGGCACATGGATTGTTGTTCATGGCTTATTAATGTTTAACGCCTCTAAAACAAAACTGCTCTTCATTAATCATCTGAGAGACCCCTTCCTGGCTTCTATCGGTATGGTTGATGCTAACCTCCAAATGATTGCGCCTTCTCGGGCTAACATACTCGACTGAGACGAAGTGGAAAAACTCTATTGAATCCATTACCAGTTCAGCTGCGAAAAATATTAGTTTACTGTGTCATACTAGACATTTTTCTTTACAGAATCTATCTTACATATCTATAAGTTTGCCATTCATCCCTTCTTTGGATATTGACGTAATGTATGGTCTGGTTCTCTTGTTATATATTTAGAGATTCTTAATAAAATCCAAAGAAGAACCAGCAATATTATTGATCTGGATCTGGCATTTCGGCTTCAGTCACTTTCCTACAGCCGTAAAGTTGCTTCCCTATGCTTTTTCCTGTAAATACTTTCATGGTATTTTTTCTGATGAGCTCTTCTCTTTGGATTGAACCTAGACTTCAGGAATTTAAGCCCTCTACCAGACTAGCAACATGATATCATCAGTTTCGAGTCGAATTGGCTAGATGTAACCGTATGTTCTATGCTACCAGTTTCTTTTCTTGCATTTATCGCTTGTGGGACTCTTCTCCATGCTATCCAGGGTCCACCTCTTAATTGCTGTTGTTCCCGGGTCCACCCTGACCCGGAGTGGTAGCACCTGTTAGGGTCCCAGCTATGGGCAAACAGTTAACCCCAAAACTGGGGTCAAAACACTATGAAAGTAGACTTTTATAGAAATATATGTGAAAATAGACTTTATAGAAAATATACATTTTTGAAGGAAAAAAATTATTACCATCATTACATTTTTTAATACAAAACAAGAAGATATCTTCAGTTTTCTAAAATGCAAAATGAGCAATAAAAATTTTTTTCATCAAAATCTGATTAAATCAACCTTCTTACTAGAAGTGAACATTAAAAAATATACTTTAAAACTCCACCTTTTTGCCATTAAATAACCCACACCTTTTTGCCATTAAATAATCCACACCTTTTTGCCATTAAACAAAAATCAAACTCAAACATGCTATCCAGTCAACTTTGATCTTCAAAAGTTTAAGTGCAATGTCAATTACTATCTACTGTCCTCCTTATGAATCTCCTTTTTTTATCGCTCCTTAGTAATGATTCTGTTTTTTAATTCTTTCACCAGCAGTCATCCCTTGTGTCTTAGTGGTCTTGCTGCTTTGCGAGGTCTTAATTTGATTAGAAAAAATGTCATGACCAAAACAGAAACTTATCTGTTTGAATTTGCAGATGACCATTATTTACATTATTTACATCGTTTCAACGTTTACTGCCTTGCTCAGAGTAAATCTAGTTAGAAAAAAAAAACTAATTTAAAATCAAGTAAGTACAAACTTTATAGTTCACACCATATGGAAGAAATAGTATATATGAAAGAATGTGTGTTGTGGTACCGGGGAAATCGGCCCGGCACGAACAATCGAAAAGCTGATTTCGAATTTCCAAATATTATTCGCGCAAATACCCTTGGGAACGATAGTAATACGCCTCTTCACCCTCCAGTTATGGGTTAAATAGCAGGACAGACTGGGTTCTATAGCGTTGGTTGACAACCGAGAAAAAGTCTGAATTCAAACCAGCCTGGATAGGGTTGGGTTCCGTCAGGCTGTCGTTCCCAAACAAACACCACGACTACATGTGGTGCCCCTACAACTCTAATGAGTCACGAGCATTGCCGTGCTTAGGGCCCCGAAGATCCAATAATTGCGGAGAGTGGGTCGCAAGTTCCCTAGGAGCCGCAAATGCCCCGTGAAGCCGCAAAGCTCCGCAGATGTTTTTTTTTTTAATCATATCACCCCGAGCAAGGCGGTAATGCCACTGATGTGCAGGGAGCTATGTAAGAGTAAAAAGATTTGAAAAGAGAAAGCCGGAAACCACATCCTAAACAGGAAACAAGGGATGAGCCTCTTCACCTGTCCAATAGACATGGGTGGAGTGTGAACCGGGCGATAGTTTAATGAAAAAAAATTAACAAAATAATTATTAGGCTTAACTGGAAAATTATTACCATACTTGTAAGTTGAAATAGGCATCTAACCCGTCTCACTCTCGCTCTCCCTTTATATATATATATAATAAAACAAAATTTCGATGTTCAGATTTGTTCAATAGCCATTTCTTCGAGAATAATCTCGCGTCTTCAGCAACGAAAATATTTATTCAATTAAATTCAAATGACGAAAGATTTTATACCGGCAGAAGTCCAAAAACATTTTCATCACAGTAAAATAAAAAGGGGTGTGATTAATTAATACGCGAAATTGTTCTCGGTGAAATGGCTATTCAACGAAATTTAACATCGAAATTTTGTTTTATTTTATAATTGGCTCTGTAATTAGAATATATTAATTGCATTGAACCCTCCACCTTGTTCAATTTAAATATTAATGAAATTAATATTAATTAGAATCGGGTTTTGGGGATTTACCTACGAGCTTATCCTTTTGGATTAAAGATATATATATATATATATATATATATATATATATATATATATATAATTTAAACTTTGATAAAAGCCTTCCGGCCTGGAAGAGCCGCAAATAATTCGTAATTTTTAAAAAATGAACATGAGAGAGAAATAGATTATAGATATCTGTTTCAACATACATACAAGAACATAACATGTATATTCAAACTTTCAGGATGTTATAAAACCATTTATTGTGGGCCCAGTACGTTCGGGGGCGCGCAAGTTGCATTCTGCTGGGGGCGCGATGTAGCTATGCACGGCACTGGTCACGAGATATCTGGATCTAGAAGACGCGTAATCAGGAGGAGAGTAGATAACGATTGACACTGCATTTAAATTTTTGAAAATCGAAGTTAGCTGCAAATTATGGAACCGAAAGAGAGTTCTACAAGCGCGAAATCAAACTGCTTAAGCTCTAGAAATATACCTTCTTTGTCCATAAGTACCATACGTGATGCTGGTAATATTATTCCTGCAGATTTTCCTGCAGCAGGTTGCTAACCAAGGCTATAGAACCCAATTTGTCCCGTTATTTAACCCATGGCTGGAGGGAGAAAAGACAGATTATATTATTATATTAACAAGTACAAATTAGTTGGGGATCAGTTTACTACTTCATAACAAGAGAAAACCGATCCCCCACTTTATGCCCAGGAGAACCTTTACTTATGCTTCCAATTATTATAGTCAGTCAATCAGTTAAGTGCAATATGTGATACACGCTTGGGCGATCATGTCTAGACTGGGCAGAAGATTTTCCCGCAGTAGTTTGCCATTACTTTCTATGGTAAATTGTTTGCCAACCTAGGATATAGAACCCAGTCTGTCCTGCAACTTTACTCATAGCTTGGGAGAGAAGAGATTGATTCATACGTTTCCAAACTAAGTGAATGAATCCGACTCGAATTCGAACTCGGATCTCCGATTCCTCAATTGTTATCCATTACTCCACCATGCCTTGCATGATGGGAATTTGATTAGAAACAAAAATCTGTAATAACTGAATGAAAACCTTTTTGAAAATCTGAGGTGAAGAGTTATCATTATTTACATTATTTATATTTGTTTCGGCAGTTGTGATCTCGGGCCTTCTTCAGATTTTTTTTTCTTTTTCAATCCAGGTAACTTTCAGGGAATTTCGAATTTAATATTTTATATAACTTTTTTTTCATAATCATATCGCCCCAAGCAAGGCATTTTACTGTCACTGGTGCGCAGGGGGTTACATAGAAGAAACGTTATGAGAAAGAGTGACAGGTTTTAGTGGGTGTCAGGAAGTGGATAAGAGAAGGATGAAGATACTGATGAGAGTGGAGTAGACGGAGCATGAGAGACAGGATGCAAGTTAGTGAGATAGGAGATGACTATTGATTTTACATTTAAATTCTTGGAGATTGTAGCTGTTGGGGAAGCAAGTAAACGGAAGGGAATTTCACAGTGCGAGAAAAGAAGCTATTAGAGTAGAAGTTGCGTTTACATTTTATTGGTTTCACAGTAAAAGGGTTTGACTTGGTTGCTAATATTGTGGCTCGAGTAAATTTATACATAGGGGGTACCAGTGAGCTAAGTTCATCGGATTTCAAGAATTTGAGTCAAGAATTTTAAAATAAAAATAACGAAATTTTCCAGTTTATAGCCAAAATTCAAATTAACGGATAAACTTTATCAGTATTACACTTTATCAGTAATAAGTTAATGTGAGTTTTTAGGTTTATTTTTTACATAGCCATCTAGATAAATTTCGGGAATAATTGCGGCGATGTGAGAAATGAGCAAGAACGATTCCATCAGGATATCAAAACAATGGAAGAGCGCTACCAGGGACAGTGGTACAAACGAAAGATGGCTGACTACCGTTGGAGTATCAAAATGAATTTAAGTAACATTGAACATGGCAGACAAGAGAATTTTTACTATTGTTCTTATGTTCACCATGGTCTTATTTCTAATGTTAGTTTATGAGATGATTTGCTGAAAATATTTGTTGGTCTTGGTATATTCGATCGTGTTATTTTTAAAAACTTAGGGTTTGATTGTTATTGAAAAAATAGTATTTTTCAATAAGCAAACCAATATTTGTTTCTACGATTTTACTTTGGGAAATATTGCCATCGGAAATATACAGAAAACAAATGTAAAAAAATGTTTTCTTCCAAAAAAAGAGGCATTTCTGTACAGCAAAAGTAGTAGCTAACCACGAAAAAGTAAGGTTCTTTTTAGATTCGGCGCCTTCATATTAGCTAAAAAAGATGTTTGGTGTCTCGACACCATTTCAAAATTTTCTTTTTATTGACCAGTGTTACCCACTCCTTAGACATTAAGAAATTCACCATCCAGTTTAAAATATCAAATGACAAAGATTTGTGCTGATACTGACCGAGCAAAAGCGAGCTGACCGGAAGTTAGCTCTATAACAACCAGAAAGCGAATGGATAAAAATAATCTCTGCTCAGGTGTATTCGCACAGATATTCCGGTTGAAAAATAAAAATTAATCAAATATCAAATTTCCATTTCGCGAATCCTACGCGAATATTATTTCCCAGCCAATGGGAAGCCCGGAAGCAAATACACGAGTGAAATTCAAAACAAGCTATTTGATCCAAAAAGCAGATATAAAAAGCGGAGACAAAAAGCATCGTCAGACAGAAAGACAGCCAGACTGACGGTGACAGGAGAAGAATGTAATCATATCCCCTTGACTTAAGTCGAGCTGCTACTATATTCGCATCCCTTCACCTCTCATCACTCCTTCCCTGTCTCAAAAGTATTTACTAACCTCAGGAGTGACCTCTTCAAAGACATTCTACACAAACCAACTTACTGACTTACGGACCTCAGAAGTGGCAACTTCAAAATGAATATTCCTCACATACGTAAGCCTTTTATCTCCTTCAGCTCATTATTATTTGTCATGAACACTTTAAACTCCGTTGGACCTTTATTTCAAGTATTGCTTTCATTGTAAAACATTAATTGACATGTGTATATATATATATATAAATGTTATTTTATACTCAAATTGCCTTTCTTAATTTTATAATCATTTTATGACTTATAGTGGGCTATCTCCCACAAGGCCAAAATCCGTTAACCTGCTACGGTATACAATTACCCTTCACTAGAACGGAATGCTACTACAACTAGAAAAGGAGTAAATAAGATAAGCTACCCGCTATAGATCTGACATAGATATCGAAGTGGTGCGTTAAGTGCCATACGTGATACACGCTTGGGTGATCATGTCATGGAAGAGACATGACTGACTGGGCAGAAGATTATCCCGCAGTAGGTTGCCATTGCTTTCTGCGTAGACTGGTTGCCGATCAAGGCTATAGAACCCAATCTGTCCTGCTATTTAACCCATAACTGGAAGGAAGAGATGGATTAATACCTTTCCCAAGGGTATTTGTGCGTAAGTGAATACAATGGATTCAACTGGAATTCGAACTCGGCTCCCCGGTTTCTCGTTCCGAGCCGATATCCACTGTACCACAACTTTTTAAAAATAAAGATTTTTTTAAATGTAAAAATAATTCGTAAAATACTTTTCTGTTAAATTAGGGCGCATCGTTTGAGAAACACTGACTGAGTAGATTAAAGCGTTGATTTGTTAATTTTGAGACAAGGTTGTAAGTTCAGAACTTTGACTGCGTAGTTCAGACGTAAATCACAGCGGAAACAGAGAAAGAAATCACAGTGCATGACTGAATAAGAAATGACGAGATATCACGAGACAATAGAATTTGAAAGAATAGATTTGCTATTTTATCTGTTGAGACTGGAATTATATTCCAGTAAAGAAAAATATTACTAAAAAAACAATCTAATTTAAACTATAAATCAGCAAAATTAAATTTTATTTCATAATGGAATTGAAAAAATGTTCAATTAAAAGCAAAACGGTTTATAAAAAAATAGTTTGGTGAACCGTACAACCGCTATTTTGCATTTTACTACGATAAAGCTTAAATGAGGTTCAAGTAAAAAAAGAAGAAACAAAGAAATTTATTAAACAGAATTTTGAACCATAAACCAGTCATATTTTGAAGGTGGACCTGTACGATCAGCACCCCGCTGTAATTTTTTTTATTTTCATTTCTTTTAATTTTTAGTGCATTCTTATCGATTAGGCACTAAACTTTCAGATAAGCAAAAAGATTTGGAAAAAAATCATTTTTTGGCGATTTCTTCCTTCAGACGCACCAATAATGCTATATACTATTCGCTATTGATGGTTCTTCCTTTCTCAAGGTAATCAATGAACAAATTACCTTACGCATCTCAAAATACGGAGACCAAAACCTTGCCTGCTGATGTTTGCGTCTCTGATCGCCTTGGACAGCTTTCTTGACTCTTGATTTGATTCCGGAGTGAAATGGGGGATCCAGGTTTCATCCATTGTCACATATTTACGCAAAATTCGTTCTTGTTGCGTTGAAACAGTTGCAAATGCTCTGAATCGTCGACACATTGTTGTTTTTGAACGACTGTAAGCAAACACGGTGCCCATTTGAACAGCTTTCTCGTTGACAAATGTTCATGCAAAATAGTGACTACACTACTTTCTGATATGTTCAACTCCTTTGCTATTTCACACAACTTCAAGTTACAATCGACTAAAACGAGTTTGTGAATTTTTTAGTGTTTTCTGATTTTTGGTGTTCGTCGATTTGGGGCGACCTGTGCATTCAGCATCATTTGTGTCTGTACGACCGCGTTTAAATTCAACATACCACCTTTTAACCGTTGTTTTCGACGGAGCAGAGTTCGAATAACACTTATCAAGCCATTGCTTTGCTTGAACAGTATCTTTTTTATCAGAAAGCAATGCTTTATCAACACACGAAATTCATATTTTCCCATTGTTTTGAAAATTGGCAACAGTAGCTTGACGTAAATAACTGTAATTTGTAAACTAATAATCCGATTGAGAGCAAATTGTGTCACGTACCATTTGAAGGTTAGTACTTCCAAAAAATTATATAGATTTTTTATTAGTGGCGTCATCTACCTGTCAGAACTGAGTCTTATTTAGTAATGTGTTATAAGGTCGGACATTCAAAATATAGCCAAAGCACATGAACTACGTTTCACAGAAACATACTTAAATATACAATGTGCGTTGTGGTGCAGTAGATGTCGACTCGGAACGACAAATCGTGGAGCCGAGTTCGAATTCCAGTTGAATCCATTGTATGAAAGAAAGCAATGGCAACCTACTGCGGGATAATCTTCTGCCCAGCCAGTCATGTCTCTTTCAAGACATGATCGCCCAAAGCATGTATCACGTATAGCACTTCACTGAATGACTGAATATAATAGAAACATAACTAAAACTTCTACTGGGCATAAAGTGGGGGATCGGTTTTCTGTTGTTATGAAGTAATAAACTGATCCCCCACTAATTATACTTAATGTAATAATGTAATATAATCTATCTTTTCTCCCCCCCCCCCCCCCGCCAGCTATTTGTTAAATGGCAGGACAGATTGGACTCTATAGACTTGGTCGGCAACCAGTCTATCGCAGAAAGCAATGGCAACCTACTGCGGGATAATTTTCTGCCCAGCCAGTCATGTTTCTTTCAAGATATGATCGCATAAAGCGTGTATCACGTATGACACTTAACTGACTGAATGTCTTAAAATAAATGCTTATTTCAGGAGTTCTTTATTATTTCCTTATTTCATAAAGTTATAATGACAATTTCTGTTATGGCAAACAATTAGATATTGCGTGTCGCAGAACAACGCAATAAAAATTGGGATTGAAAGATTATTGTCTTTTATTGTGAACAGATGGTTGTGTATTATGGTGCAGTAGATATGATCTCAAAACGAAAAAACTGAAGATCCGAGTTTGAATTCTCGTTGAAGTCGTTACATTTACTTATTGACTTGGGAAAGGTATTAATCCGTCGCTTCTCCTTTCAGCTTTGGGGGTTTCACCAACGCAATATGGCTTCCCTGTGTCTCTTCTACAAATACTTTAACGGCTTCTGCTCCGACGAACTTAGCACACTGGTGCCCCCTATATATAGATTTACTCGAGCCACAAGATTAGCAACTAGGTCCCACCCTTTTACTTGGAAACCAATAAAATGTAAACGCAAATTATACTCTAACAGCTTTTCTCGCACTTCCCGCCTGTGTAATTCCCTTCCATTTACTTTCTTCCCCGACAGCTACAATCTCCAAGAATTTAAATGTAAAGTCAATAGTCATCTCCTATCTGACTAACCTGCATCTTCTCTCTCATGCTCCTTTCTCCGTCCACCCCACTCTCATCAGTATTCTCATCCTTCTCTTATCCACTTCCTGACACCCCCTATAACCTGTCACTCTTTCTCATAACTTTCCTCCTATGTAATCCCTTGCAAAACAGTAGTAGTAAAATGCCTTGCTTTGGGCAATATGATTATAAAAAAAATAGCAGGACAAACTGGGTTGCTAGCTTGGTCAGTACTTAAATGGATGACCATTTGTGAACACCAGATGCTGTAAACGTAAGGACCAAGAATGGTCCACCTGTCCTCCAGGTTTGGGGGTTGGGTGCAGGGCTAACAACCCTGCCCCGTAAAAAAACAGTTTGTTACAGAAACAGCAACAAAAAGTTGCTGCCCTATGCACCATCTGGGTGTGATGGATGAATGATGGCATGCAAATAACCTTAACTATATCACTGATTGAATAAATGGCTTTTTGTTTAAAACTTATGCCTTGGTTAGCAACCAGTCTACCGCAGAAAGTAATGGCAACTTACTATGGAGAATCATCTGCCCAGTCAGTCATGTCTCTTTCGAGAGATGATCGCCCAAGCATGTATCACGTATGGCAATTAACTGACTGACTGTGGCCAACTGAACAAATTAATCGTATCGACCCACCAGAAGCGTGCTGCAATTCCTAATCGTAATGGTATTATCTTTCATCACGACAATGTTAGATTGCACACTTCAGACGTGGCAGAAGTTACTGGCACTTGACTGGCAAATGTTGCTGTACTTTCCTTATTCGCACCTTCAGATTTCCACCCATCTAGTTCTCTTAAAAATCCATTGAATGGGCAGACCTTCAACTCTGGAGAGGATCTAAAAATTCACCTGGAAGATATTTTAATCAAGGAAATGACAAATGATACAGGAACGAAACGTTAATTATATCAGTCAGTCAGTTAAGTGCCAAACGTGATACACGCTTGTGGGATTATGCCTCTTTCGATCCATGACTGACTAGACAGAAGATTTTTACGGTAGACTAGTTGCTAACAAAGGATATAACACCTAATCTGTCTTGCTATTCAAACTCTAGCTGGAGGGAGAAGTGATGGATTAATACTTTTCCCAAGGATATTTGCACACGAGTCACTGCAACAAATTCAATTCCCTTACGTGCAAATAGTCTACGGCTATATCGTGTTGAATACACCGGTTCCCGTCCGATCACCGAAGTTAAACAACATCGAGCTTGGTCAGTACTTAAATGGGTGACCATTTGTGAACACCAGATGCTGTAAACGTAAGGACCAAGAATGGTCCACCTGTCCTCCAGGTTTGGGGGTTGGGTGCAGGGCTAACAACCCTGCCCCGTAAAAAAACAGTTTGTTACAGCAACAAAAAGTTGCTGCCCTATGCACCATCTGGGTATGATGGCATGCAAATAACCTTAACTATATCACTGATTGAATAAATGGCTTTTTGTTTAAGACTTATGTCTTATTTTTGCTTAAAGAACCGAGTTAACGTTTTGGCGACTCTAATAAAAAACGAAAACATATTTAAAACAGTGTTTCCAAACTGTTTTTTTTTACAAGACACTCTTTTCACCATACGTCAGAATATCATTCCTCCACTTTCCAAGACTATCAGACTCAAAATAGAAACATTCCAAATAATATACACGCACAAGTGGGCCCGTGCCGTCAATAATAACGGCAAAATATTTATATCGATATGCCGTCTCAGGTAATGGTAACATATATATTGAATTACCTGCTATTGGGTATCTTACATTAAAACATAAAAAAAATCCCAACTCCTGAGCGTGAGTGACAAATATATATATATATATATATATATATATATATATATATATAAAGTGACCTGTCCAAAACTAAGCTACTCCACACCCCTCTCCTAACCCAAGGCTGTATCACTATAGCGACAAACTGCCGGCTAAATCGTACTAAACTCCCACCATATCCACTTACATATCATATTACCAAAAATAAATAGTTTTCACCATTTATTTTTCATTTCAACCTATCACTAGATAAGGAGCAAACGTAGCTACGAAACGCGAAGATTTTTGTGTAGTGATACCATGTTTTTATAAACCATTGCAACAACCATTATATATATATATATATATATATATATATATATATGAACAAATGTCTTTATTATAATAGAGAGGATATTTTTTCACTACTCGACAATAAAATTCTTGCAAAAAATGCACTGTTAAAGTGCTAACACGCGTCAAGAGCTTAAAAAATCTGGTAGTAAAGTTTAATAAAATGTAGTAAAGAGAATTAACTGAGCCAACGCTGCCTCACTATTGTCGACTTCACTTTGCTATTCTCTCTCTGCAAGAGCGTAACAAGAGAAGATATTACATATATATATATATATATATATATATATATATATATATATATATATAAATTTGTAAAATTTGTAAATAAGTATAAATTTGTAAAAATGTAATAAGTATTAACTCTGTAAATGACTAAATTTAATTACATAGAACCCTGGCTGGATCAGTGTTAATATTAATAGGGTCCTTTACCTCCAAGCCATTTTTTCGGATTTATTACAAATATATATATAGTCATCCGCAGACAGATCTGTTTCGCTGTATCACAGCTCATCAGTATGATAGACAGCCGATTGCTTTTTACCCAGGATTGAAACCCGACAGAATTGGCGTCAGTCGGCGATTCTGCCTCTGAGCTACGGGGGCTCGGTAGAAGGAGGCAGACTTTTTAGCGTGTATATTATCATTATACACGTCTAATAGCTGAGAGTGTCCTAATTTATTGCTGAATGAACTATACGTAGATGCCGGAGTAGCTACTGTTTTTCAAAGTCTACCATTCTTCCAGTGTGCTCAATAAGGGTGTGAAAACGTAAATAGTCATCCGCAGACAGATCTGTTTCGCGGTATCACAGCTCATCAGTACGTATACAGCCGATTACTTTTTACCCAGGATTGAAACCCGATCGAATTGGCGTCTGTCAGCGATTCTGCCTCTGAGCTATGGGCGCTCGGTAGAAGAAGGCAAACTTTTTAGCGTGTATATTATCATTATACACGCCCAATAGCTAAGAGTGTCCTAATTCATTGCTGAATGAACGATGCGTAGATGTCAGAGTAGCTACTATTTTTCAAATATATATATATATATATAACGTAGAATATTTGGTATTTAAGTGGGCGAGGAAATGTTTTTTGTAGATTACCGTTACAAATCTCTATTCTTGATATGGACACGTGAGTGTCTGTATGTAATTATTTTCTGGGTGATTTTGAATATTAACTGTTGTATCATTTGTGTCTGACGAGTAGCAGGTTTTTCTGCTGCGAAATACGTATTACCCATGAAATTGTAGAATAAATAAAAAAGAAATTCTAGACTATATATAGTACCGGCTCAAATTATTAGGCCACTCCGGGTTTTTTTAAAGGATGTATTTCATACTATTTTTAGATATTTCTAATATGTAGATATTTCTAAATGAAAATAGAATGGTTCTTTTATTATTATTACCTTGCAAAATTTTACCAGGTATCCAGGAAGCCTTTGCTTTGGCCAGCCAATAAGAATAGACTAGCATGGGGAAAAGAGTACAAAAACTGGACACCAGAACAGTTCATCTGATGCACATGTTATTGTGCAGTATTACCAAAACAACAATGTTTTTTTTTTTGTTAATAATGTACAATAACATGTGCATCAAATTTGCAAGGTAATAATAACCATTCTATTTTCATTTAGAATTTTCCACTTGGCAATAGATACTAAAAACAGAATTAAAAACATCATTTTCTTTAAAAAAAAAAAAGTGGGGTTGCCTAATGATTATGTTCGGTAGTGTATATATATATATATATATATATATATATATATATATATATATATATATACACAACAGTCTTTATTATAATAGAAAGAACTGTTGAAAATTCTTATTATTTCACATATTTCACATATAAGTACATATACGTTGACATGGATTATTTTTCTAGAGTTTTAAAAATTTAATAGCAATAAATAATTATTGATGGATTTTTAAACTTGAATATATTTACGGTAATTTGTTTTATTTTCTAATTATTAAATGAATGAACTGATGCATACTTTTATAAATAAAACGTTCAATAGACTGCCAATGTATTGTAAGTTAATAAACAAGAAGTTCAGTAAAAGTCAATGTATTTAAATCGATTTTATTTTGATGGAGGTTACAATCAATGAGGAACTTGTGAAAAAATAAAAGATTTTTTTCTCTCCACCCCGAAACCCTGAAATTCTTCTCTGGGGTAATTCCACCCTGGTTAAGCTCTTTTGATTTAAAAGTAGGTTAAGCCGTATACTCGCCATTTTATCTTCTGCTGTGATGCAATTGGAAGAATGTTCAAAGGAAGACATTAAAAAAAAAAAGGAAAAAGAAAAAGAAAAGTGTTTTGAAGTATAGACCTGAATTTTTTTTTATCCACGTTGCAATTAGAAAGGTGTTCAATTAAAAATTTAATTATTCGAATATGAATTCCGAGCACATAACTATTATATCAAAGATACGCAGCGCTTAGGGGTTAAAATGAACAGTTGATCTATCCACGCCAAGAACATTAATGAAGGATGATAATTGTTATGAGGAAACACACCTATTCCTCAGATAATGGACTCTCTCTCCTATATTAATAAGAGTTAACAGGAAGTTCTTAGAAGTACTTGGGAAGTTCATAAGAGTTCTTTAGACTTCTATTTGAGTTCAGTATAACTACAAGGCAGTTGATATTAGTCGGCGGTTAGCAGAATACTAAGGAGTCAGCTTTCAGTGGAAGATTACCAAGTTCCTAACATTTTGGGTACGTTAAGTCGATTAGCAACCGACATAGCACGATTATAATCTTCAATGCGTAAACTACTCCACAACAATAATGCCGAGGAAAAATACGGATTATTTTAACAAAGCAAGATAAGGATTTTATTTGATAATTTACACGCTTGAAATATTGTCAGTTGTTCGTTTCGCGTGCATTTTATTTATAATCATTTCACCCCAAGCAAGGGCAGTACTACCACTGGGGCGCAGGGGTTTACATAAAAGAAGAGAGTTGAAACAGAGAGACAAGTTACAGCAGGTGTCAGAAAATGGGTAAGCGAAAAATGAGAACCCTGCTGTGAAGAGAGATGCATGAGAGTAGAGTGGACAGGGAAAAGAACATGATACAAGGGTTGTCAGGGAAAGGATGCGAGTCAAGGAGATAGAAGATGGCAATTGACATCACATTTAAATTCTTACAGATTTGTAGCTGCCAGAGAAACAAGTATACAGAAGGGAATTTCACAGGCGAAAAAAGAAGCAATTAGAGTAGAAGTTGCGGTTACATTTTCTTAGTTTCATTGTAAAAGGTTGGGACCTAAGTGTTAGTCTAGCAGCTCGAGTAAATTCATGTAGAGTGGCACCAGGCTGCTAACACATCAGAGCAGAAACCGTCAAAGTATTTGTAGATTTGACAAAGGAAAGCCACATTACGTCGATGAGAAAATGATTGGAGCTGAATTAGTAGGTCCGGATCGATCACATTACAGATTCTCTGTTGGATTTTGTCAAGAACCCCGATATAAATAGCAAAAGCATCCGGCCAGATGTAACAGCAGATGTGACAACAGATGTGACAGCAGTATTTCATGCACGGGCGGATGTTAGATTTATATATGTGCAGGATGGATTCAGACAGGAAAAACTTCTTGACCCTACACAGTGAAACGACCTTCCTAGTAGCAGATTTAGCTATTGATTCAATGTAGTCTTTCTACTTGAGGCCGGCTGATAAAGTAAGGCCGAGGGGGCCTAAATACGAATTTGAACGAGATACTAGATTAGCAACTAGATCCCACCCTTTTACAGTGAAACCGATAAAATGCAACCGTAACTTCTACTCCAACATTTTCTTTCCTCGCACTTCCCGACTGTGGAATTCTCTTCCACACGATTGCTTCCCCGACGGCTACAATCTCCAGGAGTTTAAATGTAAGGTCAACAGACACCTCCTAACACACTAACCTGCTCCCATTCTATCAAACACTCTTCCCATCTGCCCAACCCTCATCCTCGGTATCCTTACTCAACTGTCACCTTCCTCCTGACATTCCCTATGTCTAACCACTCCTTCTCTTTACCTTCCCCTATGTAGCCCCATGCGCAATAGTGGCAGTGGAATACCTTGCTTGGGGTGAGATGATTAAAAAAATATATTTTGCTTTCAGGGAGACTAGCTTGATTCATGCTGATCGGGGGTAGGAGCGACTGTCCATGGTGGTTCAAAAATAGCAGCTTCGTTTTGGAAGTATTAAAATTCACGAGCTATTTCTTACCCCATATCACCACAGATTGGAGATCCTTTTCAAGATCAGCAGCAAGGTTTGCTTTGTCAGACCCAGCAGATTTCCTATCGAGGTGGGTGTAAATGGTGTTGGCATCATCGTAGACGCCTACTTGGGATCTGATTACATCAGGAGATCGTTGATGATGATTAGAAAAAGCGCAGAACCTAGAATAGAGCCCCGAGGAACACCCACGTTCATATGATAGTATCTGGAAGCATGCCCATTCGACACTAGCTTCATTACGCGATTTGAAAGTGACAAGATTAGATCAAACACTCGTCCAGTTATACCATAGCCCTGTAGCTTACGTAGAAGGCAAGCATGCCAGATTCTGTCAAATGCTTTGAAGATATCTAGGGAAACAGCTCAAGCTACTTCGTTCGTACCGACAGTCTGGTATATATACTTAGTGATGATCGTTAGCATATCAGCAGTAGACCCAGTGAAGCGGAAATCATACTGTTTGTAAGAGAAGAGACTGTCGGCTGTGAGATATCGAACCACTTCAGTATTGATAATATCCTCGAACACTTTGTCAAAAATCGGTAGAAGGCTGATAGGGCAATAATTAGAGGAGCAAGAGAGTTCTCTAGAATTCTTAAATACAGGGAGTACAGAGAAGGACTTCCAGCAAGCAGGAAAGCAAGAACCATAGAGGTAGTGAGAAGAGGCTAATATTATAATTGGCGAGTAATTCTACACTGGCCGCGAGGAACAGAAACAAAACCCCTCACATGACTTCAGACACACTTCCCCATAACTAATTTTTTTCTCTTCATTCATATAAAAAAAAAAAAAAAGAATTTCGCATAGAATTGCTACTTTCTTTCCTTCTTCTCAACTCACCAGTTAGTTTCTGTAAATTCAAGGTTTCATTGGTCCAAAGAAAATTTCACATCGCAAATTCCTTTCTTTTTTCCTCCGTTAGGAAGTTAAGTGGCCAGGTTAGTTCAGTTGGTTAGAGCGTCGTGCTAATAACGCGAATGTCGTGGGTTCGGCCCCCATACTGGCCAATAAATATGTACGTCACCAGTTTAGGATGTGCGTAGTGGTGCAGTGGATATCGGCTCGAAGGAAAAATCGGAGATCCGACTTCAAATTCCAGTTGAATTTTTTGCATTCACTTACACGCAAATACCCTTGGGAAAGGTATCAATCCATCTCTTCCCTCCAGTTATGGGGTAAATAATAGGACAGATTGGGTTCTAGGTTCTATAGCCTTGGCTGGCAACCAATCTTCCGGTGAAAGCAATGGCAACCTACTGCGGGATAATCTTCCGCCCAGTTATTCATGTCTCTTTCGAGACATGATCGCCCAATCGTGTATCACGTATGGCGCTTACTGACTGACTGAAGTAAGTTATTATTTCGCAATCACTATAATACCACGCGCGGACAGATTTCCTTAAAAGAAAGAAACAGATTCCTATTTTCCTCAGGAAATAGCAACAGAAAAAATGGGCATTAAATTATACAACTGATGAAGGCTTAAGAATGTATCATCTAAAAAAGGAGGAGTTCAAATTTCTTAACAAAATTTATAATGTCACAAAGTTACTTATGTGCCATTTACATTGTTTCAATCGAAACGAACAAGAACTGACACCCAAGGACAAAAATAACACAATAATCAACAGATATCCCGTATCAGATATCCTATATATAATGAATACGTGAAGATGACCAGAATGTACTTGGCCGAAACGTTTGTACATAATAACAACTAAAACAACACACTAGTGGATAGAGGCGTTGGTAAATTCCAGTGACTTGACCCAAAAAGTTGTGAGTTCACTACCTGGATACAATTTTGGTAAACAAATAACTTAGAAGGCTGGGTTAAAGGGAGATAACTACATGGTATCCGGAAGTGGCATCACACATAAAACGAGAACAATCTACCCCATTGATCGAAATAAAGGGTTCGATTCAAAATTCCTAGCAACTGAAGAAGGCTGGAGCGTACAACGGCCGAAAAGTCGTAAACATAGCAATATAGATTAGGACAATAGTCTGAATAATATAAATAATGTAACAAATTAATCAAATACTGAGCAATAGTTCGAATAAACTAAAATATATTAATCCGTGTTGTCTGTCTTAAACTTGTGTCCTTGTGCCAAACTAGCTTTAATAAATACCCATAATATAGCAGAATGTATTCAAGCAGCGTTTCCTAACTTTGTGGATCGGTATTTTATAGTGTTTGTATACATTGTGCCGCTTTATTTATTTTTCCTTCTTTTCATGAAATGACTGGTCGGAGTCTAACAGGCTCTTTTGTCCTTAAAGGTCAGATGAAGTATAGAGAAATCAAGCTTCTGTAAATATTCACCTACAGGGGAAAAAACATACAAAATAAGAATAAACTAAGAAAAATATTCATATTTCAAACAGTAAAAAATATAAATGGATCGACATATTTATAAGTTTGGAAACTATTGGTGAAATGTTGCTCTGGTATTTAAAACACTTTTATTGTTGAAATAAATGGCTGAAGCTGTTTTTGCTCTATGATTATTATTATTATTATTATTATTATTATTATTATTATTATGTCATTTTCATCATATTTCGATTTCTGCTATGGTCGCACTAACAAACAAGTCTGCGGGAAGACCTAAGGCAGGTCGTGGCGTGTTGTTATGGCTCGATTTCATGTTCTTTCTATCTTCCCCATCATCCTTAGCGTTACATAGACAAATTCTTCTTAGTGTGTGGGCTGTACTTAATAAGACAATTTTTTGTATATCTCTTAAACTGGGGTTTCCAGGGATTCTTTCAATGTGTTGTTTTGTTTCATTTTTTTATCATTCCAAGTGCACCTACTATCACTGGTACTACTGTTGTTTTCAATTTGCACATTTTTTCTATTTCAATTTCCAGGTCTTTATACTTTGACAGTTTTTCGAATTGCTTGGTTGCTATGTTACAATCCGCTGGACAAGCCATATCAATTAATAGGCAAGTTTTTTCTTTCTTGTTTTTAACAATAATGTCCGGCCTATTTGCTTCAATTTTTCTGTCTGTGTAGATGGTGTAATCCCATAGAATGGTGACATCCTCTATTTATGTAACCGGTGCTAGGTGATGTTCATACCAGTGTTTGTTTACATATTTTCCATAGTGTTTGCACATTGTCCAATGTAAATATTGCCCCACTCTATCCTGACGATTTTTATATTCATTTGGGGCAAGTACAGAACATCTTGAGATTAGATGGTCTATTGTTTCTTGGTATTTATCACAGAACCTGCATTTTGGATCCACATTATTATGTATAATATTTGCCTGGAAGTTCCTAGTGAAAAGACTATGGTCTTGCGCTGCAAGAATAAAGCCTCTAGTCTCAGACTTCAGTCCACATGCACGTAACCATCGATGCGTATTGACTTTATCAACATTGGATTTATTAGCACGTTCTGGATATTGGCCATACAGAGGTTTGTCTTGCCAGCGTTGTTTCATCTGTTCAAGAACTTTATCCTTGCTTGGCTTTCTTTTTCATATTTTTGCCACAATAGTTGGTTCTTGACTTCCGTTTTGCTTTTCTACAGAATCTACTAAATGTAAATCTTGTTTGTATTTCCTGCCTTATTTCATTATTGAATATTTATTATTATTATTAGTATTATTATTATTATTATTATTATTATTATTATCGGTTCCTTCAAAAGACAGACCTCTTCAAGACAAAATCATGAGGTGATAAGCTAGGATAATAAATTTGATCTTGTTTTCATTATCAAAACTGCAGAAGTCAAAGTGACCATAAAACACACACACACACACACATTATATATATATATATAGTACTGTGCAAAAGTATTAGGACAAGAACTACTTTATCTTTTATGAGGCATATTGACAGAAAATAAACAATTTAATTAAAGTAATTTTATTTGATTTACTCAACAAATAATTTAACAAGAAAAATCAATTTAATACTTAGTATAATACCCCTTTACTTTGATCACAGTCTTTATTCTGTCAGGCATTGACATCACAAGCTTCTTCAATGTATGTAATGGTATCTCCTGCCAAGCAGCTTGTATTTGTTCCCAAAGTGTGTCTTGCGAAGTAACATTAGATTTATCAATATTTTTATCCAAAATATCCCATAGATGTTCAGTAGGATTGAGATCAGAGCTTTGTTGGGGCCAATTCAAATTCCGAAGCCTTCCTTCCTCTTCCTTTTTAGTTAAATAATTCTTACAAAGGTTTGGCTTTTCACCCTGTATTTAATTTCTTAGGAAAATCACCCCTGTCCTAATACTTTTGCACACTACCGGTAGTGTGCAAAAGTGTTAGGACAGGGTTTAAACTTTATTTTAATGCCCCATAAAAGATAAAATAGTTCTTGTCCTAATACTTTTGCACAGTACTGTATATATACTAGGTGCGATTGGTAAATTGTCGCAATTATTTTGATGCCTCGTAAAAGATAAAATAGTTCTTGTCTTAATACTCTTGCACAGTACTGCATATATTAGAATCTTCTCGCCAGATTTATTTAATTGATTCAGCAAGGCAATCTTAACAGAACTAAATGTCCTGTCAGGATTTATTATCGGCGGTCTCACCCATAACTACATAAGATAAGCAGATAACACCATGTTGAAAGGAGGTACAGAAAGATAACAGCTAGATGAAGTCGAAAATAAAACTAAGAAGAAGGACTAACTATCCATTTGTATGAAGAGTGGTTGTCAAAATGAAGGGTAGAGCTGATGAAGATACTTATGAATTGGAAATGTTAAAATTAATAAGTAGAGATATGTAATTGGGAATCGTTTTAACAGATGACGAAAAATCTGAATACCGAAAGATGCCTTCCAAAAATAATTTCTAAGCAAAGTATTAATAAACAGGAAAATTTTGTAGGAAACAAAGAAAAGAGTGCTAAACTTCTATAAAATATCAAACCTTCTATCGAGTGAATTCTGAACATTTTCCTCAGAGATAAAGAAGACATAGAGATACTGAAAATAATACGGATCGACCATGTGATCAATGAGGAAGTTTTAAAGAATATTAACTATTTGTTGCATATTGGTTACAATTGTAACCTTTCTCTAACCTATGTTGCGTATTGATTACAATTGTAACCAATACGCAACAAAGGGTTAAAACAAAAATGGCACTTTATCCAGAGTCAGGAAGAGCCTGTTAAAATTATGAGGATCGCATAATAAGGAAAGAGAGCTTCAAAAACCTGCCATTCAGTACATTGAGAGAAAAAGAGTTAGAGTGACATTTTACGTATGTTGCTCTGTTTCTCTGTCCGAAAATTCTTCTGATACCCCAAAGCAAACAACTATGTAAAAATAACACAGGAATCCTGAACTTTAATCATTATAATAAACTAGCAGTATAACCTGGCGTCGCTCGGGTGTAATGAAAGCTTTAAAACTAATCCATGGTGATGGAGCTCAGACTCTTTGGACTTTGGCACGAAAGACTAAAAAGCAATAGTTGTTTCCAGTTAAAGCGAAACCGTAGACTGAAAGAAAAATGAATGGATGTAAGTTAAATTTTGATTTCCTGGTATCGATATCAAATAAGTTTTTTTCGTCGTAAACTGAATTTTGAAGGCCAAATATGTCCTCCGAGTAAATAGTATCCTAGCTGGGACTAAGAATTACAATTATACCTACTTAGAGCCAAACCCGAAGCAAAAACTAAAATAAAAGGGCTGAGAAAATACAGACATACAGGCAGATAAACAGACACACACACAAACATTTTCCCTTTCATACACACACACACACACACACACACACACACACACACACACACACACACACACACACACACACATATGTATATATATATTATCGATTTTCTGCACTATTGTAAGAACTGCAACCTTGAAACTTCGGAATATCGTTTCTTATGTCTTTGTCTATCACTGTATCAATTGTGATTAAAATCGGACCACTCCTTCTATAACCTGATTTTTTCGATTATCGATTTTCGATATTTATCTAAGGTACCTCGACACAAAACCTAGGTAAGAACACTCGCAGACGCTTATAGTACAACTGTGTAAATTTTCAAGAAAATCAGTTCAGCCGTTTTGGAGTCTATAGGTAATGGACACACACGCACAGACACATACATACACACACACACGTACGTTCTTTCGTTTCTTTATCCGAAACTTCTCTAGCAAAAAAGCAAATAGCTCTGTAAAAGTAACCATGGAATCCCGCACTTTAATTGTCAATATAAATAATGAATAACTGTGTGACATGTTCTGTATGCTTCTTTGCTTCACTGTCGAAACGTCTGTCGCCCTAAAATAAGCAACTATATGAAATTTACAAATAAATTGAAACAAATTAATCATCCTCATAAATAATAATGAACAGCAGACCTTTGTTTATGCGTCATTGTTTCTCTAGCCAAAATTTACATATGCTCTATCCCTGATATCGAGCATTTTAGATCATAAATATATCTTAACATAAAACTATATTTTTTATCACCCGTGTGTGTATGTGTGTGTATGTGTGTGTGTATGTGTGTGTGTATGTGTGTGTGTATGTGTGTGTGTATGTGTGTGTATGTGTGTGTTTATGTGTGTGTATGTGTGTGTATGTGTGTGTGTATGTGTGTGTGTATGTATGTGTGTGTAAATATTCTCAGATAGAGTGTATCAGTAGAGGAAACAAAATGATTATAAAGAGTCAAAATAAAAAATATTCTTAGTCAACAAGTTTCATAGGTGTTTCTGTCGAAATCTCAAGGTATATATATATATATATATATATATATATATATATATATATATATACTTAAATTTCATATTACCCCACATACATAAACAGCAAACCGTAAGTTTTTATATTTAAATATAAATCATTTGCACAACCAACATTAAACATTGCCTGATGAAGAGAATCTATCTCGAAACATAGAAATTTCCGTGTCGCAATGTACAATTAATTCATATATATATGAATTAGAAGAAAAAGAACGTGTACTTTTCCACAGGGCATATATTGCGGGAAAAACTCTCTCTACATATGACAAAAATTATATAAAAGACATAGTCTTTTATAACAACAAGAAACACACAAAATTTACAAACTAAATTTCAAAAGCTAATTAACAATAGCAAATGGTCCAGGATCGGCAAAAAAGATTTAATTAATAATTTATCCAAATTCCATCGGATACACAACTAGAAGCCCTAAGCTTCGGTCTTAAATTTGCCACCGGATTACAAAAACATGATTTAACAGATTTTATCATCAAAAACTACCAAAATAACGATTCCGAATTCACCAAAGGATATTTACAAGGCATACTCACAGCTACACCCCCCCCCCAAAAAAAAACCACCTCTCATTTCCACGCAGATATCTATTAGCACTGAAGGAACTAAAAAACAACAAAGATATACACATATCTTCTTCTGACAAAGGAGGGGGAATTACAATCATGGACGAACTTACATACCAACAAAAAATGAAAGACCTTATCGATGATGATAACATATATGAGAAAATCAACAAAACCACCATCACAAAAGAAACACAAAAATTTATATATAATATCAAGAAAGTTTTAAAAACAGAAGACTCTTCCTGGGTGAAACTTATTACATACCATCCAAAAACACCCACACTATACGGTCTCCCAAAAACACACAAAACAAATGTACCAATGATGCCTATTATATCCGGAATAGGCAGCGTCTCACATAAAATAGCTGGGAAATTAAGTAAAATTTTATCACCACTTCTCGGCACAATAAATCCATCACATATAAAAAACTCTGGTGACCTTTTGAACAAACTAAAAAACATAGACATGAAAAACAAATACATGGCAAGTCTAGACATAAAATCCTTATACACAAATGTTCCTATAGATAAATGCTAAAATCAATTAAAAAAACACTTAACAAAAACAAAAATAATATTACCTCTACCCACACAGAAAATCATAAAACTATGCTATCTAATTACTAAACAATGTTTTTTCACTTTTAATGACCACTTCTATAGACAAAAATTTGGTTTACCAATGGGATCGCCTCTCAGCGGCGTTCTCGCTTGTTTATTTTTAAAATTTCTGGAAAGAGATTATTTCAAAAACATTTTACCACCAAATTCCTCCTACTTTAGATATATAGACGACTCTCTTCTAATCTACCCAGAAACTACTAACATAGCAGATTTAGTCGACAAACTTATTAACATTGAACATACTATAAATTTTACCTTCGAAACTGAATCTAATCATACTCTTCCTTTCCTAGATATCATATTACATAAAAATAACAACAAACTCGATTTTGACGTCTACAGAAAAGCTACCAACAAAAACGACCTAATAAATTTCTACTCCAGCCACTCTTCCAAAATCAAATCTGGTATTATTATAGGTTTCTTTTTAAGAGCACTAAGAATATGCAGCCCCCAATATTTAACAAAAGAAGAAAAATACATAGAAAGCACATTTAGAAATTTACATTACCCATATCATTTCATTCAAAATGCAAAAAGAAAGGCACATAATATATACAACCACAACAAAAGAAACACTGTTAACAATAATAATCTAAACAATAACAAATACATCATACTACCAACCAACTCCATTGCATCTAATATCCAAAGCAATCTATCACTTATAAAAAACACACACATAGTAACAACTACTTCAAAAACTATTATGGACAATGTGAGATCTAAAAATAACAGAAATCAAAATGACGAACAAGCAGGTGTATACCGAATAAATTGCCGGGACTGTTCCTCCATCTACATCGGAGAAACAAGTAGAAATCTAAAAAAAACGTATATATGAACACAAAAGAGACATCACTAATAATAATCTAACCAATGCATTAGTGATTCATAGAAATAAATTCAACCACAATTTCGATTTTAAAAATGCCACACTAATAAAAAGAGTGGACAATTTATTCAGAAGGAAGATTCTCGAGAGCGCCGCTATCCAATACTACACAAAACATCAATTTGCGCCCCGGATTTGTCCCAATCTCACCATTGCTTGTGGAAACTATATTAAAACAAACTAAAATGCATGGTGGGAATTTCAAAGAAAACGGTTGATTTCCTTTTTTCATTCTAAAATCTCGTGCTTTTGCACTGCACGTGGGGGAGTTCTGGAACATACTAAACACACAGAATGGACAATTTTCAAAGAAAACTAATAAATTCCCTTCATCTTAACGTCGCGTGACTTTGCAATTACACATGGAGAAATTCTAAAAACTGAAATATTCCGTTAATTTTTTTAAATGATTTGTGAGCGCATTTGTGGTTACCAACAGTAATTTTGTTTATAGATACGTAATTTAGAATAAAACTCATTTCGTCTTTCTACCTTGAAAAAGTCCATCACGGACGAAACGCGTAGGCGATTTAAAATACAGTTTTCCTCTTGTCTTTATTTTATTTAACCATATATATATATATATATATATATATATATATATATATATATATCCAGATGAAAAGAACCAACAGTTTTAGAATTCCGAGTTCTCCGGAATTTACTTTTTTAATACACCAAATACTGTAGAGGATAATATAATTAGATTTTTTTTATTTGAAATTAATTTATTTCACATTGAACAATGAGCTAACATTGCCTGATGACGAGGTAAAATCAGGAAACAGATATTTCTCTGTCGCAATGTAAAATAAATTAATTTAATTGCATATATATATATATATATATATATATATATAGCACAGATAAATCCAGGTGATGATTTGATCAATAATCCCAATAGATTCTAGTTATAAAATTCATCCAACAGAAAACTCGATGTAAATTTAATTTACAAAGCAAATAAACATTTCATATGTAAATTCAATATTTCGCCATTAGAGAATAGCCATTTCTACAGGCTCTCAAAGACCTCTTTCATCAGCTCCCGGTAACAGGTGTAATGAAGAAATTTTTGTGTGACCGGGAGTAAAACTTTGTTAGAAAAAAATAGGGAAAGGTGTTGTAGTGGTAACTACAAGGTAGCCAAAAACGTCCTGTCCGTTTTTTGATAAGTCTTTGAATGAAGTTGAAATATATACGAAATGCGTGTAGCAATTGTTTTCAAATTCGGACAGGCGGAAGTAGGAACATCAGGCGTTATAAAAAACACACGCACCGTGCCCGGCCATCCGTTTATCGTTTCCGATGAAACAGTTAGACTTTACCTGCACCGCCTATGTAAGACGTACAAACTGAGCAAGTGGATTCCGCAAACGCTGTTGGAGGTCCACAAGGGACAACGAGTGGCAGTCTGCGTATCGCTGCTTTCTCGCCACAGTACCGCATCCTTATTCAATCGAAGGCTTACCAGTTATGAAAAGTGGGTTCTGTACGAAACTCCCAAGCTTTTCAGACAGTGGCTGTCTCCTCAGGATGCTGTCCCTCACACCGAAAGACCGCCTATGCATTCACGCAAGATTATGCTTTGTGTCTAGTGTACAGGTCGTCAAGTGGTTCATTATAATCTGCTAACAACGGGCCAAACGGCCACTGGAGAACTATAGTCGCAGCAATTGAAAAGTGTTCAACAGGCATTGCACCAGAGCCAGCACTGGTGAATCGCAAAGGTGTACTTTTGCTCCATGACAACGCCAGGCCGCATGTTGCGCAAGTGGTCAGAGATACCATACAGCAACTTGGTTGGAGACTTTGTGCCACCCACTTTATTCACCTGACCTTGCGCCATCCGATTACCATAAAAATTATAATGTCTACATTGGAATTTAAGCATCTCATTCCCGAAGATATTGGGAACTTAAGGAAGAAGGTCTGAATCCACAAACAGATTGGAAATGAAAAGGCTCAGCACGTACTCCCAGTAGTCTGAGTGATAGATGTAAACTGTGATTAGTAGAAGCAATTAGGATATTTAAATATCATAATCAGAATTTACTTATAATCCAGAGAAATGAATTGGTTAGCAAGTGTTGACATAAAAGTAGATTTAAATTTCCTTAATATTAGATTAACGAAATCCCTTCCATCCCATTTAGTTGTTTTATTAATTTTAACCTAGGTTTATTGATACTGGTTACAATTTAATTTTACACGTGTCAGTATCGACACTTTCTTCCTAAGAAGAGTGTGTGTGTGTGTGTGTGTGTGTGTGTGTGTGTGTGTGTGTGTGTGTGTGTGTGTGTGTGTGTGTCCCCGTTGCCTATAGACTCTGAAACGACTAAACCGATTTTCTTGAAAATGTATATAATTGTACTGTAAGCGTCTGCGGGTGTTTTAGCTAGGTTTCGTATCGATGTACCACCGATAAATATCGAAAATCTATAATCGAAAAGATCGGGTTATAGAAGGAGAGATTCGATATTAATCAAATTTGATACCCTCATAGACAAAGACCTAAGAAACGATATTCAGAAGTTTCAGATCAGAAAATCGATAACATATATATATATATATATATATAAGGCAAATCTTTGTGTGTGTGTGTCTGTTTATCTGCCTGTATATCTGTATTTTTTTCAGCCCTTTTATTTTAGTTTTTGCTTCGAGTTTGGCTCTAAGTAGGTATAATTGTTGTTCTTAGTCTCAGCCATGATACCATTTACTCAGAGGACTTATTTAGCCTTCAAAATGCAGTTTACGACGAAAAAGACTGATACCAGGAAATCAAAATTTTACTTACATCCATTCATTTTTCTTTCAGACTACGGTTTCGCTTTAACTGGAAAAAACTATTGTTTTTTAGTCTTTCGTGCTAACGTCCAAAGGGTCTGAGCTCCAGGACCATGGATTAGTTTTAAAGCTTTCATTACACCATGCCGGGCTATACTGCTAGTAAATAAATATATATATAGTAGTCATCCACATTCAAGCCTGTTTCACTGTATCACAGCTCATCAGTGTGGCTAGACACATCCTAGACACTTGCTTCTGGCCGGGATCGAAACTCGACCGATTTGGTGTCAGTTGAAGTCGCTACTCCCTAAATGTGATTGGTGAATTGTCGCAATTATTTTATTATTTCAAATATTTTTTAAGCTGAGTCTGAGCTCCAGGATCATGGATTAGTTTTAAAGCTTTCATTACAACCGAGCAACGCCGGGATATACTGCTACTATACAAATAAAAATATAAAAGAAATGCAAACAAAAGGAAGCTGCCCCTAAGTTATGAACAATAAAAAATAGTCAATACAACATTCAACAATGAAAATGTACAGCAATATATATATATGTTTATGTGTGTAGAGAAATATATATATACATATATATAGTCATTCACAGACAGTCCTCTTGCGCTGAATCACATCTCATCAGTACGATTAGACATCCGACTGGTTCTAGCCAAGATTGAAACCCGCCACAGTTGACAGCAGTCGGCCATTCTGCCTTTAAGCTAGAAGTGCTCGTTGGTGGAAGGCGGGTTTTAGCGTGTTATATACACAATATGACTACAGCCAGTAGACGAGAGTGTTCAAATTTATTACTGAATGAACGATGCATGAGTAGCTAGTGTTTTTAAAATCTATCATTTTTCCATAGTGCTCAATGGGTGGGTGAGAGTGTAAAAAGTCATCCGCAGTTATTCCCGTTTTGCTGTATCACAGCTCATCAGTGTGGTTAGACATCCGATAGCTTTTAGCCATGATTGAAACCCAATCAGTCACTGATTCTACCTCTAAGCTATGAGGTGAATGTATAATATTCAAAATAAATGTGATGAGAGAAAAACAGATTTTTTTTCTTATAAAAGACGCGTTTTAACACCAGAATAGATGTGTTTTCTCTTTTGGCTTCTTCAGGTAGAAATCCTAACATGATAAACTGGACAATAAATCTGATCTTTCTTTCTTAATCAAAACTGCAGAAGCCAAAGTAAACACACACGCACGTGTATATATATATATAGTCATCCGCAGACAGATCTATTTCGCTGTATCACAGCTCATCAGTACGGTTAAACAGCCGATTGCTTTTTACCTACGATTGAAACCCGACCGAACTGGCGTCAGTCGGCGATTCTACCTCTGAGCTATGGGTGCGTGGTAGAAGATGGCTGACTTTTTAGCGTGTATATTATCATTGTACACGCCCAATAGCTGAGAGTGTTCTAATTCATTGCTGAATGAACAATACGTATATACTAGAGTAGCTACTGCTTTTCAAAGTCTACCATTCTTCCAGAGTGCTCAATCAGGGTGTGAGAGCGTAAATAGCCATCCGCAGACAGAGCTGTTTCGATATATATATATATATATATATATATATATATATATTCCATTTTTAAACGAGTTATTTCGCTACCCAAGTTTCTACCATGAGTGGTGTCTTCAGGCGATTATTAATAACTGATTTTACCTTTTACCCTTTTTCTTATTAAGAACGCTCTTGTAACGGTGTTTTATTTTAACGTTCACGTGGCGGGAAATTTATGAACGCGCAATGTTTAAATCAAAACGGATTATGACGTTTTCATCCATGGTTATATGAACCTAAGTGGTATTTCTTAGTGTGGATGCATTTAGTCATAATTTCTGTTCTTTCATTTGACACTTCGTCTTTATTTGGGAATATCATAATGTCTAATTTTTCTTCTTGGCTAGCGAAATAACTCGCTTAAAAATGGAAAAAATATTCAAAAGTTCTACAATATAATTGTAGCGAACACTTTTTAATACAAATGTGTACTGGTCTAACCCTATTGTGATCAAAAACTAAGTATTAATTAATATATATATATGTGTGTGTGTGTGTGTGTGTGTGTGTGTGTGTGTGTGTGTGTGTGTGTGTGTGTGTGTACTAGGATGGTGTCGTTGCTTAGTGGTTATCCGCACGAAATATGATATCATTGTGCTGAGGTCGTTGCGTTCACATTGTTATAAGATAAATTTATGAATTATTTTCTGTCTCCCCTTTATAGGTTAAATATGGCAGATTGAGTTCTTTATCTTTGGTTGTTGACCAGTGTAGAAGAAGAACAATTCAAAACCTGTGACCGTTTTGGAACAATGATCTCTCTGTCTAGCCAACAGCACAGCGATATTTAATGTCTAAAAGAGCAAAAACAACGCTGTAACCAATGGAGCAGAATCGGTATGCATTACATATACACAGTCATATGCGGACTCTCCATGACGATCAATGAATTAGCCCTTCTTTCATAGTATAATATTTTCCCAACGCTACAAATAGAAGCCATCCAATGAGAATCGAACTCGCGATAACTGTTTGCTATTCGTAGTTGGTTGATTTTGTGGTAAATTTTCGTTGTAAGTTCCGTCGCTGTTCCCCTTCAAATTTATCCAAAATAGCATTATCTCTGTGCAAATGCATATGCTGAACTCAAATCAACTGTTAGTTATTGAAGAAACTTACTCTTTTTTATCTAAGCGTCCTTAAAAAAAAAACGAACTATATCTTGCACTTTTTCTCTCCCGTAACTCTCACGAAGTCATGTAATTAACTGCAGAATGACGGACTGCGCATGTGATCGAATTTTGACTGATTTTTCTTCATTTACTGATACTTCCGGCGATGTACTTCCGAAAATTAAAGTGATGCGCTATTGTATTTCTACACTTGTTACTCTCAGGAAAGGAAGTACATCGCCGGAAGTTTCAGTAAAGGAAGAAAATCAGCCAAAATTCGACAAAAAATTCTGCCTACGTAGAACGTCATTCTGCAGTTAATTACATGACTTCGTGAGAGTTACGGGAGAGAAAAAGTGCGAGATATAGTTCGTTTTTTTATGGACTTTCAAAGCAAAAAAGGTAGGTTTCTTCAATAACTAATTGTTGATTTGAGTTCAGCATATACATTTGCACAGAAATAATGCTATTTTGGATAAATTTGAAGGGGGAAAAGTCGTCGGTACCTAAAACGAAAATTTACCGATTTTGCTTAGTGGCATATTAAACTCTTCTTCTTCTATGTGCCTTGTCCTTTCAGGACGTAGGCGATCATAGCCTTCCACGTCTCTCTATACCTGGTCGCTCTTAGTACACTTTCTCCTGTAACACCACGCAAACCCGTTCTGTCATCCAACATGCTCAAGCACTTCAGATATGTTATCCACGGCTTCCCCTTTTTCCCTCTATATCGCCTGTTAGTATCAGGTTCTCCAATCCATCCTTCCTCATTGCATGTCCCAGGAACTTTAGTTGTCTCTTCCTGATGCTCAATATTAATTTTCTTTTCGTTTCCATTCTTTCCCAAACCTCACCATTGGTCACATGTTCGGTCCACGATATCCACAGCATCTTTCTGTAGAACCACATTTCAATTGCTTCAAGTTTTTCATTCATTGAAATCTAAATATTTCATATGTAATTTTATGCTTTTAACTACAGATATCTTGTATATAATTTTATACTTTTAAGGTAAAGGTATGTTTTTGAGATATGCACTTTATAGAGTGCGTTTCTGCGTTGTGGTGCAGTAGATATAGGATAGGAGCGAGAATTTGGAGAGCCGTGTTCGAATTCCAGTTGAATTCATTGCATTCACTTACGCACAAATAACCTTGGGAAGATATTACCCCGTCTCTTCTCCCTTCAGTTGTGGGTTAAGTAGCAGAACAAATCGGGTTCTATAGCATTGGCTACAAAAAAGAAATGGTAACCAACTGCGGAAAAATCTTCTTCCTAGTCAATCATGGATCGAAAGAGACATGATCGCCTAAATGTGTATCACGAATGACACTTAACTTAATGGTTGAATTTATAGAGCATAGAATTATGTGTTGGTAATCTAAACTTATTTATAAATGGAACTGTGTGTGTGTGTGTGTGTGTGTGTGTGTGTGTGTGTGTGTGTGTGTGTGTGTGTGTGTGTCCGTTAACTGTAGACTCCAAAACGGCTGAACCGATTTCCTTGAAAATTTACACAGTTATACTATAAGCATCTGCGAGTATTCTTAGCTTAGTTTTGTGTCGAGGTACCCCCGATAAATATTGAAAATCGATAATCGAAAAAATCGGGTTATAGAAGAAGTGGTCCGATTTTAATCAAATTTGAGACACACATAGACAAAGACATAAGAAACGATATTCAGAAGTCTCAAGGTTGCAGTTCTTACAATAGTGCAGAAAATCGATAACATATATATATATATATATATATATATATATATATATATATATATATATATATGTATATATAAGGCAAGATGTTTGTATGTGTCTGTTTATCTGCCTGTATGTCTGTATTTTTTTCAGCACTTTTATTTTAGTTTTTGCTTCGGGTTTGGCTCTAAGTAGGTATAATTGT
Source organism: Ascarosepion bandense (assembly GCA_037127315.1). Classification (NCBI taxonomy): domain Eukaryota; kingdom Metazoa; phylum Mollusca; class Cephalopoda; order Sepiida; family Sepiidae; genus Ascarosepion; species Ascarosepion bandense. Next base: position 1,656,183 of record JBBBDQ010001756.1, read on the forward strand.
AGTTCTTAGTCTCAGCCATGATACCATTTACTCAGAGGACTTATTTAGCCTTCCAAATTCAGTTTACGACGAAAAAAATTATTTGATATCGATTTTAGGAAATCAAAATTTGACTTACATCCATTCATTTTTCTTTCAGTCTGCGGTTTCGCTTTAACCGGAAACAACTATTGCTTTTTAGTCTTTCGTGCCAACGTCCAAAGAGTCTGAGCTCCAGGACCATGGATTAGTTTTAAATCTTTCATTACACCCGAACAATGCCGGGCTATACTGCTTGTTTTGCTATAAAAATGAATTTTCATATTTATTTTAATGTTGTCTTGATTGTCATTTTGCTATTAAAATGCATTGCTGGTCATTTTACTATAAAAACTTACAGCTGACTTTTGTTTGGTGGTTTACTTTTTATCCATAGCTGGGACCCTAACAGTTGCTACTAACCTCGGTCATGGTGGTCCTCAAAACCTCTAATCTCCTTGCCACCGGATGATACGAAGAGTGATTTTCAGCTTGGGATGTGCGTTGTGGCGCAGTGGATATCAGCTCGGAACGAGAAATCGGAAAGCCGAGTTCGAATTCCATTTGAATTCCTTGCATTCACTTGCGCACAAATACCCTTGGGAAAGGTATTAATCCGTACTCCTTCCTCTAGTTATGGGTTAAAATATAGGACAGATTGGGTTCTATAGCCTTGGTTGGCAACCAGTCTACCGCAGAAAGTAATGGCAACCTACTGTGAGATAATCTGCCCAGTTAGTCATGTCTCTTTCGAGACATGATCACCAAAGCGTGTATCACGTATGGCACTTAACTGACTGATTTCCAGCTTTGTCATTTTTTTTCTGATAAAAGAAAACCCCTCCTACGAAATGTTAACAATGGATCTTTATGCTGGTTGAAGAAACGTAGCTTTGTCTGGCATAAGGCCAAACTAGTGGGCTAGTTGTGTCGAGCGGGCCTGGGAAAAGCTAGCGAATTAATCTCCTAAAACAACCTATTATATCACGGTAAGCACTTAGCAAACTGACCCTATATCTTCAAATCATGCTAAGAGTAAATTCAATATAATTTATTCATCGATTTTTTTACGGCTTATCAACACCTTTTTAGTTATTTAAAGCCGAAACGTATTTCAGATTATACGAGGTGGCTTAGAGTACCCATTTTCACCAAGCGGTTCCCCATCTAAACACTGACTTACCTTCGGTAATCGAACTAAAACCGGACATTTTATACAATTTTGGAAGAGATAAAAACTGCTTATTCTCACCATTCAGTACCACAGAAGCGTCAAGGAAACACACGAAAAAAAATTTCATGGCCAAATTTCTACATATCGTAACTTTGCGTAACAAAGGAAAGATTTTACTTTATGATTAAGTCACACTGAATGTATCGGTCTCTGTCTGCACACTGAAGTTAAACATCAATGACGCCAGTCAGTGTCTGCATGAGTAACCAGTTAGGGTTCTTAATAATCTAAACGTATTTATAAATGGAACTTTATCTCTGTGTGTGCGTCTGTGTGTGTGTCCATTACCTATAGACTCCAAAACCGCTTGAACCGATTTTCTCGAAAATTTACACGGTTGTACTATAAGCGTGTGAGAGTGTTCGTAGCTTGGTTTTGTGTCGAGGTACCCTAGATAAATATCGAAAATCGATAATCGAAAAATCTGGTTATAGAAGGAGTGATCCGATTTTAATCAAATTTGAGACACTCATAGACAAAGACATAAGAAACAATATTCAGAAGTTTCAAGGTTGCAGTTCTTACAATATTGCATAAAATCAATAATATATATATATATAAGGCAAGATGCTCGTGTGTGTGTCAGTTTATCTGTCTGTATGTCCTTTATACAAATCCACAATTTGTATCCAATTCTCACCAAACTTCAAAATTTGACTTACATCCATTCATTTTTCTTTCAGTCTACGGTTTCGCTTTCACCGGAAACAACTATTGCTTTTTAGTCTTTTGTGCCAATGTCCAAAGAGTCTGAGCTCCAGGACCATGGATTAGTTTTAAATCTTTCATTACACCCGAGCAACGCCGGGCTATACTGCTAGTAGATACACAAACTAAGAACAAAATTATGCTCGCTGTAGCACTAGAATATTCAAAACTGCGTTATATTTACACTATGTTACTTGCAAAAGAGGTAATATTAATTCTAAATTAAATTAATAGCAACTTGAAAGTGTATATATATATATATATATATATATATATATAAATATATATATATATATATATATATATATATATATATATATATATATATATATAAGGTTTTCTTTTGAAAGAAGCCAAGAAATTCAGATTTGGCCCCGTACCTATTTTCGCAGGAACAGGTGCACAATAAATCTTTTTTCACCTGTACGAAGGGGTTGTAAATCAGCTTTTGACCCCGACAGGTAAATTTATCAAAACATTGTCGTCATGGCTAGGCACATTGAAAAGTTTCGGCGTTCAGTAAACAAACAAACAAAATAAAAAGCCAGTGATATAGGCAGAATTTATTAAGCTAATGTATAAAAATTTTAATTCGCACCGAGGTAAGGCATACATTAGTTACCATTATTTTCAAAATATATTTACTCGGTGGATAAATAGTATTGATTATTATATTAACATTTAAAAAAATATATTTATTTTAATCATAGACTCGAAAAATATTTCCATTATGAATTTTTTTCTTCCCGTTTACTTTCGGAAGATCGTTCGCTTTTGGATGTCCGGGTAGTGTAATGGTTAGCAACTCAGAAGCAGAAACCAGCGAATCGTGTTCGAATTCCAGCAGAATTCATTACGTCCACCTTCGTACGGTCCTGGGCATGACGGTAAACTGCAGCAAGGCCTCTGATTGAGAGGTTGTGAGTAGCATGGAACCACCTCTTAAATGCTGTTGTTCCCAGGTTCACCCTGACCAAGAGTGGTAGCACATTTTAGGTTCCCTACTATGGGCAAATATTTAGCCCCCAAACTGGGGTCAAAACAGTATAAAAATAGACTTTTTATAGAAATATATACTTAAAAATAGACTTTTATAGAAATATATGCATAAAAATAAACTTTTATAGAAAAATATACAATTTTGAAGGAAAAATATTACCAACAATATTTTTGAAGAAAAAACTATTACCATAATATATTTTTGAAGGAAAAAATTATTCTCAGCAAAACATTTTTGAATACAAAACTAGAAGACATTTTCAATTTTCTAAAATAAAAAAGAATAAAAACAAAAAATTTTCATAAAAATTTGACTAAATCAAACTTCGCACTATAACTGAACATTAAAAAATACTCTAAAACCCTATTTTTTTGGCATCAAATAACCCACAGATGTTGATATGCCGTTAAACAAAACTCAAACTCAAACCTCCTTCGCACAAATACCCTTCAGAAAGGTATGAATTCATCTCCCATCTCAGTTATGGATCGGGCTGTCTTGTTCTAAAATTATTTGTTTTTTGTTTTTTTAACAGTTTATTAACATTTTTGCAGATTATTTTAAGTCAGAAAACCGTTTTAAATTATAAGAATTTCTTAGAGAAAATAACGATTTACTAGCTGGGAGAGAAGAGGTGGAGTCTTACCTTTCCCAGGGAGATTTGCCTGTAAGTATATATAAGGAACCCGACTGGAATTGGAACTCGGCTCTCCGAGTTCCAATTTCGAGCAGTTATCCAATACACCACCTGCACATATAAGCTTACCCGCCACCTGCCATTCCAAAGCAGTCACCCATCTCGCTACTGACTCGGCTCGACTTTTCTTAACTTTGGTGATCGTACTGGAACTAGTGTTTCAACGTCATATGGTCGTAAGACATTAGTTATGAGGGTATTGACCTACTTTTCCTGGCCCAGTCCGGGTACTTTATCATAAGAACTCGTATGCCTGAAACAAAGAGAAAATGATATTATTACTGTATATACCTGAGTACCACGTGAGTTTTATTATCAGTTCTTACAAAAAAAAAAAAAAAAAAAAAAAAATGGGGGAGTTGCACTACAAGGTGTATCCGAAAAGAAACGAGATTGATGTCACCAAAAAAATTCGTGCCAAATGCAAGCTACAAGTTTTTCTCTTCGAAATTATCCCTCCTCACCACCAGTCTAAAGCACTTTCCCGTCATCTAAAGATTATCCCGCAGTAGGTTGCCATTACTTTCTGTGGTAGACTGGTTGCCAGCCAAGACTATAGAACCCGATCTGTCCTGTTATTTAATCCATAGCTAGAGGAAAGAAACGGATTAATACCTTTCCCAATGGTATTTGCACGCAAGTGAATGCAAGGAATTCAACTGGAATTCGAACTCGACTCCCCGATTTCTCGTTCCGAGCCGATATCCACTGCGCCACAACGCACATCCCAAGCATAAAATTACTCATCATAAAATCCACATCCGGTGGCAAGGAGATAGGAGGTTTTGAGGTCCAGCATGACCCGGGTTAGTAACAACTGTTAGGGTCTCAGCTATAGATAAATAGTAAACACCCAAACAAAAATCAGCAGTACATTTTTATAGTAAAATGACCAGCACACATTTTAATAGCAAAATGACAATCAAGGCAACACTAAACAAATATGAAAATACATTTTTATAGTAAAATTACCAACAGTTAGTTTTATTTCTCGTTCTTCTCTGCCATGCCTCCATGCTCTCCTGGAAGGATGCAACCGGGATTCTTCGCAGCTCTGTCGTCACGGCCTTCTTGCTGGCTTTCACGTCTGGGGAAAAAGTGTCCACTTGAGCTTGGGGAAAGGAAAAAATAGACGGATCCAGGTCGGATGAGTAGGGAGGTTGATCCAGTAGAGTGATGTTAATCAAGAAGACTCGTTTTCCGGATGTAGGAGCCATCAAGAGCGCGGTAACGATGGAGCTGCGGAAAATCCCGGGATAATCTTTCCAGGAATGCACGGAGGCGAGAGAAAAAAAGATGGAAAGTGTATTAAACGCGAGTGAATAATTTCGTAGGGAAATTTTTGTAGTTTGAATTTTGCATACATTTTTTTAACATAGTCTTATTTCTTTTCTGATACACTTCATGTAGAAAGGTAATTTTTTCTTTTTTTTTCTTTTTTTCTTTTCTTTTTTTCTTTTCTTTTTTTCTTTTTTTTTTTTTTTTTTGAAGTGGTTAAAAAGCATGCATTATCGGTGACCGGTTACCCTCTAAATTGGCCTTTTTCTCTGGTGGAGATAAAATTAATTTATTTGCTATAAAATATGTCCAGGATGAGGACAGTCCTGCAATATTAGACTACGGTAGACCGACTAGTATTACTCAGAAGTTGGGATCGCTTTATACATGAAGTATGCTTATACACGCATACACACGGTAAACCACCGACCATAATTTTTAGGCCACCCCAGTTTTAAAAAAAAATGATGTATTTCATACTATTTTTAGTATTTATTGCCAAATGGATAATTGTAAATGAAAATAGAATGGTTCCTTTGTTAATACTGCACAATAACGTCTGCATCAAATGAACTGGTGTCCAGTTTTTGTGCTCTCTTCTCCATGCTAGTCTCTTCTTATTGACTGGCCAAAGCAAAGGCTTCCTGGCTACCTTGTAAAATTTTGCAAAGTAATAACAAAAGAACCATTCTATTTTCATTTAGAATTATCTACTTGGCAATAAATACTAAAAATAGTATGAAATACACCATTTTTTAAAACTGCGGTGGCCTAATAATTATGGCCAAGAGTGTATGTAACTAGTTTATATGCACCGTCAAAAATAATTGTATTATTTGTTTTTAATATCTTATAAGTACTTTATGATTAAAAAATTACTCTCCTTTTTTTCTGTTTTTTTTTTTTTTTTTTTTTTTTTTACTGCTATTGGAAAGGACGAGTATATAGCTGATAGATAATTAGTGATTCTTCTTCTTCTATGTACCCTGTCCCTTCAGGACGTAGGCGACCATGGCTTTCCACGCTTCTCTATTCCTGGTGGCTCTGAGCACGCCTTTTCTTGTTACACCATGCAATCTTCGTTCCGTCATCCACCTGATTAGGTCCTTCAAATATGTTATCCGCTGCTTTCCCCTGTCTCTTTTTCCCTCTATCTGGCCTGTTAGTATCAGATTCTCCAAGCCCTCCTTCCTCATTGCGTGTCCCAGGAACTTCAGCTGTCTCTTCCTAATGCTCAGTATTAATTTCCTTTTTGTTTCCATCATTTCCAAAACCTCATCATTGCTCACATGCTCGATCCATGATATTCGCAGCATCCTTCTGAAGAACCACATTTCAGTTGCTTCAAGATTTTCCTTCATCTTTGATGGTATTGTCCAGCATTCATTGCCATATTGAAGGGTTTGCGAAAACATTCACACAGAAGCTTCTTTCACAAAGTAGCAGTCCTTGGGAAGAAGCTTTCGGAGTGGAACGCTCTTCTTGCCAAAAACATAAGCAGATGAGGATGAGGGTTATTCAGATTTGTAGATGTGACAGAGAAAGTCTGCCAGCAAAGGAATTACTATAATATTCATAGCTGATTCTATTAATTGACGGCTTAAGTGTTTTAATGAATATTGCCTCGAGAATCTAAAGTTTGTTTTTGTTGTTTTCTTGGTGTAGGATGTTGTGTTATCGATCATTATTTTTTATATTGTGAAAGTAGACAGCAATGTTGTTGGACGAATGAATACTGTAGTAATGTTCTAAAATGTTTGTAAAAAGAACAGTTTTTTTATGCTTTAACGCGTGCATGGCCATGACATTACAACATATAAAAAATTCCATTTTAGATAATTTTCACGTTCTAATGAACGCTAAGCAATTTGTCAACCGTTACATTTGAAGCAGAAAAAAATTTACAGTCATTTTTAGCAACACCGTTTTGCGGTTATTTTTGTTACCATAATTCACACTCCTGAAGGTGATTTCGGAAAGAGATTGAAAGTACTTGGATACATTGAAAAATGAATGATAATAACATCTGTCAAAGTTACAGCTCGTTTCTGACATCTTTCAATTATAATACGCAAAAGATTATACGTGAGAATGAACGGATTTTATTAAAAAAATAAGCAGACATAATGTTTGCAATTTATTTAATCTGACATGTCTAAGAGAAAATTTGCTGCCTAAATAGATAAATTTTAATACACACACACAAACATACACACACACACACACATATCTAAACTTATTTATAAATGGAACTTTGTCTGTGTGTGTGTGTGTGTGTGTGTGTGTGTGTGTGTGTGTGTGTGTGTGTGTGTATCTGTTACCTATAGACTCCGAAATGGCTGAAGCGATTTTCTTGAAAATTTGCACAGTTGTACTATAAGCGTCTGCGAGTGTTCTTAGCTAGGTTTTGTGTCGAGGTACACCCGATAAATATCTAAAATCGATAATCGAAAAAATTGGGTCATAGAAGTAGTGGTCCGATTTTAATCAAATTTGATACACTCATAGACAAACACATAAGAAACGATATTCAGAAGTTTCAAGATTGCAGTTCTTACAATAGTACAGAAAATCGATAATATATATATAAGGCAAGATGTTTTTGTGTGTGTGACTGTTTATCTGTCTGTATGTCTGTATTTTTTCAGCCCTTTTATTTTAGTTTTTGTTTCGGCTTTCGCTCTAAGTAGATATAATTGTAGTTCTTATTCTCAGCCATGATACCATTTACTCAGAGGACTTATTTAGCCTTCAAAATTCAGTTTACGACGAAATAAATTATTTGATATCGATACCAGGAAATCAAAATTTGACTTACATCCATTCATTTTTCTTCCAGTCTACGGTTTCGCTTTAACTGGAAACAACTATTGCTTTTTAGTCTTTCGTGCCAACGTCCAATATATAATGTAATATATGTAATGTAATATATTATGTCAGGATTTAAAGGTGATTTTATTGAGTGTTGGTTGTTTAGATTTGATGTACATGGCCTCCAATATCTGCAGGTTCCTTTTACTGTGTGTATGAGTAAGGATCACCGTATATATTACATTGCATTTGACTACATGGTTTGTTGTCATTTCGCGCTATCACGCGGTGTGACGTCATAAAACCGCATTGCAGATTTAAGAACTGCGTTTGTTATTTTTGGTAACTATTGCCGTTGCCAAGCGGAGTTTTATGTCAACACAAAATAATATCGTCGGTGATGGTGGATGTTATTGTATTTCAGTCTAAATAACCTCTCTGAAGATGGCTCATGTGGGCCGAAAGCTTAGAAGCAAATCAATAAATAATTATCCAAATGTTGGAGAATTTTGTTTTTATTTTCAACTGAAATTAAAGTCAAAATACGACGTTTAGAACGGCGCATGAATAAACATAATATACATTCATGTCTCTTATATTTAACAGCATATGTATAGAACAAAAAAAAATATATATATAATCATTATGGCCGGTAGTCTATATATATATATATATATATATATATATATATATACTAGCGGCCACCCCAGTGTTTAAAAACATTATGTATTTCATACTAGTTTTTAGTATTCATTAAATAGAATTGTTCATTTGTTAATACTGCACAATAACATGTGCATCAAATGAATTTATAAATATTTAATAATTACCTATATGGCAGTTTTAATAATTACCTATATGGCAGTTTTATCAATAATTACCTATATGGTAGTTTTATCAATAATTACCTATATGGTAGTGTTATCAATAATTACCTATATGTTAGTTTTATTAATAATTACCTATATGGTAGTTTTATCAATAAAAGAATGAAGAACATTTAAGTTGTTTCGGACGAGTTCATCTTTGCTTGCAAACATTCGAAATGTGATAATAACTAAAGAACCATTCTATTTTCATTTAGAATTATCCACTAAAATAGTATGAAATACATGATTTCTTTAATATATATATATATATATATATATATATATATATATATATATATATATATATATATATATCCAAGTGAATAAAGAACGAAGAAATCGCTAACAACATTCAAAACATTCATTTGAAACAGTGGTCAATATAGAAATAGAGTAATGAATATTTATTATAAGTTATAGTTTAAAACATGTACAAATTATAATTTATTACAAAAGTGTACATTTTGCGCTGACTCGGTCCGAATCCTTTTAACTAATGTTCATGAGCTTAGCTCTTTCTTTTTTTTTATAATCATTTCTCCTTCCACGTAGATCCGCGGTGGGTTTTTCGACACGAGTATCGTTATAAGTTTGTCTTTATATATATATATACATATATATATATATATATATATATATATATATATATATATATATATTAGAGAGAGTGGAAAAGCTATATGTGTGCGTGTATGTTTATATATATATATATATATATATATATATATATACGTGCGTGTTTGTGTGTGTGTGCGTGTGCAGCATATATATATATATACACACACACACACACACACACACACACACACACAAACACACACATATGCAAGGAATTCAACTGGAATTCCTTGCATTCACTTACGAAAAAAAGTAACCTTGGGAAAGGAATTAATCCGTCTCTTCCCTCCAGTTATGAGTTAAATAACAGGACAAATTGGGTTCTATAGCTTTGGTTGGCAACCAGTATACTGCAGAAAGCAATGGCAACCTACTGCGGGATAATCTTCTGCCCAGTCAGTCATGTCTAGCAAGAGACATGATCGCTCAAAGCGTGTATCACGTATGCACTTCACTGACTAACTGATCTATATGTGTGCGAGTGTGTTTGTGTATCTCTATGAAAGAGAAAAGAGAGAGAGAGAGAGGTAAAGTGTATAAACTATTTATCTACGAGTTTGCCTCTTTATAGTAGACCTTTTCTGAACGGAATGAAGGACAAACCTGTATGTGAGGTAAGTACAATTTAACATATAAACCCACAGATTATAGATAGATAGATAGATAGATAGATAGATAGATAGATAGATAGATAGATAGATAGATAGATAGATAGATGCAGTTCTCAGATCAAGTAACTGTATTGGTTTAACTAATGAAAGTAGAACTTAATGTGAATGTAACGCGATAGTGGGGAAGCAAGGTCTTTTTGGTGATTAATGATGTTAATGGGGAGAACATAGAACATATCGGAGATGAAAGAAAATAATGAGAAAGAAACAAAATAGTGTTGAAGAAAGTACAACATAATAATAGCAATGGTGCTGCTAATATTAGCCGTTTTCTTAAAGGAATAATTCAGCTTTCATTTACCGAGCAGCAAGTTACTGTTCTTGGTTGAAATTCATAAAATCTTTTTTCTTAAAACAATTTTTCAGGAAAATAGGTTTCTCAAGTCCAACAACTATTACCGCATTTTTTAGTGTCTTTATAGTATATATTGTGATCATACCGAGCAAAGCGAGGGACCGGATGTTTGCACCCTCACGACCAGAAAGAAAATGACCAAAACTCGTTGGTGCGCATCCGGCTCGACGCAGATGTTCCGGTTGAAAACTGAAAATTAATTAAATATTAAATTCCAGTTCGCGAGCCTACGCGAACTTTATTTATCAGCCAATGCTAAGCCCAGAATCAAATACGAGTGTGAATTCCCAAATGATCTGCTGGGATCCACATAGATGAAATAAATAGCCGATACCCCAAAGCATCGCCAGCCAGACAGACCCAGACAGACCGACACAGACAGACTCGAGAGAGACGAGTGTAATTAGAATCTCCCTTGACCGAAGTCAAGCGAATTACTATGATCGCCTCCCTTCCCTCTCATCTTATTCTTCACTGTCTCTAACTACTTACTGACCAAAGGAGCGGATACATCAAAGACATTCTTTACTTACAACGCTCCCACATACCTAAGCATCAATTCTCTTTTCAGCATTTATTGCCATGAATATTTTAACGTCGGTTGGACCAATACTTAAAGGATTACTTTAATTGTAAAAACCTTAATTGATATGTGTCTATATAAAATGTTTCTAAACTCAATTTGCTTTTCTTGATTTATAATATTTATAACTTACAGTGGGCTATCTACAACGAGGCCAAATTCCTTTAATCTGAAACAACATACAACTACCCGCCACCAGAACGGGTAACCCACTATAATATATACGCTACCGGCCATAATTACTGTGCCACCCTAGATTTTTCTTTTAAAGAAATGATGTTTTTCATACTATTTTTTCGTATTTATTGCCAAATTTTTTTTTTTAATCATCTCACCCCAAGCAAGGCATTCCACTGCCACTATTGCGCATGGGGCTACATAGGGGAAGGTAAAGAGAAAGAGTGGTTAGACATAGGGAATGTCAGGAGGAAGGTGACAGATGAGTAAGGATAGCGAGGATGAGGGTTGGGCAGATGGGAAGAGTGTTTGATAGAATGAGAGCAGGTTAGTGTGTTAGGAGGTGTCTATTGACCTTACATTTAAACTCCTGGAGATTGTAGCTGTCGGGGAAGCAATCGTGTGGAAGAGAATTCCACAGTCGGGAAGTGCGAGGAAAGAAACTGTTGGAGTAGAAGTGAAAATAGAATGGTTCTTTTGTTATTATTACTTTGCAAAGTTTTACAAGGCAAGGAAGCCAAGATGAACTCGTCCGAATCACCCTAAATTTTCTTCATTCTTTCATTGATGAAACTTCTATATAGGTAATAATTAAATATTTATAAATTAATTTGATGCACATCTTATTGTGCAGTATTAACAAAAGAACATTTCTATTTTCATTTACAATTATTCACTTGGCAATAAATACTAAAAACCAGTATGAAATACATCATTTTTTAAAACACTGGGGTGGCCTAATAATTATGACCGATAGTGTACATATCGATAAAGAAAATCGAAAAAAATTGTACATGTTCTAAACTATAACGTACAATTTTTTCGATTTCCTTTTTTGTTTTCCCTTCTTTTCTATCCTCTTTACCGCGTACAATTTTCCAAAAATAAAGGGGAAGTGAGATTTTTAATCTTCTTTTTAAAAAATTACGTTTAGTACCATCATTATTAACTACCTGATGAGACACTGTTTTTTCGATGTCGAAACAAAATGTACACTTTTTTAGTAAATTATAATTTGTACATGTTCTAAACTATAACTTACAATATTTCTATATTGAGCACTGTTTTAAATTAATGTTTTAAACATTATATATATTAGATTTGGTAAAAAATGGTTACTTATTAAGTTTATAAATCCCTAAAATGCATACACTGCTGTCCTCAAGGACGAGACAGTGCACAGTGTTCAAAAGCATTGATTGAATCCAGTGACTTGACCCAAATAGTTGTGAGTTTAATACCAGGCAACAGCAGAGGTGAATAAAAAAAAAAACTTGTTGAGTTAAGGGGAGATAACTGATAGGGAAACATCTGGGAGAGGCGTAGCATGTGGAACTAGATCAGTCTATCCTAAATAGGAACAAAATATAAGTTTCGGTTTGAAATTCCAATCGTTTGAAGAAGGTTGTATCGTACTGCAACCATCTTGCATGCATATAGCAGCAAAAATGTTGACAACAGTGCTAATAATATTTATTTGTTTAATCTATTTTGTAATAATCTTTTGTATATATATATATATATATATATATATATATATATAGGAAAGTTTTGTAATTTGCTTGAATAATTGTTTATATTAGGTGTATGGTTAGGTCTTGAAGGCTATCCCAATGCGTTTGCTAAAATAAAGAAAGGTAAAGGTGTTGGGTATTGCCTATTCAGTAATATTCAGTAATATTTCGAGATCAAAATCTTCAGAATGGTAGGAGAGCTTGTCTTCGCGTCTGTCCTGGACTGTGTTCGTTGAAAGGCACGGTCGAGGTAAAACGCAAAAACAAGCTCTCCTACCATTCTTAAGATGAGATTTTGATCTCAAAATATTAATGAATAATAAATAAGTAACACCCAACACCTTCTTCACCTTACTTTATTTTACCAAAAACATTGTGATAGCCTTCAAGACCTAACCACATATATATATATATATATATATATATATATATATATATATATATATATATATATATATAATATTTTTTCTGTCTATATATATTTATATGTGCAAGTGGAACCCTACCGTCAAAAATAACAGCAAAATGTTTCTATCGATATGCCGTCTAAAAATGACGGTGACACACATATTGAGGTACCAACTATATATATATTACAGAAACGTGAAAGAACACGTAGATTAAAACCCACTGTTCAAGCATTTACTTTTATAAAGAGTGCTTGATACAGAGCAGAGTTTAATATTGTAATTTTGTTATTAAAATGTTTTATAAAAGTATATCAGTATACAAAAATGAAACTTTTTGTGTAGTGATATTATGCATTTAAAAACCATTGTAATAACAAAATTACAATATATATATATATATATATCAATTGTTATTATGATAATAATGGCACACTGCCATTTTTATTATAATAATAAAATTATTATATATCTATGCCCTACTTTTTAAAGTAAATATCTAACTGTGGAATATACTTCCATTAGTAACCATTAAGAATTTCATAAAAACTCATTTAAACAACAGCAAACAGATATCGCAAGTTATCACTGAGTACCACTATTGAGTTTTCCTTCATAATATATATTGTTAAATATAATAGACAACGAATGTCTATTGCTTTTTCTCCCTGAAATTAAAGGCAAAATACGATATTTAGAACATGATGATATATATATATATATATATATATATATATATATATATATATATATATATATATATATATATATATATATATATATATATATATATATATATATATTGGGCGCGTATAATGATATGCGCAAAAGTCTGCGTACTTTCACCGAACGCCCATAGCCCAGGGGTAGAGTCGCCGACTAACGCCATTTCGGTCGGGTTTCAATCCCGCGTAAGAAGGCAATCTTAGTCTAACCGTGCGAATGAGCTGTGATACGGCGAAGCAGATCTGTCTGCGGATGACTATATATATATGTATATTTACATTGTTAAATATAACAGGCAATGAATGTCTATTATCATGTTCTAAACATCGTATTTTGGCTTTAATTTCAGGGAGAAAAAGCAATAGACATTCGTTGTCTGTTATATTTAACAATATATATATATATATATATATATATATATATATATATATATATGAGAGAGAGCGGGTAAGTGGTTAGAACATTAGAGTGCAGTCCATGTCACCCGGAGGCGAATGGTCGATTTCTTGATCGGTCTGGCAAGGCGATCCCAACATGCAACACCACTGGAAAGAGCCTGAGTTGACTGAAGTCATGTAAGTGAAAATGAGTCGACAGTATTTTCCGAGGGCCGTTTAATGGCTGTGCGAGACACGAAGTCACATGTCACCGTAACCGAACTTTTTATTATACCTGATGATTACTTTTTAATCTTTTAGTCGTTGTAGTCTGGCATGTCAACATATTCATTATGTCACTATTTAATCGTCCAGTTACGTGTCCTGATCATTTTAGTCGTTGCAGCTGGTGAAAGTCCTCAATTTGTTTGTTTCTGTTGTTCTTTGTTTGTGAGCGTTTAGCGCCAATACATAATATTTAATTGCTGTGCGGATGAATTAAGATAGTTGAGAAGTAAAAAAAAGGACGCCGTGGAGATGAATAAAGATAGTATGGAAGAAAGCAAAACATTGGAAACAGGAAAGTAGAATATAGTCTGAATGGCGTAGAAGAAAAAATAGTTTGAATGAATGAAAATAGTGTAGAAGTAGAATATAGTAGGGAATGCAAATCAATGGTGTGAAAGAAAGAAAAGAAAAGAAAAGGAAGGAAGAACCGTGGTGCGGACGAATGAGACTTCAGTCAGTTAAGTGCCATACGTGAAACACGCTTGGGCGATCATGTGTCGAAAGAGACATGACTGACTAGGCAGAAGATTATCCCGCAGTAGGTTGCCATTGCTTTCTGCGGTAGACTGGTTGCCGACCAAGGCTATAGAATCTAATCTGTCCTGTTATCTGTCTCATAGCTAGCGGGAGAAGAGATATATTATATTATTACGTAGTAATTAATGGGGGATCATTTTATTACTTCATAACAATAGAAAATCGAACCCCCACTTTATGATTCCATTTATTATATTCAGTCAGTCAGTTAAGTGCCATACGTGAAACACGCTTGGGCGATCATGTCTCGAAAGAGACATGACTGACTGGGCAGAAGATTATCCCGCAGTAGGTTGCCATTGCTTTCTGCGGTAGACTGGTTGCCAGCCAAGGCTATAGAACCCAATCTGTCCTGTTATTTAACCCATAACTGGAAGGAAGAGACGGATTAATACCTTTCCCAAGGGTATTTGCGCGTAAGTGAATGCAAGGTATTCAACTAGAATTTGAACTCGGCTCCCTGATTTCCCGTTCCGAACCGATATCCGCTGCACCACAACGCACATCCATGTAAATATCAAATACTTCAAATATCTCGGTTTATGTATTGGTTATAACAGGTTAAGTACAAGAAAATGGGAAATCAATAAAATGTAAACGCAAATTCTACTCCATCAGCTTCTTTTCTCGCACTTCCCGCCTGTGGAATTCCCTTCCGTTTACTTGCTTCCCGACAGCTACAATCTCCAAGAATTTAAATGTAAAGTCAATAGTCATCTCTTATCTCAGTAACCTGCATACTCTCTCTCATGCTGCTTTCTACGTTCACCCCACTCTCATCAGTATTCTCATCCTTCTCTTACCCACTTCCTGACACCCCCCATGGCCTGTCACTCTTTCTCATAACTTTTCTTCTATGTAACCCCTGCAAATGCCTTGATTGGGGCGATATGATTATAAAAAATATATATCAACACCTCTATGGGTTATTTAATGCTTAAATCTAAATATGAAATTCAAACTTTATAATTAATTCAATTGAATGACATTATTTCATGACTAAATTATAATTACTTACTGCTTTGGATTTCGAATGAAGAACCATACAAAATAATGAACAACAAAACAGATATTTGAGATAGAAAAATAGGTTATATTAAACGTAAAGATAGAAACTAGAACGTAGGTTAGTAATCCAGGAATACGATTAGTAAGGAATATATATATATACAAGTCTTTGAAGTGAAGCCGTGCTGGAAATAGTATATCCGTATAATATTATTCGGGCTGAGTGGAGCACAGAGCTACTATAACTACTGAGGCGGTATTATCTGAATTATTTTTTACCTTACTGGTAGTAACCGTGTGTTTGGGATGGGATCAACTTTATTTTAAATGTTCTTAAGAGCAAGTCATTTTTTGCTTAATTTTAAATATTCCATGCTTAATTGAACGATTGGTTTTCTTTTTTTTTATTTTTGGCAAAAAATTTCTTTGACTGGTGGATTCTTTTTTTCTCTTTTTCTTTTTCTTTTTTTGGCCCTCTGTTAGATTATTTGTTTCTTTTTTTTTTCCGGCTGTATTTTAGTTATCTTCCTAATCTTTTGGTCTACAGGTCACACACTAGCTATTCAGTTGACTATCCCACTCCCGATTCGCTATCACTTGAACTGACCAAAAAGTTAAAAAGAATTATTTTTTACCTTAGTGATAGTAACCATGTGTTTGGGATGGGATCAAATTTGTTTTACATATTCTTAAAAGTAAGTCATTTTTTCCTTAATTTTAAACTTTTCATGCTTAATTGAACGATTGATTTTCTTTTTTTTTTTTTTTTTTTTGGCAGAGATTTCTTTGACTGGTGGACTTAGCAATTCACTACCCTATGTTTTTTTGTTTTTTTTTTAATTGGAGTAGATAGACCAAACTATCCTCCGGTTCCCACTCCACCCACGTCTATTGAACAGGTTAAGAGGCCCATTCCTTGTCCCCTGTTTAGGATGTGGTTTCCGGCTTTCTCTTTTCTCTCCTCAGAGCTCAGTATTGGTGCTTCCGTGATTTTCTTGCGATGCGCTGGGCTGGTGGCAACGTCTCATCAGTGTGGGGGTACGGGGTAGGTAGTTTCCTGGTTGCTGCTTCCGACTGGTAGTTAGGAGCCCTAATTCTTGCGTAGCGTCAAGAGCGGCTGCTCTGATCAACAATTGCATAATATCAGGGTTCTTGTAGTGCCATGTCGCGCATGGATAGGTGTCCCTGCAAGCGCAACCCCGAGGCCACACTTTAATGCAGTCCGAGCCAGTTCCCATCCCAGCGCATATCGTGGATAATGAGCGCTTGCATCCTCTACTCAAGGTCCCCCACTACCAACAAATTTTAACCTGAAAAACGGAATCAGAAAAAGCCCTAAACCAGTCAAACTCAAATCACCAAATTCTCTTAACATTTCTTTTACTAACATCCGGGGAATTCGTACTAACTTTTGTATCGTAGAAGCTTTTCTCCACGAAAAGTCCCCTGACATCCTAGCACTCTGTGAAACTAACCTCAACTCATCAATTCCTTCCTCTGACTTCTCGATCCCTGGTTATCTTCCCCTCTTAAGGAAGGATTCCACTGTCCACATGCATGAGCTGGGGGTCTACGTTAGTGAACACCTCCCTGTAGCTAGGGTGACATCACTCGAATCCACTGCCCACCAATATATATGTCTCCGTCTGTCACTTCTCAGTTCGGTTAGCTACCTTTTCTTCCTTTACCGTTCCCCATCTTCTTCCGACTGCTCCCTTCTAGACAGCATTTCTGACAATATAGATAAGGCTACTTCCTACCACCTATTCGCTCACATATTTGTGTTCGGAGATCTTAACGCCCATCATGCTGAGTGACTTAAAGACTCTGTTACTGCTTCAACAGGCATCCACGCCATGAACTTTGCTATTTCCCAATCCCTTACGCAAGTAGTGGACTTCCCCACACGCTTTCCAAGCACTCTCACTGGACACGCCTCTCTACTAGATATATGCTTTACCTCTGCCAGGTCTCGCAGCTTTGCCCTCTCGGCAACACCGACCATGCTGTTGTCTCTCTTAATATTTGTCTCCACTCTCACTCCCCCCAGGAGCCTCCTACTTATAGGACTTTCTACTGCTACCAAAGAGCTGACTGGGACGCCTTCCGCAACTTCCTTTGCGACTTCCCTTGGGGAAAAGTGTTCGATCTCCCAATTGATGACTGTGCCTCTGAGATTTCGTCCTGGGTGAAAGCTGGCATTGATGCCTTCATACCTACCAGGAAGTTTCGTCTCAGACCTCATTCCTACCCTTGGTTCTCTCCTGCCTGTTCGGCCGCCATTGCTCACAGGAATCACTACTTTCGACTATTTCGGTGACAGTCATCTGACCACAGTAGGCGCCTATTCACGTCTGTTCGTAATGAGTGCAAGAGAATCCTGAATGACGCCAAGCGGTTGTTTGCTAAGAGAATGAGACAGCGCATAGCCTACCGCAAGTTCGGATGCAAAGACTATTAGCAGTTATGCAAACGGGTTCTCATCCAACTCCACATTTGACTCATCTGGAGTACCCTCACCCGACTTCCCTATTAGAACTGAGGCTAAACTGTACGATATATACATTACCCGGACAGTAGTATCCCGTGTAATATCAAAACCTGACCCCCATAAGGCGAGCGGTGGTGATGGAATCCCGGTGATTGTCCTTAAGAAATGTGCCCCTGAACTCTCCTCTGTCCTCTCTAAACTGTATAACTACTGACTCTCTGCTTCCTGTTTTCCTGCATGCTGGAAGTCCTCTTCTGTCGTTCCTGTATTTAAGAACTCTGGTGAACCTTCGGACCCATCCAGCTATCGCCCTATCAGCCTTCTATCAATTTTTGGGAAGGTGTTGAGGCCATTATTAATGCTGAAATAGTTCAGCATCTTACTGCCCATAAACTCTTCTCCGGCAGTATGGCTTCCGCTTTGCCAGTTCACGGTCGACATGCTAACGACCATTACGGAGTACATGTTCCAGGTTCTTGGGGAGTCCGGCAAGGCACGTGCTGTTGCTCTGGATATCTCCAAGGCTTTTGACAGCGTTTGGCACGCTGGCCTTCTATGCAAGCTACGGGGTTACGATATTACCGGACGATTGCATGATCTGATCCAATCTTTCCTACATAACCGCGTAATGAAGGTCGTCCTAAATGGGCATGCCTCCACACCCTACTGTACAAACGCTAGTGTCCCTCAGGGCTCTATCCAAGTCCCGACGGACGCTCTTCCTTATTTTCATAAATGACCTCCCAGACGAGATCAAGAGCCAAGTAGACATCTACGCAGATGACATTACAATTTACTCCCGCATCAGTAAGAAACCCGGCGTGGCGGAAAAACATAATCTCGCTGCTGATCTTGAGAGTGATCTACATTCTGTGGTGAACTGGGGTAAGAATTGGCTTGTAAAATTCAGTGCGTCTAAGACCAAGCTAATGTCTGTCAATCATCACAGGCTACCTCTCCTGCCTCCCATAAGCATGGACTCATTGAGTATCCCCGAAAGCAATACACTGCGCTTCCTCGGCTTTACCCTCTCTTCTGATCTCAAATGGAACCACTACATTGAGTCAATAGCTAAATCCACTGCTATGAAGGTTGGGTCACTGTGTCGGGCCAGGATGTTTTCCTCGCCTGAAACCATTCTGCATATATACAAATCAACCATTCGTCCGTGCATGGAGTACTGCTGCCATATCTAGTCAGGTGCCCCCGCTGTTCATCTCGGTGTTCTTGACAGGCTCCAAAGGAGAATCAATAATATGATAGGTATCGACTTGGCGGCTCGACTACAGCCACTTTCCCACCGACGGGATGTGGCTTCCCTTTGTCTATTCCATAAATACTTCCATGGCTTCTGCTCCAACGAGCTTAAGTCACTGGTGCCTCTGCAACAGGTGTTTACTCGTACAACCAGATTGGCAACTGGGTCTCACCCATTCACAGTTAGATCAACCAAATGCAGACGACAATTCTACTCCTGCAGCTTCTTTTCTCGCACTTCCCCCCTGTGGAACTCGCTTCCTTATTCTTGCTTTCCTGACGGCTACAACCTCCAGGAATTTAAATGCAAAGTCAATACTCATCTCTTAACCACTTGACCCTAGTTCTTTCTTCACCACCCTGTATATACTTTCCTTTCTTTCCACCTCTGCAACTGTCATCACACCTGTATTTCCATCCTTCTCTTGCTCCTTTCTCACTGGTTCGTCCTTACTTCACTCTCCTCTAATCTTTTTACTCTTATGTAGCCCCCTGCACATCAGTGGCGTTACCGCCTTGCTCGGAGTGATATGATTAAAAAAAATAAATAAATAAACTTCAGTCTCTTTCGGTAACTTACGGACCTCTTACGGTACTCGTACTGTAACTCTAACGGATCGATATCAATCCACCCCACCACTGGAGCAAAATATGGCACAAGGTCATTTTAGAGTGGGTGATCCGGGCCATATAGCCCAGCCAAAAATACCTGTCTGACTTTACCCCGTCGTGTCTCTACCCTTCGGCATAGCCATGACTGGGTTAATGCTCTTTGCCCAAAGGCAGAGAACCGACAGTGTCAAGTCCATTGATAAACTCGGACGGATCTGATGTATCTCACTAGAGCAGGAGTATATGTATACTCAAGTAGAGTCTATTATCATAGAAAAAGGGAAGATCCCACAACACTTACCTGCATTTTTGTCTTTTTAACTAAATAATCTTACAAAATCAATCGAAAAGTAAAAACTTGTTTCTCCTTACTAGAAATGAGATTAAATCATAGAACTTTTTTATTTTTATTATTTGACAATTTATGCCATGTCTTCAGTGTTACTATAAATGAATTTGATTCTCAAAAAAAAAATTTGATTCTCGTTTTATAAAATATATTGTTGTATTTTTTCTATGAAATTTATCTTTTCTTTGATTTTAGTTTGGAGCCTCACTATTTGCCCATAGGTGGACCCCTAACAGGTGCTATCACTAGGGAGTCAGGGTGGATCTGAGAACAGCAGCAATTGAGAGGTAGTTCCACGCTCCCCAAAATTTCCAATCTCTCAATCAGAGGCCCTGCTGCCAGATGTAGTTTATCGTCATACCAGGACGGGCATAGTTTTGTATAAAAAATCTAGCAGAGAAGAAACTAATAATAAAATGTATAGAGTAGGTAAGAAGCATTATAGAAAAGGAATATAGACTATAGAAAAAAGAAATACAGATTATAGAGCAAGAGGATATAGGTTATAGAAAAAGAAATATACAGTGGGAAATAGTAGAGGAAATGGAAATAGAACAAGGTGAAGACGAGAAAGAAGATTAAGAAGAGGAGGAAGAGGAGGAGAATGGGAAGAAGAAGAAGAAGAAGAAGAAGAAAGGGTAAGAGAAAAATGTAATTAGAAGATATAATCAACAAAAAATGCGGTTCTACAGAAGGATGCTGAGAATACCATGGACTGAACATGTGAGCAATGAGAGAATGGAAACGAAAAGGAAATTTACACTTAACAGAAAGAGACAGCTGAAGTTTCTGGGACACGCAATGAGGAAGACGGGCTTGGAGAATCTGATAATCACAGGACGGATGAGAGAAAGAGAGACGAGGAAAATATTGCGACATACTTTTTAGGCTTAAACAAATGGAAAGAAGAGCAGGATTTATGAGAGAAAAAAAGGACAACATATTATAAGAGCAAGTGATGGAAGAGGTGGAGGGCCATGATTGCCTATGTCCTGAAAGGACACGGCACATAAAAGAACAAGAAAGTTCTAGTCGACGAAAAAAGATAGGAGTGATCTAGGCAAAAGAAAATCAACAAGGGACTGAAATGTTTTTCATTGTTGGTGTTCACTGACTTCTTTGGCTTTTGGGAAGTGAAGTAGGTGGGTCTGGCAAGAAGAACGTGAGCGTCAAGTTACCTCCTACTACTACTCACCACTTTTGCCTCCGTTAAGCGCGGGTTAAATCTACATACACTGCTCACCCACCCCATCTCTCTCCCTTCGGTGTACTGAATAGGGACACAATCGGCACAAATGCCCTTTTCTCGGCATTCGAATAAAAGACGAAAATGGCGGCGAGAGAAAAGATGAAGAGGAGAAGGAAAAGGTCAGAGAGTAAGAGAAAAGGAAGTTAAAAAAATCTAATGAAACACTGGAAGAAGAAGAAGAAGAAGAAGAAGAAGAAGAAGAAGAAGAAGAAGAGGGGAGGATGAATTTAAAAATAAAATACAGAAGAAGAAAGAGGAGGAAAAATTAAAAGAAAGAAAGAAGTCGTTGAGAGAGAAGACGAAGGAGAAGAACAGGGAAGATGGGGTTAAAATAAAATACAGAAGGAAGAAGTAGAAAGAAAGAAAGAAAGAAAGAAAGAAAGAAAGAAAATGATGGTGAGAGAGAATACAAAGAAAAAGAAGGAAAAGAACAGGGCGAGTATGCGGCTGAAAATCAAATGCAGAAGAAAGAAAGAAAGAAAGAAAGACGAAAGTATCGATGAGAGAGAAGATGAAGGAGAAAAAGGAAATGAAAAAGAGAAAGAAGAAGAAGAAGAGTAGGAGTAGAAGGATGCAGTTAAAAATCAAATACACGAGGAAGAGGTGAAAGAAAGAAAGAAAGAAAGAAAGAAAGAAAGAAAACGGGAGAAATGAAAAGGTGAATAAAACTTGAGTGGAAATGAGAGAAAATGTAATTGCCAAAAAAAAAATTGAAAATACTGTAAAAATGTTAAAATGATTTTTAATAAAAAAAAAATGAATAAAAGACATTATAAAGAAGCAGCAAAAAGCAGAAAACGCCAAAATCTGACTCCTGAACTTCGAGAAAGTTATTAACCGTGGGATCCCGAATTTTAAGAGATGTTAAAATAATAAAATGGCGTCGGTAATAGACACCAACGTAAAGCTAAAGAAAATGCAGGCGGCGTATCTTTTCGATTTCACTTGTGGATTAGAACTACTGCAAGAATTTGTTTAGGGATTTGAGAGCCATAGCCTTCCCAAACAAATAAAAGAAAAGAAAAGCAAGGCTAACTGACACTGAGTCACGTCCTAAACAATGGCGAAAAAAAATCCTTGACATATTCCTTGCCTACTTTGCTTGGCTGTCAGTCTGTCTGTCGTCTGTAGAAACAAGATGTGAAAACTTGACTTTTTTCTAGAGGAATGACTTATTCCTTCGTTCTCTCTTCAAGTTTTCTATCCCGTTTTGACTTTTACAGAAGTTTACCGGCATACGCAAATACTTACAAAATATTTGCATACATACAAACGCCTACAAAAAAAAAAGGCGCATGCTGTAGAGCCTTGGTTCCCAACCAGGGGTCAATGAAAGAATTTCAAGGGACCCAAAAAATTCTAATTTTAAAACAACTACAAAAGTCCCATTGAGAAATATAGAGTAAAATACTTATTTTTTTTTAAATAAATAAAAAGTTTCATTCACTTCTGTTTTGGGATTTTTTAGTGTTTTTTTTTTTGTTTTTTTTTTTCATACATGTGTTTAATTTATACAGTTTTTATGATTTTTTATTCATACATTCGCTCGTAAACTAAAAAATAAAGCCAGTTTTATAAAGATAGATTTTGTGTACAATCTTCTTTTATGTACCTTGTCCCTTCAGGACGTAGGCGATCATGGCCTTCCACGTCTCTCTATCCCTAGTGGCTCTTAGCACGCTTTCTCCTGTAACGTCTCTCAGCCCCCGTTCTGTCATCCACCTGCCCAGGCCTTTTAATACCTACAACTATAACATTTTTACTGGGTGTTTCACTTAAAGGAGGACTGAATGAAATGTTTTTTGATTTTATATGAGTAAGTTTAAAGCTTAATCAGAGAGTCCGACAAAGTGAAAGACTGACGCACGCAGTTAATCCCCTCCGACTGTCAATGACATTCAGAAAGTATCAACTACCTCCCCACAAAGGCAGATGCCCGAGGTAAATGCGGAACAAGGCCATTTAAGTGGGAACACCGAGCCCGTAAACTCGGACAAAAATTCTTGTCTGCTTTCCCTAGACAAGACTTTACCCTTGCGCGGAGCTCAGTCTGGGTTCCTCTCAGCCCGAAGGCAGGGAGTCCGACAAAGTGAACGACTGACGCACGCAGTCAACCCCCTCAGAATGATAATGACATTCTGAATTTCCGACTGCTATTATTCTTTATTTATATAGTTATTTCGGTTCAAAGACCATTCCATCTTTGAGCGCGCTAGAAGGATGTCAGTTTCTTTACATCAAGTCTTCATCTCTGAGAAGATTGTACAGCATTCATTGCCATAGAGGGGAACGATTATTACTTAACAATTCAGAACTCTTTTATTTACTTTCTTCATTACTTAATACTTTACTCAGTTTTCGGATGGAATTCTTCGCTCTTCCAATGCGTCTTCGGATTTCGTGGTCACATTTGCAATCCTATGTTAAAACACTTCCTCGATAAAAAAAAGAAAACATTTTTGTACATGTTTAATTTTTTTTTAATATCCAATTCGCATGTTTGGCTGTTCCTTTTACTAATACTTATACATTCTGTCTTCTTACAATTGATTGTCTTATGGCAATATCGCGCTGTAACATTAGTTTTCGTACGATCACTGAAGTTAAGCAACGTTGAGCCAACGTTGGCTGGGCACATAACAATACCAGGTGCTGTAAGCTTGGATGCGCTGATTGTGTAACAGATAACAGCTCGGAATTGTAAATCAGACAACTGAGTTTCAATTCCAGACGGTCTCGTTATATTCACTGACGCGCAAATACCCTTAAGAAAGGTAAGAATCCCTCTCGTCACCCCATAACTATGGGTTGATTAGTAAGATTTGCATCGGCAAGAAAATTATGATCTTCCGAAATGCTTACAATCTAAAATATTTTCTAGTTTTAAATAACCTGCATGAAGTTGATAAGATGTAAAAAACAAATCAGTCAATATTACAGTTGACAGTTTGGCTTTTCTTGTCGCTTTCCTTGACTAATTTCTGCAAGACTACCTGTGGGTCTATTCTGTGTCTGCTATCAACACTGCGTCATCTGCATATCTAGCATTGTTAATATTGCCGCTAGTAATAATAAACCCTGGTCGGTCGTCCCTCTCTCTTTTTTTTTTCTTTTTTTTTAAAACAAGAGGTGAGAGAAGAGAAAGACGAACCAATTACAGGAGGTGTCAGAGAAAGGGCAAGAGAAGGATGGGAACACAGGTGTGAAGACAGTTGCGAAGGTAGAGAAAAAAAGAAAAGAACAAGATATACGGGGTGATGTAGAAAAGAGTGGAGTCAAGTGGATAAGAGATGAGAATTGATATTGCATTTAAATTCCTGAAGGTTGTAACCGTCAAGAAAGCAAGTATACGGAAGGGAGTTCCACAGGCGGGAAGTGCGAGAAAAGAAGTTGATGGAATAGAATTGTCGGCTGCATTTGATTGATCTAACCGTAAATAGGTAGGACCTTGCTGCCAGTCAGGTTGCACGAGTAAATTCTTGTGGTGGATGCACCAGTGACCTAAGTTTGTCGGAGCATAAGCCATGAAATTCTCGGGATTGCTTCAATGTAAAGCTGTACCTGTATCTAGAAGTTTGGTATATGCGCAACATGGCTTCTCGGGGAAACTACGATGGTGGATCCGAAAATAACCTCATATTTAATTACGTTTAACTACAATGTAAAAGTTAGAATTGAAATAGAGGCACTACTTTCGGAGCGTCTTATATCCATATAATGATCTCGCCAAAACAGTAATGCTTCTGAATTTATTATTTTGCCCCACGACATCGGATGAAGATTTTGGTGGAATCGCAGTAGAGGTTCTACTTTCGCGGCGTCATATCAAGAGAAGAGTCTCGCTCTAAAGTAATGCCTTCCAATTTATTAAGTTGGCCTACTATGTCAGGAACGGAAGTCGATGTCTTGACAGTAAAGGTTAAATCTTCTTTTTAATAGCCTCCCATCGTCGTCGTCGTCGTTGTCGTTGTTGTTGTTGTCGTTGTTGTCGTCGTCGTTGTTGTTGTTGTTGTTACTACTATTTTTTTTTTCGGTCATTCTTTTTTTTTTTTCGTCATTTTTTTTTTCGGTCATTTTTTTTTCGGTTATTTTTTTTTTCAGTCATTTTTTTTCGGTCATTTTTTTTTCTGTCATTTTTTTTTTCGATCATTTTTTTTTCCACCGGTACATGTCTGAAATAAACTACTAATACAGTGGAAATTACCAAAATCAGCACACAACAATCATACTCACAACAACCTTGATATTGGCTATTTTCGGAGAAGGTTGCGATGAGGAAAACAAAAATAGAATGTTTCTCCTCTGATGGAACTAAAAAATATAAAAGATATAAGAATATAAAAAATATAGAAAAATTAAAAATAAAATTAAAAAATATAAACATATAACACGTTCAAATAAATGAAAAAAATTAAATTTAACATTTAATGGGTTAAACAAATTAAATAATTTAAAAATAACAAGAGTAAAAAGATTTTTAAAAAATGAAATGTCAAGCAAGAAATAAAAATAAAAGAAATTACAAAAAAAAAACAGAAATTAAAAGTTAATTAAAAAAATGAAATTGAAAATTGAAAATTAAAAATTTTAATTCTCTGCACCGACGCTTAAATAAATGAGAGAACTCCAAGGGTTAAAAAAATATCCTGTTCAAGTTACAGTTTGTAATAACTATCCATTCTGTACAGTACGGAACTGTGGCCTGCAGAATAAATCCCCACAAGCTCCATTCTACTTTTTATCTATCTCCTCTGTAGACAGAAAGAGAGTTAATTAGAAGAGAATGAGGTGTGTATTAATGCATCACGTACATTTTCCGATTAGTTCTATCAACCGATAGGTAAAGGTAATGTTTTTGGGATAGGAAATTAAGAATTAAAATCAATCTTCTTCACTTTTACAAAAATTCACAATGACGTGTGAAATTCTTGTTTTTCCCAAATAGAAAACGGATTGACCATGTGCTTAAAGAAAAAGTCTAAACCGGATTTCGCAAGTGGATGTTGAATGGATTTCCTAACCGATGGGAGCGACTTGCATGGCCAAAAGGGACTTTGTGATCCAGTGCGAAAATCTAAAATTACTATAAAAGGCTCCGGTCAGAGTCATTCAGACAGGCAGGGGATGAAAGCAGCAGAGACGACGAGCTAAAATGTAATGGAAGAAGCTTCAAGTGACCCGGACATTTGTCCTCCTTCTCCTTCTTTCTCGTGTGCTGATTTATTTTACTTCTTCTTCTCCATTCAAATACATTCCTACCAAACAAAACTAATACATACGTGTGTACGTACGCATTAACTCTTTCCAACTAATTACTACTACGAACATTTCTTCATTTCTTGATACCCTCAGCCTTCTCATTGAACACGAACTCTACCCTTAACCTCTTAATAATGTTTCTAATTGCACATTAACTCCTACAACTTATGTTATTTTTTCCTTTTCATAAATTTCTATTTTAACATGAAAAATGTATATTTTTATTCTTCCACTATTCCACACATCCACACATTCCAACCAACTTCAACCTTCTGATGAAAACCTTCTGATAATTCTGATGATAATTCTGGATAAAACTTGTAAGCTGTAGAGAGTTTGGTCATGTATGACACAAGGCCGAATTAAATAAACATTAACCAGCGCCCTATAGCTTTATGTTCTATACTTTTCAAACTGTCCTTTTCATTACCTAAAAAGAGTACTTGAAAAGCTATGAGTTAAATAGCAAAAAATACTAGGCTCTCTAGCCTTGGGTAGCAGCCTGTCTAGAAGAAGGCCTATTCAAAACTATTTGACTATAGGAAACCACTCCTTTGTGTTGTTTAAGAAATCATAGGAATTCACAGATAATAAAGAATAACAAGGAAGTCTTGGTTACATATATCCTAAGGTAGTAGAAAAAATAGTTTAAGAGAAAGTCAACTCTTAATTGCTACTTTGTGTAACAGACTCCAACATGAATTCTCCTTTGAACACTGCGATCTTAACCTCTTCAACTCACAGGTCAATCGTTATCTTTCCTTCTCCTTCTCCTCTATCTCATCCTCTCTTACTTTGCAGAACAAACTCCCGAGATGATGCTTCCCAGATTTCTATAACATTGACCTCTTTGACTCTTTAGTCAATCATTATCTATCCTACATATCCTCAGAATCTGCACTTATTTACTCTTCTTAAGTCTACACAACAACGCCATCCATCTTGTACGTGACCTTTTCGGCCTTGTACTGGGTGATGTTGTGCTTTGTGTGTGCAATGGATATCGGCTCGGAATGAGAAATCAGTGAGCCGAGTTCGAATTCCAGTTAAATTCGTTGCATTCACTTACGCGCACATATCCTTGATAAATCCATCTCTTATCTCTCCAGCTAAGGGTTGAAGGGAAGACAGATTGGGTACTATAGCTATGGTTGGCTACCAATCTACTGCAGACAGTAATGGCAAATTACTGCGAGAAAACCTTCTGCCTCGTCAGTCATGGATCGAAAAAGGCATGATCGTCCAAGCGTGTATCACGTACGGCACTTAACTGAAAAAGTCAACAGTTATTTAGGTGACGACGTTGTGAAGAAACATGATTGTCCAACCGTGTATTACGTACGGTACTTAACTGACTGACTCACTGGGTCAACATTTAAAAAAAAAAAATCAGCTGATCTATTTTTTGTCTTGTAAATAATAGCTGAATAAGTCTGGCAAAATGGCGTCTGACAAGAAAATGCGTACGGAGCAGAGGTATGTCATATTTCTCCAAGTAGAAAAAAAACGCATCTATCAAGTCTGTAGACCCTATCGGCTCTTGATAAATGTTTACGAAGAGCAAACAGTGGATATGGGCACAGTAAAGGCGATGGATAATGCGTTTCAGCAGTGGTGACAACAATATGCATTATACGTCACGTTCTTGGTAGTCCTGCACGCCTATTTTCCCACGAATGATGATCGCCTCAAAATGTTCTTAGCTTTGTGGAAAGATAGAGCTTTATAGTTTAAAATTTGCTCTATTTGATGACGTTATTAAATTCACGATATCTGTTGAAATTAGTAAGGGGCATTATTTACAGAGCGTTTCTTGAAAATGCAAAAATTTCATAAAATATGATTTATTATAAATTTATTTTGTCAAATTTGAAACGTGATTGGCAAAGAGAAAATAAGGATTGTGTGTGTGTGTGTGTGTGTGTGTGTGTGTGTGTGTGTGTGTGTGTGTGTGTGTGTGTGTTGCGCATGTGCAGTGACACGACTCAAGCTAATAGAGGTACGTGTGTTCAGTGGTTAAAAGACAAACAGAGGTATGTGGGATATCTCTGCTTGTGATTATTTTGTCGTGACAAAGTGACACTGTGTGATGCTAAGAATATAAAACAGAAATTAAAAAGAAAAGAAAAAATAGGAAAAATAAATGGGGTTAAAAATACAGAAAGAAAGAAAGAAAGAAAGAAAGAAAGAAAGCGATTAATAGATAAAGAAAAAAGAAAGGAGAAGCTATTGTTAAGTAAAGAGAATTATTTCAAAAGAAAGAAAGAAAGAAAGAAAGAAAGAGAGAGAGAGAAAAAGCGGTTGATAGATAAAGAAATATTTTGGGGAACAAAAAAAAGAAAGAAGAAGCGATTTGTAAATAAAAAGAATTACTTTAAAAAAAAAAAAAAAGAAAGAAAGAAAGAAAGACAAAATAAATTTCAAGGCGAACTCAACCAACCTGTAAGCCAAATGCTTTGGTGCTTGGGAAATGCCAACAGGCTGGGTTAAACGAATTCGGTTTTTTCAAAGTACAAGGCGCGATGTTCTTTTAACAATAGCAGAAGCATATAAACTCTCTCTCTCTCTCTCTCTCTCTCTCTCTCTCTCTCTATCTATCTATCTATCTATCTATCTATCTCACACACACACACACACACACACACACATCAACACGCACGCACACACTGAAAAGTTCTCAGGCTTCTCAAAATCTGACCCAATGACCAAATACCATAATTTTCTTGATTCTGTTCTTGGCAGGGGATTTTTCAGCGCTCTATCATCGTATAATGCGCAAAAATCATTCTAGGTTTACGAATAAGTTTAAAATCATCGTTTGAGCATTTTCCCATATACAGCATTTGTTTAGTTAAAATAATTTATGCGAAAATGATAAATAATGTCAGATTATTTTACAATGCTTTTCTTCTTCTTCTTCTTCTTCTTCTTCTTCTTCTTCTTCTGTGTGACATGTCTCTTCAGCCCGTAGGCGAGCATGGTGCTATATACCCACCTGTACACAGGAATGCGATGTTCCTATCTTCCTAAATACGTGGACACTATTGAAATGGAGTAGTAGAGGAGAGTGATTATACTGACTAGCAGTTCATTAGCAGTGTATCTACTTCATGCAGTGTGCGAGTCTTGTATTTGTTGATATACTATTATTTCCAACCTCCGTTTTTTGTGATACTCACGCAGTAACCTTTTAAAGTTACAACACATGGCTTTCCACATCTCGCTATCCCTTGTAGCTCTTAACACCTTTTCTCTTCTTACCCCTCCCAAACCCTGTTCAAGTTGCTCAAGCCCATCAAGTATGTCATGCGTTGCTCTTCCCTGCCTCTCTTCCCTTCTATCTGTTTTATATCAGTTTCTCCTAACCTACTTCCTCATTGCATGTCGCAGAAACTTCAGCTGTCTTTTCCTGGTATTAAGTATAAGTTTTCTTTACGTTTACATCCTATCCAAAACCTCGTCGTTGCTCACATGTTCAGTTCATTGTCCAACATTCGCTGCCATATTGAAAAACAGACACTTTGTTTGGAGTAAGAAAATATAAGTCAGTAGTTCTTCTTCTATGGGCCCTGTCCTTTCAGGACGAAGGCGATCATGGCTTTCCACGTCTCGCTATCCCGGGTGGCTCTTAGCACGCCTTCTCCTGTTACACCATGCAACCCTCGTTCCATCATCCAAATGATTAGGTCCTTCAAATATGTTATCCGCTGCTTTCCCCTGTCTCTTTTTCCCGCTATCTGGCCTGTTAGTAACAGATTCTTCAAGCCCTCTTTTCTCATTGCATGTCCCAGGAACTTCAGCTGTCTCTTCCTGATGCTCAGTATTAATTTCCTTTTTGTTTCCATTGTTTCCAAAACCTCATCATTGCTCACATGCTCGATCCATGATATTCAGTTGCTTCAAGTTTTTCCTTCATCTTTGATGATATTGTCCAACATTCACTGCCATATTGAAGAACTGATATCACACAGCGATCCAGTACTCTCTTCTTTGTTTCTAGGGAAATTGTCCTGTTTCTTAATATTTTACTCAACTTCTGGATTACTTCCTTCGCCATGCCAATTCGTCTTCGGATCTCTGTATTGCACTTTCCGTCTTCTGTTAGAACACTTCCCAGGTATTTAAATTTTTGTACCTGCTTGATTTTAATATCTCCGACCTCTATTTGGCATATTGGGCTGCCTATTTTTCTTTACTGATGGCCATGTATTCGGTTTTCTTGCAGTTTGAAAACGTCCAAATGAAAGATTTACATTTCTCCAGAAGGGTTCATGTGCTTTGCCCTGCTGTAAAGGTTTCGTGGTTTAACAGCAAAGACACACCTGGGTAGAAAATGGTTTACCATATAAAACGAAAGCAAGTTCACAGTCTGCCTAGAAGTTTATTTTCATTATGAAAACTTCCGATAATCTAGACGTGCAGACATTAATTTCACTGCTTAGAAACAAGCAAGTCTACTTATAAAATAAGTAACCTCCTAAGGGTGTGCGTTGTGGTGCAGTGGATATCGTCTTGGAAAGAGAATTCGGGAAGCCGAGTTCGAATTTCAGCTGAGTTCACTTACGCATAAATACCCTTGGGAAAGGTATTAATCCGTCTCTTTCCTCCAGTTATGGGTTAAATAACAGGACAGATTGGGTTCGATAGCCTTGGTTGACAACCAGTCTACCCCAGAAAGTAATGGCAACCTACTACGGGATAAACTTTCTAGACATGATCGCCCATGCGTGTATCACGTATGGCACTTAACTGACTGACTGAACCTTCTAAGTGATTATACTACAAGTTAAACCGAAGAAAAATATCACAATGCCATACAAAATGACAGAGCCTTAGCATTTCTTAATTAATTCCCGTCCACAACTAAAAGTTTCATGCATTTTTACTTAATCATCGGGAAGTCGACAACTGCCTATTTTTTAAGAAAATCGGCGTTTTAAACACACTCGGCAATTAATCAACTCAAGCTAATACATTTATGTATAATTCCTTCCTTTAGCGTTTTGATAATCTATATAAATAAAATATTTACCTGCATTTAGACAATATGAGACCCCGATCAAAATTAACCAGTTCCTTTATTCCTTAGATTGCAGTCCTATTTGTACAAGCCTTTCATGTGAGGCACTCAGATAGCTTCGTCTATTAAGTGATCATTTTGTTTCAATTTGGTCTTGAAATAGGTTTTGTCGTCGCCGTCTTTGTGTACTCTCATATGTATATTTATTAATTCACATAACTATATATATATATATATATATATATATATATATATATATATATATATATATATCAGCATGCATTGTGATTATAGAAGAATCCAAAGGAGTATCCTGTACATACAGTGGTAGGATAACTCTCTAAGAGAGCTCTAAACATATATGCATATAAATACATATGGAGCAAATATAAGAAAAATTAAGACAGACACGTTATTTCATGGTGAATCGGTAGTATGGGCCTATTTCAGGCGAACCATCGTCAGCTTCCGTCTTTATTTAACAAAGGATTTTACACGAATCAATTTATTTAACAAAGGATTTTACACGAATCAATTCGTGTAAAATCCTTTGTTAAATAAAGACGAAAGCTGACAATGGTTCGCCTGAAATAGGCCTATACTTCCGATTCATCATGAAATAACGTGTCTGTCTTAATTTTTCTTATATATATATATATATATATATAGTGTGTGTGTGTGTGTGTGTGTGTGTGTGTGTGTGTGTGTCAGCTGAGTTAATCTATGATCTTTTAACAATATCCTGTCGGCTGATGGGTATGTGCGATAGTAACAAAAAAAATCTTCAAACCATATAATCATTATCAACGTGTATGCTTTTATATACTTCCTGTCTCGTCTATAGTGGGAAGAGTAGCAAATCAACTTATATCCTTGGTCCAACTCTAATTCTTTTTTTCTCTTTTTTTTTTATAATCATTTCACCAAAAGCAAGGCAGGATCGCCACTGGTGCGCAGGGGGTTTCATTGAGAAAAAAAACAAGACACAGGGAATGTCGAAAAAATATTAAGAGGGAGATGGATGGGAATCAAGGAGACAGAAGATGGCAATTGACGTTGTATTTAAACTTTTAGAGATTCTAGCTATCAGGGAAGCAAGTAAACGGAAGTGAGTTCCACAAACGGGAAGTTCGAGAAAAGAAACTATTCGAGTAGAAGTGGCCGTTACACTTAACTATTTTGACAGTAAAAGGGTGGGACCTTCATGCCAATCTAGTAGCACGAGTAAAACATGTGATCGAGGAAGCAGGGGGAAAGCTTGTCAGAGCAGTTGACATAAAAATACTTGTAGA
Source organism: Ascarosepion bandense (assembly GCA_037127315.1). NCBI lineage: Eukaryota > Metazoa > Mollusca > Cephalopoda > Sepiida > Sepiidae > Ascarosepion > Ascarosepion bandense. Next base: position 1,689,588 of record JBBBDQ010001756.1, read on the forward strand.
AAAAACAGAGGAAAGCCACATTCTATCGTTGAGAAAGTGACTGAAAGCGAACTATGTCAGGATCGATTATATTGCAGGTCCTTCTTTAGATTTTGTCGAGAACCTCAAGATAAATAGCGGGAACACACGACCAGATATGGCAGCAGTGTTCAATGAACGGACGAATGGTAGATTTATAAAAGTTTGAAATGAATTCTGACGAGAAAAAAATTTCTGGCCTGTCACAATGATCCAATTTGCCTAGCCATAGATGCAGCTATGGATTCGATGTAGTCATTCTTTTTTAGATCATTTGAGAGAGTGAGGCCAAGGAGGCGCAGTGTGTTGCTCTCTAGGAGACTAGCGTCATCGATTCTTAATATTAACGATTATCCAAGAAAAATCCAAAAGGTATCAGCAATATTATAGGTCTTGACCTGACGGCTCGTCTTCAGTCACTTTCCCACTACCGTAAGGTTGTCTCTCTGTGTCTTTTCTATAAATACTTCCATGGTAATTGTTGTTTAATTCTCCAGTTCTTAATTATTATTAACGATCTTTCTGGCTGCATCAACCTGACATGAATTAGAAAGTCTATAATGAATCCATTGCTAGTAATGCCGATAAAAAAGTTCGCTCACTGTGTGGTACTAGACAATGTTCTTTTCAGAATATATCTTACATATCTAAAGTCTGCCATTCGTTCATGTTTCGAATATTACTGCCACATATGGTCTCTCTGCATATTTAAAGAAAAATTAAATTTTTGAAGATCAAAGTTGACTAAGAAACAAGGAACTGGAAGAGAGTTCCACAAAGGAGAATTGCGATAGAATTAACTGTTAGCATAGATCACTACTGTTGCATCTAATCATTTGAACTGTAAAATGATGAGACCTTGCTGCCAATCTAATACTGTGATTAAATTACAGTTTAGGTACCATACCGCAAAGTTATATCTATTTTGAAAAAATACAAAAAATGTATTAAACCGTCAAAAGAACGGATGTGAGAGAACTGGTCTTCAATCTGTTTTATCTTAAACTTCAGTCAGTTGAGTGCCATACGCGGTGCACGCTTCGAAAGAGACATAACTGACTGTAATTGTTCTGATTAATTTTTTACTTTGGAAATTGTACATTTGGGGGACTAGTGAGGATTTCATAGAGACTCTGAAGTATTGCGGTGGCTGTAGTAAGAATGGTATATAAGAATGTGTTGTTTTGGTGCAAGGAATATTACAGTTTGTTTGGTTCAGGGTTTTTGGCTAGCTAAGTTTAAAATAAGGCAGACTGAAGACTGGCCTGTAGTGAGTCTGCCAATTTGTAGTGGTGACAAATACACTTAAACTGACTCTTTACTATTTTTACTAACTTAAATGCACCAAAGACAACAAACATCAAATACAAAATGGTTTAGTGAAGTTGTTTATAACACTTTAGAGATCTTGGTTGTGTGGTCTAAAGTACTATTGAAAATGTTATGTTAAAAATCTGGTGTTTAGAGTGTGTAAACATCAGTTGATTTGAAGAGGTATTTGTATGCTTGTTAAGAAATTAAACTGTTAGTGGAAATATTGTTTGTAATAGTTTGCTCAACTTAAAGATAAGTTGTCCTGTTTTAATTGGCATTTTCTTCAATATAGTTAATGATATTGAGTGAGTTTAGGAACCTCATCGTGATTGAATTTGTCACTTGATGAGTTGATGTCGAAAAGTAAGTGATTTTAACAAGCTGTCTGATGTTAAAGAAAATCAAAATGAACTTTCCTATAAACATTGGGACTAGTGAGAATTTCATAGAGACTCTGAAGTATTGCGGTGGCTGTAGTAAGAATGGATTATAAAAATCTGTTGTTTTCGTGCAAATAATATGATAGCCTGTTTGGGTCAGTGTTTCTGGCTAGTTAAGTTTAAGATGTGCAGTGTGGTGCAGTGGATATCGACTCGGAACGACAAATCGGGGTACCGAGTTCGAATTCCAGTTGAATTCCTTGCATTCACTTACGCACAAATACCCTTGGGAAAGATAATAATACGGCTATTCCCTCCAATTATGGGTTAAATAATAGAACAGATTGGGCTCTATAGCCTTGGTTGGCAACCAGTCTACTGCAGAAAGCAATGGCAACCTACAGCGGGATAATCTTTTGACCAGTCAGTCATGTCTCTTTCGAGACATGATCGCCCAAATCGTGGATCACGTATGGCTCTTAACTAACTGATTAACATTATGGCGTAGGAAAGTGGCTGAAGCCAAGATGTCAGGTCAGGATCAATAACATTGCATATTATTCTTTGTATTTTATCAAGAATCTCTAAATACATAGAAAGAACAACAAATACAAACACAATTTTCGTCCACTACTCCAAACTGTTCACCTTTTTAAAGTGAAAATAGTCAGTCAGTTAAGTGTCATACTTGAAACACGCTTGGGTGATCATGTCTCGAAATAGACATGATTGACTGGGCAGAAGATTTTCCCGCAGTAGGTTGCCATTGCTTTCTGCGGTAGACTGGTTGCCAACCAAGGCTATAGAACCCAATCTGTCCTGTTATTTAACCCACAACCGGAGGAAAGAGACGGATTAATACATTTCCCAAGGGTATTTGCTCGTAAGTGAATGCAAGGAACTCAACTGGAATTCGAAATCGGCTCCCCAATTTCTCGATCCGAACCGATATCCACCGCACCACAATGCACATCCGCAAAGTTAAAATAACTGCACTAAAAAGACAAAACAAAGTCTCCTGACTATGTACAAACTGCGTTTGATCATTTAGCATGAGAAATTTGCATGCTTATCTTGTGACCGGTGTCAGTTCGCTGTTAACTTTTACTTGACTTATTTCCAGTTTCACAATATGCTCAGCTTAGTATGACCTTTTGTGCCGGATCCATATGAATGCGACAACCTGCATTACTGTCCTGAATGCTCATAAATACTATTCATTTCAGACCGTGCCACCCACGTCTATTGAACAGGTGTAGAGGCTCATCCCATGTTCCCTGTTTAGGACATGGTTTCCGGCTTTTTCTTTTCCAGTCTTTTCACTTTCTTTTCTGTTTATTTTTTTTCAATTGGAGTAGATAGACTGAACTATCGCCCGGTTCACACTCCACCCACGTCTATTGAACAGGTGTAGAGGCTCATCCCTTGTTCCCTGTTTAGAATATGGTTTCCGGCTTTCTCTTTCCCAATCTTTTCATTTTCTTTTCTGTTTATTTTTTTTCAATTGGAGTAGATAGACTGAACTATCGCCCGGTTCACACTCCACCCACGTCTATTGAACAGGTGTAGAGGCTCATCCCATGTTCCCTGTTTAGGACATGGTTTCCGGCTTTTTCTTTTCCAATCTATTCACTCTTACATAGCCCCCTGCACACCACTGGCGTTACCGCGTTACCGCCTTGCTCGGGGTGATATGATTTTTAAAAAAAAGGAATGCTGCTGTCATATCTGGTCAGGCGCCCCTACTGTTCATCTCAGTGTTCTCGACAGGCTCCAGAGGAGAATCTGTAATGTGATTGGTCCCGACCTCGACCTCCAGCTCGACTGCAGCCACTTTCTCACCGGCGGGATGTGGCTTCTCTTTGTCTCTTCTATAAATATTTTCATGGCTTCTGCTCTGACGAACTTCGGTTACTAGTGCCACCTCCACAAAAATTTACTCGGACTGGTAACAAGGTCTCACCCTTTTACAGTTAGATCAACCAAATCCAGGCGACAATTCTATTCCATCAGCTTCTTTTCTCGCGCTTCCAGCCTCTGGAACTCTCTTCCATATACTTGCTTTCCTGACGGCTTTAACCTCCAGGAATTTAAATTCAATGATAATTCCCATCTCTTATCCACTTAACTCCAGCTTTTTCTACATCACCCCGCGTATCTTGTTCTTTTTCTTTTCTCTCTACCTTCGCAACTGTCATCACTCCTGTGTTCACATCTTTCTCTTGCAGTATTATTGCTCCTAACCTGGCGTCTCAGCTTCAGTTACTTTTTCACTGCATTAAAGTTGTGCCTCTTCGGTAAATACTTTCATCGTGATTGTTAGAATGGGCCTTTTGCTATGGTACTTAGGCTTCATGAATTACAACGCAGTACTAGACTAGCAACAAAGAGACATCGTTTCACAGTTGAAATGACTAGATATAACCGTAAGTTCTATGCTAACAGTTTCTTCTATCGCACTTCTCGCTTATGGAATTCTCTTCCAGACAAATATGATCTTTAAAAGTTTAATGTCAGTCGTTTTCTACTGCCTTCCTGATCACTCTTTTATTGTCCTCGCTCTTATTTTATGTTTCTGTTTTTTAATTCTCTTACACCCAGTAGCCTTTGGGAATTTAGTGCCTTACATTGGTTGAATTCTATTTTTAAAAAAAAAGGAACAAACTACGCACACGCCCAAGCGCCCACACAAAAACACGTACACACACACACACACACACACACACACACACACACACACACACACACACACACACACACAGAGTGTGTGATGTGTAAATTGTCGCTATATTATGTTTTTAATTTCGTGCATATGCGTTGTTTGGTTTTCATTTTGTGGACTGCACAGTATAGTGGGGTCAGCTGGGCACTGTTTGTGAGAAAAGGCCACTATGACACAATTCACTCAGCAAAATATTTGGAAACGCTCTGCTGTACTGTTTGACATTGGTGCCGAAAGCTCATTTCAGAGGTCATGGATTTCAATCTGAGGACAGTGCAGAGGGTGTTGTGTCCCCAAAATATCTACCGAGAGTGATGAAAATGAAACATCAAGTCAACATCATGGCCTTTGGAGTGATCACTAGCGATGGCGACGTTATGCTTCCACCCTTTTCAAGATGCCCGAGACTCAACAAACACGGAGACTGTCCAGAAGAAGTACAGGAGATTCCGAAGTCGTCTGGAGGCTGCGGTTGAGAGCGATGGCGATTTTATTGAATAAATTTAATTTTTAAGTATTTCAAGATATTTTTGTGTAATTTTGGTAAATATATCTTTTAAATATATCTGTGGATCATCGTCGCCAATTTGTTTTGGGGTTGTGGTGGCGAAACTTCGCCCCAAAATTGTAGTGACCGGTTTGGCCGGAAGTAAGACACGGAAAACAAAATGTAGGTTCAAAACAGTGTATTAGTATAACAAGCACATGTGTTAGTAATCAGTAAATAGAAATAATTAAGTCCGAACGGTAAGTTACGATGTTTGTTGCCTGAATCATAGCTGGCTTTAACTGCGTACTGGCTGTCGTCAGTTGCCTACCGGAAGTCACGCAGGTAATTATATATAACAAGAAGAAGAGTCCATTCCTCGTAGGAGGACACCACCATAACAATTTTCATGTTTGCATAATTTAGATGAGTACTTTTCCATCGGCCTCCCCCCCTCTCTCTCTCTCTCTCTCTCTCTATATATATATATATATATATATATATACGAGTATGGATGGAATAATATTCCTTATCCAGAGAAATACTATTCTTAAAAAGTGCCCAGTACAAAATATAGTTAATAATATTTATTCAGAAATTATAACATGGATATGTTATAATATCACTACAAAAGTAGCTATTTTGTTTCGACACTTCTTGTGTGTTGTCAAGTGATGTGACTTATTTCAAATTGAAGGGTTGTAAAAGGTTAAAAATAAGCAAAACCCCTTTAATCAGGGAGGCATTGTTGTATGTACAAGGTGGACTAATCAGAGTAAAGCAACTTCTAATTTGGAGAATATGTGAACAGACTTCAAAATAATTTGGGAGGGGGCATTAGTATTAATATTTGATTAAATTGAGATCAGTATTATTAATTAACTATTAGATCTAAAAGTTTTCTAAGTTTAACAATTTATTAGATTTAGAAAGTTATTCATATATTAAACGAGGAAGAGAAACACGCACATATAAATAAACCTACAAACATCCACACATGGAAAAATAGACGCGTATATTCACATACACTGGCAAACAGACACGTATATAGATTAATATGCCCACGCATATATACATGCACAAATGACAAAATTTTGTTTTTATCGACTTGTCAATTTGTCTGTTAGATTTTAAAGCTCTACTTGGACACAGACTGAATTGCCACATCAGGGCGAATTCGTAACGTGACTAGCTTTGAATGAATGAGGTCGGGGCAGACACAATCATATTTCAATGCATGAACATATAAACATAATTAGATAATACTTACGCAAATACACAAGCTAAAAGCAAAAATGTACACTATTAAAAACTCCACAGATCGTAAAAATATATAACCACATAGATGGAAATACACGAAATGTAGGTGGAAATGGTTACATTTTAAATTGATTTAAATGCTATTTAGTAGAAATAATTAAGGGATAGAATGCAGCAATTTTATAGCTATTTTGTTTGCTAACTTTGCTGTTTTGTTTGCTAAGTTTGCTATTTTGTTTGCTAACTTTGCTATTTTGTTTGCTAACTTTGCTATTTTGTTTGCCAAATTTGCTATTTTGTTTGCTAACTTTGCTATTTTGTTTGCTAACTTTGCTATTTTGTTTGCCAAATTTGCTATTTTATATGCTATTTCGTTTGCTAACTTTAAAGTCATTATTTATTATTAGGGTATTTTGTATTTTGAATTAATTATTTCTTGTTAATTATTATTATTATTCAAATTATTTAGTTGTGGTTACAGGTGCATTCATTCATTCTTCTTCTATGTGCCTTTTCCATTCAGGACATAGGCAATCATGTCCATCCCAATCTTCCTATCCATTGTCGCTCTTAACACACCTTCTCCTGTTATCTCGCTCCAACCCCATTCCGCCATCCATCTATTCAAGTCCTTCAAGTATGTCACGCGTTGCTTTCCATTTCCTCTATCCGTCACGTGAGAATCATATTCTTCAAGCGCTCATTCCTCACTACATATCCGAGAAACTTCAGCTGTCTTTTTTGTGATGTTTAGCATTAAATTCCTTTTCGTGTTCATCCTCTGCAAAACCTCGTCGTTGACACATGTCCTGTCCTTGGTATCCTCAGCATCCTTCTGCAGAACCACATGACGGTTTGTTCAAGTCTTTCATTCATCTTTGATGTGATTGTTCAGCGTTTGCTGCCATATTGAAGGACAGACATCACATAATAATCCAGCACACTCTCCCTGTCTCTCAATCCTCTATTCAGCTTCTGGGATGCATCTTTGCCCATACCAATACGCCTTTGGTTTCTGAGTATCACATTTTCTATCCTCTGCCACTTCCCAAATATTTAAAATTCTGTACCCGCATGATTTTTAACCTTCCCTACTTGGATTTGGCTTTTGAGTTGTTGTTTTTTGTGTGTGGGTTTTTTTTACTAATCACCATGCATTCAGTTTTCATGTTGTTTTGTATTCCTTTCTTTCCCCTTTCTTTAACTACTTCCTGTAGGATGTCTTGTAGTTTCCTTCCCGTGTCTGCTATCAAAGTCAGTTCAGGAAGACAGTTTTAAATATATCCACCTACATGACTTACCACCACTCAAATTAGAGATATTATTGACTAGGATGGGGGCTGTTTAGAATTTCATTTAGATACGTTCTAGAAGATTGTCCCGCAAAAAGCTAGAAATGGTGCTAGAATCGTATCGCAAGAGCTGACGAAAACCTTCAAAACCAAGAGGTTCTGTAGAATCTGCTTCTTCTTCTGTGCGCCCTGTCTCTTCAGGACGTAGGCGATCATGGCCTTCCACATCACCCTATCACTTGTAGATCATAACCCCTATTCTTCTTCCGTGTGCCCTGTCTCTTCAGGACGTAGGCGATCATGGCCCTCCACATCACCCTATCACTTGTAGATCATAACCCTTATTCTTCTTCCGTGCGCCCTGTCTCTTCAGGACGTAGGCGATCATGGCCTTCCACATCACCCTATCACTTGTAGATCATAACCCCTATTCTTCTTCCGTGTGCCCTGTCTCTTCAGGACGTAGGCGATCATGGCCCTCCACATCACCCTATCACTTGTAGATCATAACCCTTATTCTTCTTCCGTGCGCCCTGTCTCTTCAGGACGTAGGCGATCATGGCCTTCCACATCACCCTATCACTTGTAGATCATAACCCCTATTCTTCTTCCGTGCGCCCTGTCTCTACAGGACGTAGGCGATCATGGCCTTCCACATCACCCTATCACTTGTAGATCATAACCCCTATTCTTCTTCTTCCGTGCGCCCTGTCTCTTCAGGACGTAGGCGATCATGGCCTTCCACATCACCCTATCACTTGTAGATCATAACCCCTATTCTTCTTCCGTGTGCCCTGTCTCTTCAGGACGTAGGCGATCATGGCCCTCCACATCACCCTATCACTTGTAGATCATAACCCTTATTCTTCTTCCGTGCGCCCTGTCTCTTCAGGACGTAGGCGATCATGGCCTTCCACATCACCCTATCACTTGTAGATCATAACCCCTATTCTTCTTCCGTGCGCCCTGTCTCTTCAGGACGTAGGCGATCATGGCCTTCCACATCACCCTATCACTTGTAGATCATAACCCCTATTCTTCTTCCGTGCGCCCTGTCTCTTCAGGACGTAGGCGATCATGGCCTTCCACATCACCCTATCACTTGTAGATCATAACCCCTATTCTTCTTCCGTGCGCCCTGTCTCTTCAGGACGTAGGCGATCATGGCCTTCCACATCACCCTAACACTTGTAGATTATAACCCTTATTCTTCTTCCGTGGGCCCTGTCTCTTCAGGACGTAGGCGATCATGGCCTTCCACATCACCCTATCACTTGTAGATCATAACCCCTATTCTTCTTCCGTGCGCCCTGTCTCTTCAGGACGTAGGCGATCATGGCCCTCCACATCACCCTATCACTTGTAGATCATAACCCCTATTCTTCTTCCGTGCGCCCTGTCTCTTCAGGACGTAGGCGATCATGGCCTTCCACATCACCCTATCACTTGTAGATCATAACCCCTATTCTTCTTCCGTGCGCCCTGTCGCTTCAGGACGTAGGCGATCATGGCCTTCCACATCACCCTATCACTTGTAGATCATAACCCCTATTCTTCTTCCGTGCGCCCTGTCTCTTCAGGACGTAGGCGATCATGGCCTTCCACATCACCCTATCACTTGTAGATCATAACCCCTCTTCTTCTTCCGTGCGCCCTGTCTCTTCAGGACGTAGGCGATCATGGCCTTCCACATCACCCTATCACTTGTAGATCATAACCCCTATTCTTCTTCTTCCGTGCGCCCTGTCTCTTCAGGACGTAGGCGATCATGGCTCTCCACATCACCTTATCACTTGTAGATCATAACCCCTATTCTTCTTCCGTGCGCCCTGTCTCTTCAGGACGTAGGCGATCATGGCCTTCCACATCACCCTATCACTTGTAGATCATAACCCCTATTCTTCTTCCGTGTGCCCTGTCTCTTCAGGACGTAGGCGATCATGGCCTGCCACATCACCCTATCACTTGTAGATCATAACCCCTATTCTTCTTCTCTGTGCCCTGTCTCTTCAGGACGTAGGCGATCATGGCCTTCTGCTTATATTCACTGCCACATTAAAGACCGATATCACAAAACAATCCCCTAGTCACTTCTTTGTTTCCAGCGAAATCTTCCTGTCTCTTAATACTCTATTCAGCTTCTGGAATGCATCCTTGTCCATACCAATTTGCCTTCGGATCTCAGTGTCGAACTTCCCGTCCTCTGTCAAGAAATTTCCCAGGTATTTAGATTTTCGCACCCGCTTGATTTTAGTGTCCCCTACTTGGATTTGGCATTTTGGGCTACTCGTTTGACTGATTACCATGCATTCAGTTTTCTTGTAGTTTATATGGAGCCCTCTCTTTACACTTTCTCTAACTACTTCCTGTAGGAGGTCTTGTATGTTAACTTTCCGTGTCTGCTATCAGCACTGTATCAACTGAGTATATTGTTCAGATCGCAGCCACCAATGACGAATCCTGACAGGACTTATAGCGCTCTAAGTATTGTTTCGCTGTATTGGTTGAAAAGATCTGGTGAGACAACACATCATTGTCTTACACCTAGTTCTATCCCTGTATATCTGCTGAAGTCGTTTCCTGTCCGTATGCTGGTAGTTTGTTCCCAATACAAGTTCTTGGTTACTCTAATGTCTTTCCCGAATATGTCGATTTTGCCGAGCGTCTCCATCAGGTCTTTGTAGCGTACTTTGTCGAATGCCTTAGTGTAGTGTACGAAACATAGGTTCTTTTTGCATTTGTATTGCCCTTTCTGACAACATTCTAAGCATAAATATCGCGTTTCTTGTCCTGGTGTCTTTGACGAAATCGCACGGTTCTTGTCCTATTTCTGGTCTGATTTCCCTGGGTTCTCTATTCATCAGAATTCGGATGATGAGTTTTGTTACTTGGACCCTTAAGCTGTTCGTTCAATTGGATTTCACATTCGTTCACACCTGG